>OZ023216.1:5320199-5510855 GCA_963995525.1 Escarpia spicata
GTGAGTGAGAGAGAGAGAGAGAGAGAGAGAGAGAGAGAGAGAGAGAGAGAGAGAGAGAGAGAGAGAGAGAGAGAGAGAGAGAGAGAGAGAGAGAGAGAGAGAGAGAGTGAGTGAGTGAGTGAGTGAGTGTGTGTGTGTGTGTGTGTGTAGTGGAGTTCCTTGGGGAGTTGGTAATTACATGCACCCTACCCCATGTTACAGCTCATTAAGGCAGCACCCACCCTTATCATATCAGTCTGTCTCCTGGGCACTACAGGCCAGCCATTAGCATGCTTACACAGTTTATGCAACTTACTGGCATCAAATGCCTTCAGCTGACATGTTAAGTTTTGCAAGTTAGATGGTTTATTTAATATTTTTTAATAGGTCATATTCAACTAAAAGTAAAACTTCTGTAGCATACCACTGACTCTGGAAAACAAAGTAATATATGTATACATAGTTTTATGGAATAAAATTAAGTAATTTAAGGCAATTCGCCAGCATGCACACATGAATGCATGCATGCACATACACATGCATGTACATGCACATGCATGCACACACATGCACACACATGCCTGCATGCACACAGACACTTGCACACTGCACACACATGTACTCATGCACCTACACATATTTATGTGTATATATATGTGCACAAGCATATGCATGCCCACATGCACACAGTATGCAGCCGTTTACAAATGTACACACACAGGCACCCATACATGCACACACCCACACCCCCACACACACCCACACCCCCACCCACGCACGCACGCATGCACGCACACTCGCACGCACGCACGCACGCACGCACACACACATTTTATAATTAATTCAAACTAGGAAAAATGGTTAAAAAAAAAATATTTTGTGTCTATTATTTTGTTTTTTATCTTCAACTTTTACATTGACTGTCCACTTTCAGATATGGACGAGTGCGAGCACGCAGGAATGTGTCCCAATGGCGAATGTGTCAACGTTGCGGGTTCTTACAAGTGCCAGTGTAACCCAGGCTACAAACAGTCGCCCAATCAGCAGATCTGCGTTGGTAAGCCACCCTTTCATTCCAGCTAATTCTGCCAATTGGGCAGTAGGTACAGTATGTATATATATATATATATATATATATATATATATATCAGTGGTTCATTTATGCACCTTTAGATCAGAAAGTGATATAAATCTTTACATTAAAGGAAATAAAAATAAGGCATTAGCTAAAATCCTTTTTCCATGTGTACACAAAGTTTAACATTGTATGTAACATTTGACAACGTTAAACAAATACAGAAAAATACATTTGTAGCATAAATTTGATTTTAAACACGCCTGTGAAGCGATTCCCGCGGAAAATTCAATTTTAATGAGCTAGGCGATCACGTGGTATCGTGACGTCACTTATGACGCACACTCGCATCAGGCCAACCCTATCCATGCATTCAGAGCATGTTTAAAGGATAGCTTTTGGGTCGAAACGAGCGTCAGAATGAGTTATTGTGCAATATTCCGACGTAATACAAACACTAGTCATCATAGAGGAACAAGCAGTTATCTTACGGTTCCACATGAATTGAATTTTATTCAAAACAACGAATGCGAATGGGCCTACAAGTTGACTAGGTTTCGCCGAGCTTGGGCTCGTTTTCAGATTAATTATATTGAATGCAACCAACAGGAGATAATCTACACCAATAAACATACATAGCAAACAAATATTGTATGTAGCTACAGAAAGTAACGTGTATAATCTCATAATATCACTAGAATATATATATATGAAGCAGGAGTTGTACAATTTATCATAACAACTTAAATCAGTCAGAGAGTTTCCGCTGGTGCCGCTAGCTCAGTGGGTAGGCGTGTTGGTTTCTTGTCATTTGTTTTACAATCGGGCAACGCCGGTTCAATCCTGACAGCATTATGTTTTCACGAAGTAATATAAACCAAATCATTTAGTATACTATGATGCACTGTTTGTAAATATTTGTTATATTTTTGTAGTAATTATTTATTCGCCACAAAAATGAAAATATGGTCATTATATATAACGATGTTTCTAAATTTTATTTATCCAGACAGATCATAATCTGTTTTCACATATATAATTACAATATATTACCGTACAATATATTTACAATTAATAAATTATATATCCATTACATTATATTTGTTTGGATAAATAAAATTTATAAATATCATTATATAAAGGCCATATTTTCATTTTTGTGGCGAATAAATAATTATTACAAAAATAAAAATTATTTACAAACAGTGCATTATAGTATAAAATGATTTGGTTTATATTACTTCGTGAAAACATAAACAAAAGAAAATCAATGGTTTGCATGCTGTCAGGATTGAACCGGTGTCGCCCGATTGTAAAATAAATGACAAGAAACCAACGCGCCTACCCACTGAGCTAGTGGCGCCAGCGGAAACTCTCTGACTGATTTAAGTTGTTATGATAAATTGTACAACTCCTTCATATATCAATATTCTAGTGATATTATGAGATAATACACGTTACGTTAGCTGGATACAATATATGTTTGCTATGTATATGTTTATTGGTGTAGATTATCTCCTGTTGGTTGCATTCGATATAATTATTCTGAAAACGAGCCCAAGCTCAGCGAAACCTAGTCGACTTGTAGGCCCATTCGCATTCGTTGTTTTGAATAAAATTTGATTCATGTGGAACCGTAAGATAACTGCTTGTTCCTCTATGATGACTAGTGTTTGTATTACGTCGGAATATTGCACAATAACTAATTCTGATGCTCGTTTCAACCCAAAAGCTATACTTGTAAACAAGCTCTGAATGCATGGAAAGGGTCGGCCTGATGCGAGTTTGAGTCATAAGTGACGTCACATCTCGGCATCCCCAAAAACGCGCCAAAAATATGCATATTCGAAAATGTCCGGATGCACAGCATAAAATGTGGAATTTCTAATTCATTGAATTTTTTTGGCTTGGTGGACGTGGAGATAGATAGCAGGATGTAATATAACATGAATTCAAGCAATAGTGTGTTTATTCCCTTTAATATGCAAACTTTGGGGGCAGTATGTTTGTATCTCCTCCCAAATGCCAGCCGAGGTCTTCTCTCCTCTTTCTGTCTTCATTCACATCCTTGTACTATTGGCCTCTGATCAACTAATTGGTGAGATATTAACCATTTCAGTACGACAGGCCGGTTTTCCGGCCGCACTGTCTGTGACGCTTCAGTACGTCAGGCCGGTTTTTTGGCATTGACGATGTCTGCTATTCAAATAGTTTTTATTCTTAATAATCCACTACGTGGAGCCACTTGTTGTGTACGGTTATCAAGGCGAATAAATTAACTATTCAGCAGTGGTCAACGTTTATTATCGCTCAATAATAGTTTACTGTGATTTTCATGATTTTTAATAATGGATTATCAAAATCTGCGGTGGCCACAATGGCGGACAGTATTGCTTCAAATTGCGATTTACCACCGTATGTTTTGGACAGATTATTTAATATCGAAGAATCTTTGTCGGATGTTGACGATCGACATAATAACGATGTTTGCGAACTTAGTATACAACTGAGTTCAGCAACTGCAAAAATGTTGAAATCATGGCAGCCATCTTGGATTGTTGGTTACCATGACGACGGAATGTAAAATGATATGGCTCATTTTATTTGCTGATTATCATACTTTCCGAAAACATTCCTATTCATAAAATGCATTTTTGTAGCTCAAATCTTGACTTAAAGGGACGTAGTCCATTATCTTGCATATTCACTGGGAATGCAGTATTCAGCGGTCACAGCTGGTCAGGGCTGTAGTACTGAAATAGTTTTAAAAACCACAAAGATAGTTATTTAGAGTTATTTAAACATGTACCTGATATGATTTTCATCTACAGTGAAAACTGGAAACAGTGGGTGAACTTTCCAGCCAGAGGGCACCACTGTGAATGAGTTTTAAAACAGCATATTGTAAGGGTGATAACTGATGCCCTTGTCTGTTCCTATGTGTGGGTGTTTGCTACAGTGGATATTATTCCAATGCTGAAAAAGTATCACTGGTTTTCACACATTCCTCTCTGAGAGCCCAGATAAATCACAGCAAAGTGTCACTTTTTGATAGCCCTGGAATTGTTTAGGGTCTAAAAAGTCTTACTGCTGTCACTCTGTACAGGGTTACTTGGTCTCAACACTCAGTTGCTTGTCAGCTGGCGTTAACCCTGAGTCTCTGATCACTACATATTGGCTGAGAGGGGTCAGCTGGGGAGTAGAGAGGAGTGCATAAAGGAGTAAAGAACTATCATTACATAGACAGAATATGAGATGCAATTGTGTAAATAATTAGAATATTTAGTTGGAGTCAGTGACCAGGTTTATTTGGGATAATAGAGAATTAATTTTACATGCTTCAGTTACTTCATATTGGTGAATGTGCTGCACTCAGCACGGGTGGGTGTACCACTTAGAGCGGATGTGTATTATACAATTTTGAGTATTGCAGAGTGTTTACGGTATAAGGATGACACAGAACCAGACATAGTGGAGAACTTTGTATCGATGGCTTTGAAATCCCAGTGAAAAAACTGGTGTAAGCAATTGTAGCTGGCTTACACACAGGTAGGAGAAAGGAAGGCTAGGAAAGCATAGCATATCGCTATAAATAACTGTTGTGTTTTCTTCAAAGATATATCACCAATTGGTAAATGAGAGGCCGTTAGTCCAGGGAGGCAAATGAATGTAGAAAGGGACGAGTGGACCGCGGTGCCTGGGAGGAGATACTGTTATAACGTAGAAAGGGGTGAGTGGACTGCGGCGCCTGGGAGGAGATACTGTTATAACGTAGAAAGGGGCGAGTTGACTGAGGCGCCTGGGAGGAGATACTGTTATAACGTAGAAAGGGGTGAGTGGACTGTGACACCTGGGAGGAGATACTGTTATAATGTAGAAACGGGTGAGTGGACTGTGACACCTGGGAGGAGATACTGTTATAATGTAGAAAGGGGTGAGTGGACTGCGGCGCCTGGGAGGAGATACTGTTATAACGTAGAAAGGGGTGAGTGGACTGTGGCATCTGGGAGGAGATACTGTTATAATGTAGAAAGGGGTGAATGGACTGTGGCATCTGGGAGGAGATACTGTTATAATGTAGAAAGGGGTGAATGGACTGTGGCATCTGGGAGGAGATACTGTTATAATGTAGAAAGGGGCGAGTGGACTGTGACACCTGGGAGGAGATACTGTTATAATGTAGAAAGGGGTGAGTGGACTGTGATACCTGGGAGGAGATACTGTTATAATGTAGAAAGGGGCGAGTGGACTGTGACACCTGGGAGGAGATACTGTTATAATGTAGAAAGGGGCGAGTGGACTGTAGTGCCTGGGAGGAGATACTGTTATAATGTAGAAAGGGGTGAGTGGACTGTGGCACCTGGGAGGAGATACTGTTATAATGTAGAAAGGGGCGAGTGGAATGTGACACCTGGGAGGAGATACTGTTATAATGTAGAAAGGGGTGAATGGACTGCGGCGCCTGGGAGGAGATACTGTTATAATGTAGAAAGGGGTGAATGGACTGTGGCATCTGGGAGGAGATACTGTTATAATGTAGAAAGGGGTGAATGGACTGTGGCATCTGGGAGGAGATACTGTTATAATGTAGAAAGGGGCGAGTGGAATGTGGCACCTGGGAGGAGATACTGTTATAATGTAGAAAGGGGTGAGTGGACTGCGGCGCCTGGGAGGAGATACTGTTATAATGTAGAAAGGGGTGAATGGACTGTGGCATCTGGGAGGAGATACTGTTATAATGTAGAAAGGGGCGAGTGGACTGTGACACCTGGGAGGAGATACTGTTATAATGTAGAAAGGGGTGAGTGGACTGTGATACCTGGGAGGAGATACTGTTATAATGTAGAAAGGGGCGAGTGGACTGTGACACCTGGGAGGAGATACTGTTATAATGTAGAAAGGGGCGAGTGGACTGTAGTGCCTGGGAGGAGATACTGTTATAATGTAGAAAGGGGTGAGTGGACTGTGGCACCTGGGAGGAGATAATGTTATAATGTAGAAAGGGGCGAGTGGAATGTGACACCTGGGAGGAGATACTGTTATAATGTAGAAAGGGGCGAGTGGAATGTGACACCTGGGAGGAGATACTGTTATAATGTAGAAAGGGGCGAGTGGACTGTGACACCTGGGAGGAGATACTGTTATAATGTAGAAAGGGGCGAGTGGACTGTGACACCTGGGAGGAGATACTGTTATAATGTAGAAAGGGGTGAGTGAACTGTGACACCTGGGAGGAGATACTGTTATAATGTAGAAAGGGGTGAGTGGACTGTGACACCTGGGAGGAGATACTGTTATAATGTAGAAAGGGGCGAGTGGATTGTGGCACCTGGGAGGAGATACTGTTATAATGTAGAAAGGGGCGAGTGGATTGTGGCACCTGGGAGGAGATACTGTTATAATGTGCCAAAGTAAGCATGTTAAAATGTCAATATGCTCCCATGGAGCAGACTGGGGTAGGGAAGAAACCGTGATAGAACTTGACCAATTGATGTGTAGTTATTACTGTGCGTTACAGTCACAGGTAATTGGTCCCAGCCGAGGAAACTGCAGAGGTAATAAGCTGTCTGCATCCTGTGGGGAGTGTGATGACTAAATCCACACTTCACAGACATAGTTTCCCAGGCATCCTGTCCTGCCAAAGGCTTGCATGTCAGTGAACACATCAGAAGTGGCCAAGGAGACTGGAACCTGCCCACATCTATCTTAGGGTGTCATCAGTGGCAGAGACTTCCTTGGCCACCAGGGGAGGGCATACTTCACATGTCAGTAGGTCAGCGGCTCCCACAACCTTTACCAGATATTACGCACAACTGTCTGCAGGGCAGCTGCACATGTTTCAAGATTTAACAAGATTCGACAAGATTGCCACCTACAGCAACTGGTTCCAGATGGCAAGTGGGCGAGGATGCTGCTGGCTTAGCCAGAGTCCAACAACTTTACATTTAGGCATACAATATTTTGGTCTTTAAAACACAGCCTCATTTATGAGGCTGTCTATATATATATATATAAATATATAGACACAGCCTCATAAATGATATATATAAATATATATAGACACACACATATATATATATATATATATATTATTTATGTTATATTTCAGTATTGTATTCATTTATTTATAATGTGGGCCTTTGTTAATGTGATATCAGTGTAAATGAGGTAGCGTTTAAAAATGTGAATTGGCCAACATTAGTTTTTTTAATATATTTCATCTTGATAAATCCCAACCAGGTTATCTAATAACTAACGATAGACACAACTTATGGTCGTTTTTCTTAGTTTCTTGTTTGGTTTGCCATTGCATAAAGATATAAATACCTGGGTTATGCATCTACAAACATGTTTTTTTATTTAATATCTCTTAAGTTTTGGTTTATTTTGTTGACGACAATGTGGTGGCATGATGACATTGGTTGCAGACATTAATGAGTGCACAGAGAACGGCAAACTTTGTCTCCATGGCAACTGTGTTAACGCACCTGGCTCCTACAGGTGTGAATGTGACACTGGCTACAAACTCTCACCAGATGGCGCCTACTGCTGGGGTAAATATTTATTGTAGTGTTCACGTTGCTTGATAACCGTTTCAGGGCAATCTTTGGACTATCAAGTGTAGGTCTACAAAATTATTGTAAAAAGTGCAGTTTATTTTCATGTATGATAGTGATTTAAAAAACTATGTTACATGCTATTCAAAACAAAATATTTTTCTATAAAGCTTGAAGAAAATTAAGTGGTTATGGGAAAAAATTATTGAGCTAGAATATGTGTGTATGTATGTATGTGTATGTATATAATTATATATGTATACATGGTGATGTATGAATGTGGGAGTTAACGTTTTGCTCCTAGGCGGAGTGCATGTTAGATGCCAAACTATCAAGGAATAATCTACGACCCCCTGAAAGAAAAGAAACCCATTTTTTTAAGTTCACCCTTTGATTCGGTTAAGAGTTAGGGTTCGTACCATGCATTAGATGTACATTAATAAATTTGTTGCAGTGTCATTTATGTTTTCTATGATTGCTCCTAGCTACGTAAACTGTCAACCAGTCAGTTGGGGACGTTTTGTATAACTTGAATTGCTAAAAACTGCTCACTTGTGCGAATGCTTTGGGAAACTATCATTTGGGTATGTGTGTATGTAACGCAATCTGGAGGATGGGAATTTTTGCTGGTGTTTTATAATTATAATGCCATGAGCCATCCTGGATATGTAGCACTCTGCAAGTGTTAACAATAAAGGTAATTGATATGTCTAATGATGGCCAGATGATGACGAGTGTAAGAAGACCGGGATGTGTACGAACGGTCGCTGTGTCAACCTCGACGGCAGCTACAAGTGTATCTGTGACGTTGGGTTCATCCTTTCAGAAGATGGCGAGGCCTGCGTAGGTGAGTTGTCCTTACAACATTTGTTTGTTACGCTTAACATGGGACTTGCTGGTCGTTGTAGAGAGACCTAGGACTGTTTTCATTGAGATAACGTAGGGCTCATAAGGGAGATCCATCATTAAACAAAATCTGCTGTTAATTTAAGTGGTGATGAAAAAGTGTCATTGAGGAGACTACTTTTGTGACACACAGACGAAAGTGTTCAAGTTTTCAGTATACAAGGTTATTGTTAAGGAGAAAAGTAGGTTTTAAAGAGAAAATTAGGCCAAAGAGCTCAAGAATGTTTGTTTCTTCACCTATGTTAGTCTGTGTATAGCAGGTTACATATGGTGCATTCTTTTACATGACTAAGACCCTCTTTTATTTGACCAGTACAGTTGTAAGTGCTTAATTTGTAATCAATTGTAAGTTACTTTTTTAGAATGCTGCAGTTGAGCTCTTATGTAATTGTAATAGTGTGTTTGTAATTGAGCCCAACCCAGTGCTCTTGAGACATCTCAAATTGTTTGTACTATGCATGTTAATATCGTTGACTTTTAATGTTGTTAAATAAAAAAGTCAAACTTCAGCTATACTGCTATTCTAACATTGAATCAAGACACACTGTAATACATGGACTGCTGGAGAAGTTAGCCAGGCATTATATCGTGTTTCAGCAGCCTGCGAAATAAGGCCCGTCCGATCGTGCTGGACGAGTAGATTCAGTGACCGGACTAGTCCATGTTTAGAGGAGCTGTCCCATCGGACTAGCTGTGATTATGTGAATTCATTTACACTGTGTACATGCTACTTGGGTGTTGTGATGGAATAAAACAAAATAAGACAATATGGTAGTATTTTATCACACGCAGCTAAATATTCGTACGACCGTCAAATAGGAAACTTGCTGAATGCGGAGAATGTAAATGGCGGCTGTTTACATCCAGTTAGGATAAGTAGTGTCGCCTAGTGACCATGAGTGATGATCAACAAACATACATGCGTGGGTTACAGACATCGTTACGTGCTATCCCAATGTAGTTGCATTATTCCCGCATTGGGTGATTATTTTAACAAGTTACCAAATGCCAGCAAAGTTACTGATTGTTCCGTTGTTGGCTTTGGGAAAGGAAACACTAATGAAAAGTACAGGTCAACTGATGCAATTTAGTCTGGCAATGTTGGTCCTTCGTTTGGCCAGGCAGAGCGGTTGCCGTCGGCATCTGGCTTCAAATTCTGCTGGCATCGCCTTGTCCACCACTGCCGTTTACTGTCCCTGATTAACCTAAAGTTATTTCTTCTGATGTCTTTGTAATTGGAAATAAAGCCACTTTCAGTCCTACAATGTGCCACAACTGTCACACATGTATATGATACAATGTTATAATGGTACCCAGCACATTTACTTTTTAAAAACTGGTAAAACAATATCAGGACTAGTTGTTTCAGAGTCAGCCAGTCGGACAGACTACCTGTCAGTTAAAATCATTGTGCACCGTGCTTCAGTGAAGTGGAGAAAATGTATATACAACATGTAGTAGTATTTTTTCACGGCAACAAACCAGTTTTGTTTTGGTCATTTCCTGGGTTAGTTTATTAAATGTATATGGCATGGTTCTAACTAATGTGTGATATTCACATTTGGCATATATTTACAAGGCTTCCACTGTTTACTTCATATTTGCATGCTGTCATTGCCAAGTAGCTTGTTACTGATTGGCCACTTCTGTTACGCTGTCACCCCACACTTCACAGCCCTCATTAATCCATCATCGCCACCCTCACCCTACAGGAAAGTTGTCTGCTTTATTGGCACAGACATGTGGCATTGGCTTCCTTGTGGAGTGGATGCTTCACAAAGAGATCTCATGACCTGTTCTTCTGTACAGTAATGTTAGTTATCAGGGTTAAGGAGCATTTGATCAGGTACAATTATTCCAAGTTAGGTCAGTTACAAGTACAAATACAAATACTTTGAACAAACTTATCAAGTAGGCCTATGTTTCCAAGTACATAAATTAGGTCAAGTACAATTTAGTTGTAATGATCAGAGATACTATGTGGGTGTGGAGCAGACATCTGAACCCTTACAAAAGAACTGGAAAGAAAACTATATGGAAGTTACACCATAATATTAAGAAAGTGCCTGAATGTCCACTGAAGCAATAGGCTTACAAATTAAGAACTTCATGGGCGTGTAAACAAACTCAAAAGCAAGATTCGCATGAGATGCCTACTATTAGCAGGCTGTTGCTATCATAACACTGATGAACCACTGTCAATATTCATCTTGTGGACACCCATTGAATGCAAGAAAAACAGGGAAACAGAAGAAAACATGGACACACCTAGCTGATCTGCATAAACCTTGATGTTTATATTAGAGCTAGGGTTTTCCCAGTTGTAATTTGCTCCCTCTTAGTGTTAGATCAGTTGAAAATATCACACAATTTCACCCACATTTAAAAACCGTTATAATCTTGTGTTTCCACCTTAGCTCCCTGGCATATATATCCATCTATCTGTTAACAACTGAATATTGCTTATTGATTTTCAGATTGACTAACGCGTTTGTCTTGATGTGCCTCTGAGCTTAATTTCTAAGGATTTTGGCACAAAAGAAGTTACCTTACCATATTATGGTTATTATTATCTAAGTTAAATTGAAATACTAAATAACAAACAAACTATGTATCGATACATATCACAATCACCTTTAAATGTCACATTGTGCCTCATCATCAGTGAAAACCTGGAAACCTGAATGACTGGGTTTTTCCGTGACTTTTTCAGAGATTGTTTCCTGTGGCTTTACTTCCACCGACTATCTTGAAGTGTTTGCCCTCTAACAGTGCAGGGCATGAATGGGTGAACTCCCAGGATAATGCCGCCCAGCCCTACCGCCCTACATGAGCAGACAATTAAATGGCACTGTCAGAGCTTGTGGGTTTTTGCCAGATCCTCTGAGGGCATAATTAGAACTTTCCAGGTTTTCTGCAGTTCACCCAGATGTCTGTCCTGTTTCCTGAAACTGAGAACAAATTAAAGATTGGAATTGCCATAATTTAGTGGAAATTATGGGTGTCTTAAATATGGACTAGGTCCCACTTATAGTGAACAAGTTATTATGTTAAACACTCGGGAGAATGACTAGTCAGCTTCGGTTGACAACTGTAAGGAAACTTGTGGGGTGCAGCTGTATACACCATAGCAGGGTGCAAATGTATACGCCCTAGCAGGGTATATCAATGCATTCTGTCTGGGGCGGCGTGAGATTCTCAAACAGAAGTCCTTGGTGACTTTTTACAGCTAGAATTGTTTGTGCATACTTCTGTTGTGAGAGCGATGGGTTTGAGGCAGGATTCAGTGACACTTTGATTGCAGGAATGCCGTTGTAAGGGCACCGCCACCACTGGGAAGTCACATTTTTTGGGCGGAAAGATATTGATGCGTTGATAGTTGGCATGTGAAATTACATAAGTAGGAATCCAGGACATAGCTCGCTCTGAGCCAAAACTATCAGATGTACCCCCCTAGGGCATCATAGCCCATTCAAATAAATGTCTGGACATAACCCCCTCCAGACAGATTCCCTCTAGACAAACCCCTCACTTTTATATAAACATAGACAAATCTCACTGTAGAAGTAATTGTAACAGCCATGCACCACGCACTCTGTCAGATAGAAGTAAAATGTCATAATTTTAAATGCCATTTTTTATATATGTTATGTACTATATGTTGCACGTTTATGCCACAAACAACATAATGTATATATGTATAATATATATATATACAAGTGTATATACATACATATTAACTTAAGCAAAATCGTGATGCGTATGTAGCAATGAACAAAGATATATCGGCCAAATGTAATCTAGCGAAAGAGAAGTGGCTTAACGAACAATGCAAAGAAATTGAACAGATGCATAAGCTTGACACAAAATTCATGCATGCTAGAATAAGAGAAATCGCAGGGAAAAGAACAAGCTCAACTACAATTTGCCTGAAATCTAAAGAAAAAAACGTAACAAGGGACAAAGACAAAATACTCGAGAGATGGTCAGAATATATTGGTGAACTTGACAATGATGAAAGGGCTGAAAAACCATGAATTAAGAAGAACTTTGATGGTCCTCCAATATTGAAGGATGAGATTCGAAAAGCCATCAGATCAGTGAAAAAGGGAAAGCTGCTGGACCAGATAATATTACCTTTGAAATGATTGAGTGTTTAGATGAATTTGCTATTGATATAGTAAGAGACTTCTTGAACAAAATGTTTGACTGTGGAAGAATCCCAACTGATTTATCAACAATGCATTATTTTTAGGCGAGCGATAGCTCTCGCACCCTACCGCTTGCACTAATCGCTCGTCTAGGGAGCGATTTATCCGCCGGCTGTCTTTTGACAGTCATAAATCATTAATCAAGGTCATGGATGGATGTGCAGCGGTAGCCAGCAGTGCTGACAGCTAGTGTCAGTCCCATAAACAAAACAACTTAATCATCAGCAGTGTTACACTGCTGTCATTTTCTGTAACATCATCGCTAGTACTTCCTGTCTCAAATGTTTTATCAGCATGCAACTTTTCAATCTGTGCCAACACTTGATGTCCTGAATTGACCCGATGGACTTAATCTTGCGTAATAGATACCGATATGGCATGGCTAGCCTCGACTGGGCAGTGGCGTCACCAGACGGACAAATAGGATCGTCACCTCGTGGATAAAACTAAAACTAATAAAGCGTTCGCGCTAAATGATATGACATATTTAGGTAAGCTATTTATAACTTGCCTGTTTTTTTTTTGGAAGCACTATCAAGATCCATTTTTTTAGCAATACCAAACAAACCAAGCAGATTTGAATGTGAACCACACCATACAATTAGTCTGATGAGTCACTTCACCAAGATGCTGCTTAAAATTATTATGGCCAGGATGAGAAACAAAATAAAGCCGGAAATTGCTGAAGAACAATGTGGATTTGTAGAAGATAAAGGTACAAGTAATGCAATATACATCCTACGAACACTGATTGAGAGAGCACTGGAAGTGCAGAAAGATCTGTATGTATGTTGTATTGATTACACAAAGGCATTTGACAGAGTTTGTCATGAAGAAATCATATCAATGCTGGAGAGTTTGAACATTGATGGGAAAGATCTGAGATTTGTGAGAAATCTGTACTGGGAACAAACAGCAGCAATATGAATGGAAGATGACATCAGTAAATTTCAAGAAATAAATGTGTAAGGGTGTGTCCTATCCCCCGATCTCATTTCATTATACAGTGAGATCATCTTACATTAGAAGATATGCCAGGTATTTAAGTAGGGGGATACAACATGAATCATTTACGATATGCAGACAACATGGTACTGATTGCAGAGAATGAAGTAGATGCTAGGTACAGTAATAAGAGAAAGTGAGAAAAAAGGTCTGTCCCTGAACAAAAAGAAAACAGAAATCATGGTCATTTCGAAGAAACATTACACTCCAACATGTAACATGGTAACATATGGCAGTGTCTTGAAGCAAGTCCGAACGTTTAACTATCTGGGATCACTAATAACATCCGACGGTCGGCGCAACGATGAGATCAAGAGATGAATTGCACAGGCCAAAGCAGTTTTTCACAACATGAAAAACAATCAAAAATATATCACTTGAAGTGAGAAAACGTGTACTGCAATGCTACATAGAGCCCATATTGCTATATGGATGTGAATCCTGGACAATAACCAAAAGTTCACAAAAAACCATAGAAGCCACTGAAATGTGGTTCTTAAGAAGAATGCTGCGAGTGCCATGGACTGCAAAGCAAAGCAATGAAGTCATCCTTAGGACAGCCAAATCAAAAAGAAAGATCATAAACAGAATTAGAACACAAGCACAATTTATGGGCCATATCGCGAGAAAGAAAAAGTTAGTACATATAGTAACAACAGAAAAGATAGAAGGAAAAAGATTCAGAGGACCCCAGAGAATAAAAATAATAGATAGTCTGTTAATATGGTGTGGAAGAAGCACAACAGATCTGATACAAATGACCCGTGGTTTGGAGGGCCATGATCGCCAATGCCTGTGACAGACATGGCACATAGACGAGAAATATATGTTTGTGGTTTGTCTGTATTAGCATTTCATATACCGTATTCGACCTAATTAGCGTACATGCCCTAATTAGCGTACACCCCCATTTTTGCGATGTCGGGAATCCATAATGCAATGTCCTCTCCCTCAATATCAAATTACTGCGACATTTGACGATCTTTTTACATAACATTTGTTCTCACATATCTGGAGACTGCAGTGTTCTTGTATCCTCTTGATCACTCACGAATATGGAAATCACGTTAGCCACATCCACCAGATGAAGCTGTACATACGGGTATGTTTGCGACTTTGAGTTTTAACGTAGACATCGGTGATTAACAATTTCAGATAACGTACAATTTAATTACTTACAGTGGATTACGTTGCTTGTGTAGGACACCGTTGCTTATACAGTAATCGTTTGTTCGACGGGTGGAATTAGCCAGGTGCAGTTAAGTCTCCTCTTGCATTATGCAAGTCACCAAGTGACCAACTCGGCCGGCAACGACGTCGTGTTTATTTAAACTAGGCTCATTTGGGTGTATGCTTAATAGGGACGATTTTTTTACATAAGGTGTTAGCGTCTCAAATATTTTTCAAGCGTACTGTACGCTAATTAGAACGAATACGGTATATATATATATATATATATTGCATATATATATATTCCTAAGTGTAGGTAACTGTTGTTTCCTTAAGAAATGACCACATTTCAATTCAAATCCTGCCCATGTGGAGGTGCTGTATAAATATATTCATTGAGAAGGTTTTTTATTCCATTACAGAGGTTAGCAGTGCATCACAGTAAGCCTGACAGCAAAGATGTCAGGATGTAAGGATGTGGGGCTGTTACCAAATTCTCTGTCACACCTTGGCGTATACGTTCAATCTTGACAGCTACATCCTAAAAATAGCTGCAGTCCAGGGAAGATGAAAGGCGTTCTGTGGCTAATGTTAGCACAGCATCGTGCACCTAGACAGAACGCTTGATTAATATCCCAGTTGTTCTCAGTTTGCTCTGACACATACCTGTGGAACATGGTCAGGATGCCGCAAATTTGCAGTCTATGTTTTCTATTAAAATGATAAATGTTGACATTTGTGTAGTTAACCTTTGAGGGCTTTGGTCTTTAGGGAATGTTAATTCATTCTGGCACAAAGATCTACAAAATTTATTTGAAATATGTTTTATTTAACAATGAACAGTATGAACGTACATAGCAAATGTTCAACTTCAAAATTAACCTTACCGATATACAAGTTTAATTAAATGCAGTTATTGAAACTTTTAACGATTAAGTGAAATTAACCTTTTTTTATTCCTAATCTGAATGAAATATTCTCTAAAAATATTCAACTAATTTTTTAACCCCCTCCGTTACCCTGTTCTAGGCAACTTTTAGTCGCGCTTTCTGCACATTTTCTGCACAGTTTGATGCGAAACCTAGCGGTCATAGTGACATCACTGCAGGTGGCACCGCTAGGATTTAGATTGGCATGCATCTATGTGGGTTCGTGTTTCGGGCCGTACCTAAAATTGCAATTGCAGAATTTAATATTATTTTATATCACCATAAAGAAAATAATCTTACCTATAAATGTGTTGCTGGATGCATATAAGAATTTAGTTTATGGTACTTTTTGAGTTATTGCCGTTTGAACATTGTGAATACTCAAACTTGTCATGGAATTTAATATATTTTGATATCACAGTAAAGATAATAATCATATCTACAAATATGCCGCTGGATGTACCCATGATTTGTTGTTACTTTTTGAGTTATTGCCGTTTGAACATTGCAAATGGTTAGCGGATATAATACAAGGTTGAGCATTTGCGATGTTCAAACGGCAATAACTCAAAAAGGTAACACAATTCCTGTGTACACCCAGCAACAAACTTGTAGATAAGATTATTATCTTTACGGTTATGTAAAAAAATATTAAATTCTGCGATTGAAATTTCATGTACAGTCTGAAACAACAAGCCGCACTGCCGCTCGCCGTACTAAAGGATAGGGCGCACTCATCGGCATTGCCTGTGGTGATGTCAGCAACATCTGATGAGCTGGTTGCTTTATGACACACAAATGACTACGTTTGAGGGGGCTTAGTGATATGAGTTTGTAATGAACAAGCTTAATATTTTACACATTATTTGACAAGACTTAAGTTTACGTATACAAGATTTCAAAGACATTTACAATTTCATTTCACTTAGTCTTTAAGCTTGAATTTATGTATTGAAAATGATGCAAAATTTTAGTGCATTTATCACCAATTCACCCTGATGCATTATCACCATGTTGTGTAAATTTGGTAAATGTATAAATATTAAGTGTAATGATTGAGTATAATGCTGGTGTTTTGTAGAATTCTGGTTGGCTTTTCAACAGTCTGGCTAACATGGTGCCACCTGGTGATCAAAGCTGAAACACTTATGGACAATCACATTATTCACAGTTTTAGGCATGTCCCATTTGGAGTCATGTTCTAGTTAGACTTCTGGGTTGGTTATGAAGAAAAATGCAGTGTATTTTTTAGAAATGATTTTTTTACAAAATTCACATGCTGTGACATAAGTGCATTTGAGTAGGCAGATTTTCATGTATGATTGTAGAAGGTGTTGACTGTAAAATGGTGGATTTCTAGATTATTTGAATAAGCGGAAGGATATTTGGCAGTAATTTGCCTGTGTGACCTGTCTGCGGAGTAATGCTTGCCGGCATTTGTAAATATTGACGGGTGTCATACATACAGACATTTTACGAGAGCTAGAAGTATGCAATTTAAAAAAAAATCTATCAGCATGTCAATCAGATGATGATAACAGCAGGTGAGAAGTTTAAGACATTTTATAGGTCACGTTTTCTTATAATCAGACAAAATGCTAACATGGTCGCCTATGTGTATTGACCCCATTTGTTTGTCCTGTTGCAGATACTGGCATTATTGTTATCTTGTTGGAGGTAATGGATATGGTTTTCTTTTTGGGAGTAGTCAATGTGCTTGTATGCCTGTGCACTCTCAGGATTGAGATGAAGTACATTTTATCAAGTCCTATTAATATTATTAAATAAATTACGTCTTCAGCGCCAGTGTCCTCAGAGAATCCGAGCTCAGTGGCGCAACAGAACCAAAGGATTAAGCATTCTCGTAATCGTATGCTAAGCGAAAGTCGTCAACAAATGGATGGATGTGTTAAGAAGCTAGGGAGGATAGGTGATATTAAAAAGAGGTTTTCAGGTGACAGGGAAATGTAACAATATTATCTTCTGAGCACATTAGGTCAAGTACATTTGAGTCATAATGAACAACAATTATATTTTTCAGCAGCCAATTATTAACTATTTTGAAAATATGTGATAATGTAGATATAATCAGGATGGGCAAGTCAAATCCAAGTAAAAGTACTAAAAAATGTAGTGCGAGTATAAATATTTGACCCGACCCTTGGCCACTTATACATCTCCACACAGATGAGAAACGAAACCTAAACCTAAAGTGTCTTTGGGTCTCCCGTTGGTCTCCATCTTGAGATTGGTCTTCCTCTTCTTCCAACATCTTCTGATGTCTGTGCTCTCATTGCTGTTTTCTCCTCACCTGTTCCCTACTTGTGTCGTCAACTGTCTTGCTGTGTGCACCTAACTACCTCCGTTTTCACATGTTCCAGATGACCGTTTCATTAAGATAATGGGCTCATCAGGAAAAACAATCATAATACATTTAAGGAACTTTGTTAAATTACAAAAACCCATCACTGTTCACCGAGGACACTATTTCATGACACACCGACGAAAGTATCCTGGTGGCTTGTCCATTGTATGTTTTCCTTTTTCATTTTATAAAATCATTGTTAATGAGTGAAATTGGTTTGAGCTCATAAAAATGTTAGTGAAACAATCCCCTGGAGTATACCAACTGGCAACTAAACTCATAAACATTCGTGTAGGGGATCATCTCAGAACGGTGATGTCTGATATATATCAGACAAAATTACTTTCATTTGGGGAAAGGGGGGGTCAGAGGCAGTTTCATCTGCTGTCTGACATTGATATTTTACGCTTCGGACCGATACTGTTAAAATATTGATGTCAGCGTTTACAAATTTTCATCTGAGGGGGAGGGTGGGGGGCTGGGACCAGATGAAAGTAATTTTTGTGTGTTATTGGACATGACGTTCTGAGATGATCCTTAATTTGAGTGTATTTGTGTTTGTCAGATGTGAACGAGTGTGAAGCGGTGTCAGACGCCTGCGTCAATGGGCAGTGCATCAACAACCAGGGCAGTTACAAGTGCGAGTGTTTCCTCGGCTTCACCCTGGCCAGGGACGGACGCACATGTCTCGGTAAGCAACATTCCACTCTTACACAACTTGCATGAAGATAATATGTCACCTGCCCCAGCAAAGTGGGTATTAACCCATTAGACCCCAGCCAGTTATATTGGCATGTGTCGCTGTTCCCCAGGCTGCTGCCACAGATCTCAACATTTATGGGTGCCAGCAGTTTGTAAGCTGTATCTTCAAAACTATTGATTTTCTATAATTGCAAGTTTTGTTTAATTTGATGTCCATTGAATTATCTTTAAAATGATGTGACTGTAGTGTTGATTGGATAAATATATGTTGTTATTTATTGGTGACAAACGTAAATCAGTTCACTTTGTATAAATATAGACAGCAAACACAGCTTTATAAGTCTTCTATCTTGGTTGCTGTCATTCTACATATGGCTTCTGTGTTGCGTCAACGTCACTCGTCAGTGTTGACAATGTGATCACTAGCATATTGACACCTGAAACAACCAAATGTTGACTATTAGAACAATTGAATTAGAATACGTACCCTAATAATTTATTCTAATAAAAACACATAATTTTCATATAGTAACATATAAACAGCAGTCTCCGTGCCGAAAACCCAACTGACGGTGACCAAATTTGAACAACGAAACATAAACAAAACCCAAGGCCAGGTCATCCATTTTATCGCTCATTCAGTTGCCTTTCGAACGTAATGTCAACTTACCTTTAGTTCAGTGTCAGAAATGTCCCATCCTACGAAATAATAGCGCAAACTTCGTCATTAGTAAAAAACTACGATGTCCAAGGCGCCGCCATTTTTGAAGGTCCACAAGTGGCGAACTTCTATCGCGAAAAACTGAATTTTTTTCAATGCAAGCACATGTCGAAAATACCCACAATTCATCCTCAGATGTCAAGGAATCGGCCAGTATTAGTATCTTCAGTATCCGCAAGATGGGGCCACCGCTAGATGCTTTATCTCCACCGGACGCTTTCGGGCGCTCTGGGGAGAAACACCCGGACGCTTTCGGACGCGCGGGGTCTAATGGGTTAAGTTGCACAATTATGAGTGGTTTTTTTTACATTTTTTTTCCCTGCATATCATGAGCTTTAAATGTTACCTCATTTGTTGAAATATCAGTAGTTTTAGTTTGTTGCCAAATTTGAGGCAAAGTTCTAAAAAGCAGTGTTTTGAGAAACGTGGTTATTTTGACTCATATTGTTTATTATTTTGTTTGTAAATGCTGATACTTTATTAGCGTTGGATTGTTTTTTGAGGAAAATAACCTGCATGTTGAAAGTTGAGATTATAAGTTACGCATTTCTGCTAAAGTCACAAATTTGATTGGGCATGAACTAGACAGCTATTTTTACCTTGTCTGCAGAATAGGCCTGTGGGACTTTAATACCCATTTCATTGTGGCTGGTTACAAATAATAATAGCTTTCAGGCCATGACAGTCTGATAAATGTTTAGTTTTCCGATACTGTTAGTTTCAACAACAACACAAACTATGGTAATTACTAACTAATAAACTTTGTGAAGTTATTGATTGTTATCAGTTGATTCATATTTGTTCATCTAGAGCACATGTCATTACTGTCTTGTAAATACAGTGAAAAATCACTATTAAGGTCACCCTCAGGACAGGGCCAGAGTGACCTGAATAACGAGGTGACCTTATTAGCGGGACTAATTTCCTATACTTTGCTGTTATGGAAATAATAGTGACTGTCCTAAGGTGACGTTAATTGCGAGGTGGCTGTATTACTAAGGTGACTGTAAAACAAGGTTCAACTGTAGTTACTATTCTTAGTCAGTTGCTCCACGGGTGGGTCTAAACTGGTAATAATAATAGTCAGAATTTGCATATGAATGCTGGGTACGTGTTAGAGCTGAGTGCAGTGAGACAGTGGCTAGAGCTTTGGACTCTCGAACCAGAGAACCTGGGTTCGAATCCTGTGCTGCAGTGTCGAACATTGGGCAAGTTTGTTCACTCTACATTGCTCCAGTTCACTCAGTTGTATTAATGAGTACCTATCTAGATGGTGGTGGATATTTGTGTATGAATAGTCTTCGTGCAATAATTGTAGCATGGCTGAATGCTTCCCAGAGAAGTCGGAGTGAGTAAAGTGTAAAGTGCTTTGAGCAGCCCAGAGGACTGGATACTGTGCTATATAAGAACTTACCTTTTTTTACAGAGACGCGGCGTGACCTGTGTTATGCCAGTATCCGCGGGGGTCAGTGTCTCAACCCCTCTGGTGCGGCCGTCACTCGCTCCATGTGTTGCTGCTCCCTCGACAGCAAGGGGGCCACAGGAGTGGGGTGGGGCTCGCCCTGTGAAATCTGCCCCTCCATGGACACTGACGAGTACAAGATGCTCTGTCCTCATGGGCCAGGCATGACCAATGGAGGGGTCGGTGAGTGTCACATGTCATATGTCACTACTACAGGTAACCAATGGAGGTGTTGGTGTCACATGTCACTATTATAGGTAACCTATGGAGGAGTTGGTGTCACATGTCACTACCTTAGATGACCAGTGGGGGAGTTGGTGTCACATGTCACTATTATAGATAACCAATGGAGGAGTTGGTGTCACTACTATAGGTAACCAATGGAGGAGTTTGTGTTACATGTCACTACTACAGGTAACTAATGGAGGAATTGGTGTCACGTGTCACTATTATAAATAACAAGTGGAGGAGTTAGTGTCACATGTCACTACTATAGGTAACCAATTGAGAAATTTGTGTCACATGTCACTATTATAGGTGACAAATGGAGGAGTAGGTGAGTGTCACATGTCACTACTATAGGTGACAAATGGAGAAGTAGGTGAGTGTCACATGTCACTACTATAGGTAACCATAGAAGAGTTGGTGTCACATGTCACTACTATAGATGACCAATGGGGGAGTTGGTGTCAACTGTCACTACTACAGGTGACCAATAGAGGAGTTGGTTTCACATGTCACTATTGTAGGTAACTAATGGAGGAGTAGGTGAATGTCACTATTATAGGTAAGCAATGGAGAAGTAGGTAAGTGTCACATGTCACTTGCTATACAATAGGGATATTTGCTGTATGGCTTTTTAATCGGAAATGTTTGAGTTAGCTTCGTTTTAAAGCTTCTTGCTGAATATGTTTGAGCGAAGGACTGAAGGGTTGATATGTATTCACCATCAGGTGATAGAAATGTGTTATTTCAGGTAGTCTCTGGTACTGGTTGTCAACAGCAGAAATGATGTTATTGTTGTGACACTTATGTTGTAGACATCAACGAGTGTGCTGTCAACCCCAATGTTTGTCAAAATGGGGCGTGTGAGAACCTGAGGGCAGGCTACAGGTGTGTGTGCAACCCCGGCTACCAGGTTGACAGCACAGGGCGCGTCTGCTCAGGTTGGTATAGCTAGTTTATACCCCTGACCTTGACTGGCAACACCATTGGCGTATGGGTCATTCATTACGCATCAGATCAAAAAAAATTCCAGAAAATTTTAATTTCAAGTCTCAAAATTTACTGAAGTTTAAACCAGTGACTAAGTTGCAATACTTGAGAACTTGAAAACAAGCATGGTACTGCACAAATTCAAGAATGTTAGGGAGAAGGGTAATGTTTATGCTGGATAAAGGATAAAATATAAATTAGTGTCATCAACAGTTGACATACTAACTGTATGACTCTGTCTTCAGATATCAACGATTGACATACTAACTGTATGACTCTGTCTTCAGATATCAACGGTTGACATACTAACTGTATGACTCTGTCTTCAGATATCAATGGTTGACATACTAACTGTATGACTCTGTCTTCTGACATCAATGAGTGTGTCATGAATGGTTGACATACTAACTGTATGACTCTGTCTTCTGACATCAATGAGTGTGTCATGAATGGTTGACATACTAACTGTATGATTGTCTTCAGACTTCAACGAGTGTGATTAACGGTTGACATACTAACTGAATGACTGTGTCTTCAGATATCAATGAGTGTCATCAATGGTTGACATACTAACTGTATGACTGTCTTCAGATATCAATAAGTGTCATCAATGGTTGACATACTAACAATACGACTGTGTCTTCAGATATCAATGAGTGTCATCAGTGGTTGACATACTAACAATACGACTGTGTCTTCAGATATCAATAAGTGTCATCAATGGTTGACATACTAACAATACGACTGTGTCTTCAGATATCAATGAGTGTCATCAGTGGTTGACATACTAACAATACGACTGTGTCTTCAGATATCAATGAGTGTCATCAGTGGTTGACATACTAACAATACGACTGTGTCTTCAGATATCAATAAGTGTCATCAATGGTTGACATACTAACAATACGACTGTGTCTTCATATATCAATAAGTGTCATCAATGGTTGACATACTAACAATACGACTGTGTCTTCAGATATCAATGAGTGTCATCAGTGGTTGACATACTAACTGTCTGACTGGTGATAGATCCCGGGTTCGAATCCTGTGCTGGTGTGTCAAACCCTCGACAAGTTCTTTCAGCTACATTGTGTCAGTTCACTCAGCTCTATGACTGTGTACCTGGCTATAGACAGTGGTGGATATTAGTAGACAAATAGTCTTTGCACATTAATTACAGCATAGCTGGATGCTTCCCGGAGAAGTCGAGATGGTGTTCAATTGAACAGATCTGCCAGGGAGTAAAGTGTAAAGCACTTTGAACAGTCCAGAGGGCTGGATACTGCGCTATATAAGAACTTACCTTTATCTTATGACTGTGTCTTCAGACATCAATGAGTGTGCCATCAACCGTCTGCTCTGTGACAATGGGCAGTGTCGCAACACTCCTGGCAGTTACCAGTGCATATGTCCAGAAGGCTACAAGTTTGATGAACGCACAGAGGCTTGCAAAGGTAAATACACCTTTCTACGTGCTTGCTAGAGACCACCTGTCCATGTGATTTGTTGTTTCTACCGAAGCTTAAAAATTATTGTCCTGCATCGCAGAAGAAACCATTTTAGATGTATCTGCAAAACATGAATAAGAATATTTCAGCAAACTTGCTGTCAGCCTACTTCTTCTTCATGTTGAGCACTCACCATCCATTAAGCAGAGTCTGTTTGGAGATTATGCTGCAATGCTGGGTGGTTGCAACGCTTAACAAAACGATAGTAAGTAATATATTTCCAGCAACAACATAAAACAATTGTACATCCCGTTATTTCAAAATTCAACATTTTCAACATGTGAAGAAAAAAAACTCATAAGTGTTGGTGGAAAGGGGTGAACAGAAGTGTAGTACTTATGTATGGTTCGCCCCCAACCAGTATAGTTACTGATTGTACTAATACAACATATTACAAACTATTTCACTTTCTTAAATAATGCAATATACAGTGCCTAAACTATGTAATATCTTGTTAGAATTATTTGGATGTTTTATACACATTGATTTGTGTGTGGTACGCACACGATGACTTCGAAAGATGTCTTTCTGTCTAGTTCCATGTGTTGAGACAGACTGTTTAAACATTCTTTGCAAACTATTTGGTAGTTCATTGTGATGTGCCTTATACAATATAATCGCTGTCTTAAATTTAACTAAGTCTACAAATGTCAAAGTACACAATTGCTTAAATAGAGTGACCTGAAATGAACTTGTAATGAACTTGTAATGAACTTGTAATGGGGAATACAAAATATATAGATAAATTATTATAAAATAAAAGATAGTTAAATTATAAAAAAATAAAAGATAGATAAATAAAAAAGATATCAGATATAAAAGTATGTTTAAACAAGAGGAGGAGTGGGAAAAAATACCCCCTCATTGCTTTTTGTTTACACACCTACCACCTAGTGAACAGAAAAGAGCTAATCCTGTTAAGGCTACTTAAACAAGAATATATAAATCATGAGGATATTTTAATGGCATCGCAGGCCATTTGGCAATGCATTTCCAAAAACAAGAAGGTAGTGCATTAGAGTTATTTACTGAATATTACATTTCAAATCTGACATTTACATGTTGCAGATGTGGACGAGTGTGAATCGACATCTGATCTGTGCATCAATGGGCGGTGCGTCAACGTTCCTGGCAGCTACAGGTGTGAATGCATTGAACCAGGCACTACACTTGACCCGTCGGGCAGAATCTGTCGTGGTAGGCATTTTAACAACAATCATTTCATATGGATGTATCTCTTCAACTAATTTTGTGTATTTATGTTTTATTATGATTGATAGTATTCAAATATTTACTATTATCTGTATTAACTATTGTGGGTATCAGAATCATGGTGAGTAATATCTTCACAACTATGTTGTATCAGGCAGCATGGTGAGTAATATCTTCACAACTATGTTGTATCAGGCAGCATGGTGAGTAATATCTTCACAACTATGTTGTATCAGGCAGCATGGTGAGTAATATCTTCACAACTATGTTGTATCAGGCGGCTGTTGGCTGTGGATTTGGAAGCCATTTTTGATCAGTCAAAAATCTTAAATTCTACACATTAGTGGAGGTGGGTGGGGGTTTGAACCAGTATGAAGCTGAATACAATTTTTGGACTTGATGAATTGATGAGACCTCTCGCAAGATGTTTGGTGTCTGTTGGCTGAGTGTGGCTGTGTGTTTGCAGACACCAGGAGGGGAGTGTGCTGGGCAAACATCAAGAATGGCCGGTGTGAGCAACAGATTGGTGGTCTGATACTGCGCAGTGAGTGCTGTGCCACTGTCGGCAAAGCCTGGGGTAGTCCCTGCGAGCCCTGTCTACAAGAACTCACTGGCATACACAGTAAGTACTTCCATACACAGCAAGCACTTCCATACACAGCAAGCACTTCCATACACAGCAAGTATTCCATACACAGCAAGCACTTCCATACACAGCAAGTATTCCATACACAGCAAGCACTTCCATACACAGCAAGTACTTCTATACACAGTAAGCACTTTCATACACAGCAAGCACTTCCCTACACAGCAAGCACTTCCATACACAGCAAGCACTTCCATACACAGCAAGCACTTCCATACACAGTAAGTTCTTCCATACACAGCAAGCACTTCCATACACAGCAAGCACTTTCATACACAGCAAGCACTTCCATACACAGCAAGCACTTCCATACACAGCAAGCACTTCCATACACAGCAAGCACTTCCATACACAGTAAGTACTTCCATACACAATCAGTACTTCACATGTCCTGTGAGCCGTTTCCACAAGAATTCACCGGCAAACACAGTAAGTACTTCCCATGTTCTTCCTATATTGCAATGACTGTTTAGATTTTACACAAGCACAAGAGCTAATTTGTCTTCTGTTTGTTTTTAGCAGGTAAAAAATGTCCTAATGGATATCGATTGGAGAAAGGTGTGAAATGTATTGGTAAGTAAACACGTGGATCTACAGATCTACTCAGGAACATGCCTTGCACTTGTGTCATGACCCTTCATGGTTTCTCCCTTACGCTAGCCGCAAGGGCAGGGCACAAAGGCATACCTGTGAAAACATTCCCAAATGTAATATGTTACGTTTTCAATTTTCTAAGTACATTGTACAAGTACACTTTCTGATCTGTTGTATTTTATGATTTGAATCATTCATGAAAAAATCAGTTATGTTATTGTGTCATATTGGGGCATGCTAGCTAGAAAGCCGAAATGTCTGTCTGTTAACTACAAGACTTGTTTGAGTCTATCAAACTCTATTTCAGAACTTATCATTCATCCCATTTCGGCAGTTTCCTTTTGTTCATCCTACTTCTTTGTGTCTTCTAAGTTGCTGGTCCTTTCTACCTGGTGTCTTTGTCAAGAGAAGTAACAGATCCCACACAGGGAGTTAGTAAAACCTGAACTAAAAAGTCAATGGTCTTGAATTGAGGTCTACAAAAATGTACATGGCTTCTGCATTAGCTACTGCCAAAACATTTGCTCTGTTAATGGAGTTAGCACCACAAGAGCCTTGTCTACATTGATATAATCACATTATCCATATGGACACTGCATTAGCTGCTGCCAAAACACTTGCTCTGTTAATGGAGTAAGTGCCACGAGAGCCTTGTCTACGTTGATATAATCACATTATCCATATGGACACTGCATTAGCTGCTGCCAAAACATTTGCTCTGTTAATGGAGTAAGTGCCACGAGAGCCTTGTCTACATTGATGTAATCACTTTATCCATATGGACACTGCATTAGCTGCTGCCAAAACACTTGCTCTGTTGATGGAGTAAGCGCCACGAGAGCCTTGTCTACGTTGATATAATTACATTATCCATATGGACACTGCATTTGCTGCTGCCAAAACACTTGCTCTGTTAATGGGGTAAGCGCCACAAGAGCCTTGTCTACGTTGATGTAATCACATTATCCATATGGACACTGCATTAGCTGCTGCCAAAACACTTGCTCTGTTAATGGAGTAAGCGCCATGAAAGCCTTGTCTACGTTGATATAATTACATTATCCATATGGACACTGCATTAGCTGCTGCCAAAACACTTGCTCTGTTAATGGAGTAAGCGCCACGAGAGCCTTGTCTACGTTGATATAATTACATATCCATATGGACACTGCATTAGCTGCTGCCAAAACACTTGCTCTGTTAATGGAGTAAGCGCCACAAGAGCCTTGTCTTCGTTGATATAATTACATTATCCATATGGACACTGCATTAGCTGCTGCCAAAACACTTGCTCTGTTAATGGAGTAAGCACCATGAGAGCCTTGTCTACGTTGATATAATAGACAAATTCAAAATGTTCCCCTCTACCCCTGCCCCATTCACCCCACCCCCTGACTAATTTTTTGTGTTCTTGTTTTACAGACATCAACGAGTGTGATCTGTTTGGTGAAGACATCTGTGGAGGTGGGGGAACCTGCATCAATACCGATGGCTCCTTCTACTGCCAGTGCCCTGAGGGCCTGACCCTTGACCCCGCCCGACTCAAGTGCATAGGTCAGTGCCAACTTTCTTGGTAGAAATCATTGGTTTTTAATTTCGTCCAGAAAAAAACCGGAAGGAATATAAATTGGATATATTTTACAATTTAGCGATTTTTGTGTTATCAGATGCATAGGTCAGCACCAACTACCTACCAACTTTCTGTTTGTTTTCTCGTTTCATCTAGAAGAAAACAGATGGAATGGAAATTGGACTTATTTTTAAATTTACAGATTTTGTTTATATCAATATGGCAGGTTTAAACCTCTTAATCATATGCCAAAGTCATTATAGCCAGGCAGAAGGCACAGTTAACATAAAAATCGACACTAACAATTATATATTTTATTCAGTCAGACATGATTTGACCCTACTTAGTCAGACATGATTTGACCCTACTTAGACATGATTTGACCCTAGCGGTGGGACCATTTTTTTCAGACGCTTTGTTTTAACCATTGCGTATTATAATGATTACTAGATACAGATACACTTACAAAGTGATAAACACCATATTAAAACATGAAAAAAAACTTATGTAATATTTAACAAATATACATGGAGAGACGAATTATAATATTTTTGATATAATAAGTGGCTCCTATTATAACAACATATTATTCTTATTAGGAGTCACTGACTCCTATTCACTGTTCTTTGTTTTAGTATATTGTTTTTAATTAGTTATTATATCATAATCAAACTACACAATACATCATTATATGTATACTGCTCACTGCGTAATTTAACATGGGGTCAAATAAACATCTTGTTCTTGTTGATCAAAGCATGATGTTTGCCGTTGTTTGCGTTGTTCAGACATGCGGGAGGACGTGTGTTACACGCGCTACCACCGCCGCAGGTGTTCCAACCCCCTCATGGGCATCTACCTGCGCTCCACCTGCTGTTGCTCCATTGGAGCCGCATGGAGCACCGCCTGCGAACGCTGCCCTAAAGCAGGCACAGGTCAGTAGTCGCACTTCACTGTCTGATTAGCCTGTTCATAGGAATGTATACACATTATAAAACATACATGGAATCATAAGAAATGTTTAAGAAATATATATCAGGGATGAGAAATTTCCGGTTTTTGACGGAATTCCGGTTTTTATACTGCTCCAAAGATCACTTTTGTGAATTGTGTAAATCCGGGGAGAACAAAAATGAATGTTGGGGGGTAGGGCATATAAAATCCTGGACAATTCACTGACGATCTATCTGCGGATTGAGTTAACCATCTATCCACCGAGTGTCACCACGTGTTAATGATTCTGCCTGGCGATTAGAGACAGAAATGACCCCAACTGAACCCGTGAATCTGCAAAGTAAAACCGTTAGTTCTGTCGGCTGTGCGCTTCAGCACTTTCGAAGTGCGCGCACAAAAGCAGTGGACGAATAGGAAACGACGATGTATTTTGTGGAGATGTCGATAATTTTTTAACACAATGGCTAATCGACGATTTGTTGTACTGCAAGACAAATATTGCTTGAAGGACATTGACAAAAGTGTCAAGAATAAGTGGAATTGGGCGTGGCTGGAGAGATCGGCTGGAGACACTATGTTGGATATATTCATCAGTAAATGATCAGCACCAGGGAAAGCCTACTGTTTGTGGTGCGAGGCCGATGTCAACTATGCGGATTGGATCCTACAGGCTACAATTAGAGGGGAACCGAAGTCATTGAAGTACACATGCTGGCACTGCCCACGCTGGTAACCAATGTTCTATTAGAACCTGAACAGAGGGCGTATCACATAGAAGTTCGCCGATCCCATGTAGACAACACACTTCCACAAGCACCCACAAGTTCCAGATTGGATTCGTGGTGGGCTACCATATTCTCTACTGGCAAGTTCTCAGCCTTGCCAAAGCTGGCAATGATGAGCTGCTTTCATGGTCCTCAAGTGGAAGGGTGTTTTAGTCACATGTCTAGCATCATGAATACTGCAACTGCCAGAAAGAATGTTAGTACATTCAGCACTATACAGACAGTGAAGTACTCACTCATGGCAAGCAACAAGACTGCTATACAGGACTTCCACAAACATGACTGGTCGCCTCATTCACAACACGAGGGGTGCACACAAAATGTACTCCATCCATCTTGCCGAGGAAGGAAAGATGGAGGAGGAGAAGAAAACTGAGCTGAACACGTCAAAGACGAAGGCAGCCACCAAGTACAAAGCTAAGGAAGCAGTTGAGCTGGCAATGAAGAAAGCTAGAATGGCCCAACAACAGGCTGTTTTGACAAAGCTGGCCAAGGAGTAAGCTGCCCTCGGGCTGAAATGTGGGCCACAGCAAAATGTCTGTTTTTTTCTCTGAATGTCACTCTCATCCTTGATATATATATATCCTGGTAAATAATATTAGATTAAAATTAAAAAGGTATATATATATATATTAAGTAAAATATATGACAATTTCCAAAATATTAAGATAATTAATAAATGGATAATATATATAAAAATTAGATTAGTCAAAGGCACCGTCTGCACCATGCTAATTAAGATGTTCACTTGGTGAACTGTTCAGTTTTGTGTTGTGCCAGACGACTTCAAGGACCTGTGTGGACGAGGCCTGGGCTTCGGCCCGAGTGGCCCAACCATTGGAGGAGGACAGACCTCAATATCAGGTGTGTACGCAGCAGTTGTTTCCAATCTCTTTGAATGTAGTTGTCAGAAAAGTGACACGAATAATCTTTAATTACATTCGTTGCTTACTCCTGTAAAGGCAGCTTCGATCATCTAGTTCCAATTACCTTTTTGTTCCTTGAGTCAATATTAATATTGGAACTCTGGTGTTTTCTGTTGCTACACCAACTCTCTGGAATATGTTCCCTCTTAGTGTTAGATCAGCTGAAAATATTACACAGGTTCACTGTCATTTAGAAAACCTTTATAACCTTGCCTATACATGTTAGCTCCTGGCATACCGATCCATCTGTTGGTGACTTTAATACAACTTATAAATTCTGAGATTGACTAACGCTTTTGTATTGATGCGCCGCTGAGCTTGGTTTCCAAGGATTTAGGCACAAAAGAAGTTACCTTATTATTATTATTTAACCCTGCGACCGGCCAACGAAAATCCTCTGTAGCGTACTGTTAGAGTAATAATCATAACTTTGCTAATACGTATCACAAAAATATGAATGAGGTACCATTTTATTGCTAAAGGAATGCTTTATTATACTAAAATTATAAAATCTATATAACATTCGATAATCGTGGGGATATTATTATCTAAACTGATCATTTGTCTTCTAATTTATCTCTCCAATGTGAAATAGTTTTAAATACTTGGTAACCATAAATAATTGACAAAAATGTGTTTTCTAATTCAGGGTGACATGCATGTAAACGGTGCCATGTTTATTTTAAAAATGGAAATCACAAGTGGAGTACAGTAGAAACAGTAAAACATACTCATCATTTCCACCATGTGGCATCACCATTTTGTCATTTTCCCGCTGGTTTGAGAAACAGATTTTTGTAACTAAGAATATTTCATAAGCGTACTGTATGCCAAAAAGAATGAATACGGTACCTTTGTTTTTTTCAAATATTTCACCAATTGGTAGATCAGAGGCCAATGATCCTAGGAAGCAAGTGAATGTACAAAGCGGTGAGTGGGCCTCAATATCGGTCTATGGAATATGTATCGTACTGTGAGAGTACTGTATCATAACATCCATAATCCATGTCCTTCAACACACGTTCTTCAACACATGTTCTTCCTATTGCAGACATCAATGAGTGTTTGTTGTTCCCCAACCTCTGTGTCAACGGCCGCTGTCGCAACACCATTGGCAGTTTCCTGTGTACCTGCAACAAGGGTTTCGCACTTACGGATGACAGCAAAAACTGTACAGGTTAGTACACCGGGCTACTACTGTCTGACTACATTTGCTGAGAATTCCTATGTGAATTCTTGTCATTTCACATTTTTCGTGGCTGATACATGCTCTCCTGGTGTATTTGTTCATGATGTATTTGTTTTTCAAAAAAATCTTACTTGTAATTTCAACACCATGTGTACATTCATACTGGACATAGCACAGTAGTGAATAATAATGTACTATTTGGCACGTGTATAAATAACAGTATTATATCAATATTTGACAGAATAATCAGATTGTTTTATTTCTAAGAATTTTTTGGAAATATGTAGGTGTCATCTAAAATATTTAAATACAGATTTAAAATAACAAACTATTGGAAAGTCTTACTTCTACGAATTTCAGCTGCACTAATCATTAACACATAACATAGTTTTTGTTAAGATATCTGTTAAATACTCCTAAAATATACATTATTGACAGGCAGAAGATCTTTGTGCGTTTGTGTATAAATGTGTTTGTTATGGAACAGATATCAATGAATGTCGAATCTCCAGTAATGTCTGTGGCAATGGAACTTGTGAGAACACACCGGGAACCTTTGTGTGTCACTGCTATACGGGATACGAAAGCACCTTCAGCACAAAAGTCTGCACAGGTACGGCCACTGTGTCTATGTCCTTGTAGACAGATGGGTTGAATGAATAACATTACAGCAGTCCCTCTCTTCAGCGGACCCCCTGACAAGGGGACACTCACTATGTCGGAACAGTTTGTCAATGTACGGACCGTTTTGTCATGTTAATGTCCCTCTGATGAGGGGACACCTCGCATACGCAGACAGCAGACAGGATATTTTGGTTATATGTCCCTCTTAAGATGGACAGTATTAATTAATTCGAAGATTTGTTGCCGAATTTGTTTAGAAAATGGCGGACATACAGCTTGGTGTATGTCAGCGGTAACACCAAGTACACGTGTACCCATAACAATGAGCTTGTCTTCCTTGTTGTAATCGTTGTGTTTGTCCAAACTACGTAGACTTCCTTTAATTATGGTCTGTAAACTTTAGGCAGAGTGAATGTGGAGGAAGGGATTGTTAATTTTGTGCTGTTATCAATCACGTTTGCCACGATGCCATGATGCATTGGTGGCTTCCCCATTTACGCCTCCAGCCCCAGGGCCTAGTTAGGGCATCAGCTTGGCGTCGCCTTTTCATCTTGTAAATTGCAATTAAGATTCACAAATAGGATGTATAAAAGGTTCACCTCAATTGTTTTCAATGTAGCCCAACATTAAGCCTAAACTGAGGTGAAATAATAAACAAGCATCATCAAATTATGCTGCGCTACGCCAAATGGCAAATATTACCAGTGCCTGGAAAAGATGAACTGGTTACCAGCGTATGAAACGCAAGTGACGCACAATTTGTGCATTAATGAATCTTTCGAAATTGGATAAAAAATGAAGTGAGACAATTAACGATTGCACCCGTTACCGTTTTTAATATTTAATTATTGTTCACGCTGCATGTAGCAACTGATTTAAATATTCGCTTGATCATTTCCAGGTTATTATTTTAGTCGGTATGGGACAGCCAAAATCGTCAACTTGCGAATAACTTACGAAGAATTTTAGCTAAAGAATATCTAAATTGTTCGAGAATACCAATTTAAAAAAATTTGTAACGGAGATGTTTTGTTCACAATTTTTGGTTGAATGCTGCCATACGCGTAGCAAATTCTACTGCAACGCCGGGCCGAAAATCTCAGATCGACAGAGGGAGTCGGGCGGACGGTGCCGGGCAGGCTATATAACTTTATGACCAACTGTTTATTTGTTAATACATCACAGTAATAATAAACATATATCTATATATATATATATATTATATAGTGTTTAATTCCGATCAGTCAATACGTTGACATATTGTCACACCTTTACCATGGGCATGTGTCGGTTGTACTGATCTGAACTAAGGCACTAAGATGCCTGTCCTTCCGATGAGCGGACACACGCCATGTCGGGACACTTATGCTTGGATACAGATGTGTCCGCTGAAGAGAGGGACTACTGTACCTTGTGTTTGTTTTGTACCAACTCTGAGTGTCTTTATGACTTTAGAACTGGGACAAGCAGAGACACTCTTTGGTCTACCTTGCTGCTATGTATTGGTCCAACAGGTTGTCACGACAAAAAGTTATATCCCAAAGGGCACAATGCCCTCCAAATATGCCACTCTGTGATAAAATATACAGTAATATATGTGTTGTATTTTAGTAATATTATAAAAGGACTTTAGGGGTCTCGAGGACTGGATTCTGCATTACATAGGAGCAAACTTGTTTTGTACTTTGGCACCACCCAACAGCCAGCGTTATCTCCATACCATACAGAAATATGTAATACATGGAGTGCAGTGGCACAGTGACTAGAGCATCTAAGATTAAATCGAGAGAATCCCGGTTTGAATCCTGTGCTGCTGTGTTGAACCTTAGGCAAGTTCGTTCACTTGACGTTGCTCCAGTTCACTCACAATGAATACCTGCCTATAGGCAGTGGTGGATATTTATGTACGAATAGTTTTCATGGATTCATTGTCGAGATGGTGTTCGATTGAACAGGTCTGCCAGGGAGTAAAGTGTAAAGCGTAATAAGAACTCACCTTTATATTTTGTTTGCGTGCAGACATCAATGAGTGTGGGCGCGACCCGAGTCTGTGTCGAGGAGGGTATTGCGTCAACACAGCTGGCAGCTACGAGTGTCAGTGTCCTGAAGGCAATGAACTCAGTCCGGATGGACAGTCCTGTGAAGGTATGTGTTCCTTGGTTGAACTTGGGCAGTCAAATTGTCTCTGTAGCGACACCAACAGTCATCTACCAGGTACCACATATATTCTACTGTTAATTGGCAGGTTCCATTTATGGACATTAACACCAATGGGAGTTTAGAGGAGATCCCAGGTAAGTGAGTCCATGACAGGTTTTTTTCATTTCTCTGCAGTGGGATCTTTTACTTCCCCTGGCATAGACACCAGATAGAAGGGACCAACGGTTTATCTCTTTTTGAAAGACACAGCCAACATATATGTGTGTGAATAGTCTTAAATAAACAAATTTCAGAAAAATTTAATAATTACCATGGTTTGTTTTGTCTTTGAGAAATAACTTCTCAAAGACAAAACAAACCATGGTAATTATTAAATTTTTCATGAGGAGTTATATCCAGAGGAATTATGTCCAGACACTGGTTATGTCCTGAGAGTTTTTTGTGTGAGGTGTGGTGACCATACCCCGTTCCTTACAGTGAGTCTACACTGTATATTACTGGATGTATTCACTGGTCTTGTGAATTAACATTTGAAGTATTGATGTGCTGCAGATGTTGACGAATGTTCAATGTCGAGTGACATGTGTTCACATGGCCGCTGCGAGAACCTCATGGGCGGCTATGAGTGTGTGTGTGACCCCGGCTACAAGTCCAACAGACAGAAGACTGGCTGTGTCGGTGAGTGTCTGTCCACCTCAAGGGTAGTGTATTTACACCCCCAATAGTATGTCCACCCCCTCAGTAATCTGTCACCCTCAGTAATATGTCCACCCTCAGTAATCTGTCTACCCTCAGTAATCTGTCCATCCCAATAATTTGTCCACACCCAGGAATCTGTCCATCCCCACCCAGTAATCTGTCCACCCCCTCAGTAGTATGTCCACCCCCTCTGTTGTCTGTCAACCCCTCGGTAATCTGTCCGCCCATCAGTAATCTGTCCACCCCTCAGTAGTATGTTCACCCCCTCTGTAGTGTGTCCACCTAACAGTAATCTGTTCACTCTTCAGTAATATGTCCATCCCTCAGTAATCTGTCCATCCGTCAGTAATCTGTCTACCCCTGAGTAGTCTATCCACCAACCAGTAATCTGCCAATACCATCAGCAATCTGTCCACCCTCTAGAGATATAAGTGTAGTAGACTGATATGTGTGTTGTAGACTGATATGTGTGACCAGAGGTAATATGACGTGCTGTGTGTTGTAGACTGATATATGTGTGTGTTATAGACTGATATATGTGACCGGAAGTAGTATGATGTGCTGTGTGTTGTAGACTGATATATGTGTGTTGTAGACTGATATATGTGACCAGAAGTAGTATGATGTGCTGTGTGTTGTAGACTGATATATGTGTGTTGTAGACTGATATATGTGACCGGAAGTAGTATGATGTGCTGTGTGTTGTAGACTGATATATGTGTGTTGTAGACTGATATATGTGACCAGAAGTAGTATGATGTGCTGTGTGTTGTAGACTGATATATGTGTGTTGTAGACTGATATATGTGACCGGAAGTAGTATGATGTGCTGTGTGTTGTAGACTGATATATGTAACCAGAGATAATATGACGTGCTGTGTGTTGTAAACTCATATGTGTGTTGTAGACTGATATATATAACCAGAAGTAGTATGACGTGCCGTGTGTTATAGACTGATATATGTGACCAGAAGTAGTATGACATGTCGTATGTTGTAGACTGATATATATAACCAGAAGTAGTATGACGTATCGTGTGTTGTAGACTGATATATGTGACCAGAAGTAGTATGACGTATCGTATGTTGTAGACTGATATATATAACCAGAAGTAGTATGACGTATCGTGTGTTGTAGACTGATATATGTGACCAGAAGTAGTATGACGTATCGTGTGTTGTAGACTGATATATATAACCAGAAGTAGTATGACATATCGTGTGTTGTAGACTGATATATGTGACCAGAAGTAGTACGACGTGTTGTGTGTTGTAGACTAATATATGTGACCAGAAGTAGTATGACGTATCGTGTGTTGTAGACTGATATATGTGACCAGAAGTAGTATGACGTATCGTGTGTTGTAGACTGATATATGTGACCAGAAGTAGTATGACGTATCGTGTGTTGTAGACTAATATATGTGACCAGAAGTAGTATGACGTATCGTGTGTTGTAGACTAATATATGTGACCAGAAGTAGTATGACGTATCGTGTGTTGTAGACTGATATATGTGACCAGAAGTAGTATGACGTATCGTGTGTTGTAGACTGATATATGTAACCAGAGATAATATGACGTGCTGTGTGTTGTAAACTCATATGTGTGTTGTAGACTGATATATATAACCAGAAGTAGTATGACGTGCCGTGTGTTATAGACTGATATATGTGACCAGAAGTAGTATGACATGTCGTATGTTGTAGACTGATATATATAACCAGAAGTAGTATGACGTATCGTGTGTTGTAGACTGATATATGTGACCAGAAGTAGTATGACGTATCGTATGTTGTAGACTGATATATATAACCAGAAGTAGTATGACGTATCGTGTGTTGTAGACTGATATATGTGACCAGAAGTAGTATGACGTATCGTGTGTTGTAGACTGATATATATAACCAGAAGTAGTATGACATATCGTGTGTTGTAGACTGATATATGTGACCAGAAGTAGTACGACGTGTTGTGTGTTGTAGACTAATATATGTGACCAGAAGTAGTATGACGTATCGTGTGTTGTAGACTGATATATGTGACCAGAAGTAGTATGACGTATCGTGTGTTGTAGACTGATATATGTGACCAGAAGTAGTATGACGTATCGTGTGTTGTAGACTAATATATGTGACCAGAAGTAGTATGACGTATCGTGTGTTGTAGACTAATATATGTGACCAGAAGTAGTATGACGTATCGTGTGTTGTAGACTGATATATGTGACCAGAAGTAGTATGACGTATCGTGTGTTGTAGACTGATATATGTGACCAGAAGTAGTATGACATGTCGTATGTTGTAGACTGATATATGTGACCAGAAGTAGTATGACATGTCGTATGTTGTAGACTGATATATGTGACCAGAAGTAGTATGACATGTCGTATGTTGTAGACTGATATATGTGACCAGAAGTAGTATGACATGTCGTATGTTGTAGACTGATATATATAACCAGAAGTAGTATGACATATCGTGTGTTGTAGACTGATATATGTGACCAGAAGTAGTATGACGTATCGTGTGTTGTAGACTGATATATGTGACCAGAAGTAGTATGACATATCGTGTGTTGTAGACTGATATATGTGACCAGAAGTAGTATGACGTATCGTGTGTTGTAGACTGATATATGTGACCAGAAGTAGTATGACATGTCGTATGTTGTAGACTGATATATGTGACCAGAAGTAGTATGACATGTCGTATGTTGTAGACTGATATATATAACCAGAAGTAGTATGACATATCGTGTGTTGTAGACTGATATATGTGACCAGAAGTAGTATGACGTATCGTGTGTTGTAGACTGATATATGTGACCAGAAGTAGTATGACATATCGTGTGTTGTAGACTGATATATGTGACCAGAAGTAGTATGACATATCGTGTGTTGTAGACTGATATATGTGACCAGAAGTAGTATGACATATCGTGTGTTGTAGACTGATATATGTGACCAGAAGTAGTATGACATATCGTGTGTTGTAGACTGATATATGTGACCAGAAGTAGTACGACGTGTTGTGTGTTGTAGACTGATAGATGTGTTATTACCCGAGTGAAGTGGGTATTAAGTCGCAAAATTGCAAAATGGAGTTTTGTACGTTGTTTGGATCCCACAGATGATAAGCTTTAAGATGGTACCTCATTAGTTGAAATATATTCAGTCCAATGAGAAACAATGTCATTTTATTCATACTGTCTATTTTTTTTAGTATATGGGTTCATAAATGCATGTGTTATATTAGTTTTGGATTGTTTGTTGATGGAAATAAACTGGGGATTTAAAGACGATATTATAAGTGATGCATGTCTGCCAAAGTCACATAATTGATGGAACATGCCACATATGTGCCCAGAAGTAGTATGAAGTGCCGTGTGTTGTAGATATTGATGAGTGCCGGCGCCGCAATGGAGGATGCATGAACATCTGCCACAACACTCAGGGAAGTTTCCGGTGCAGCTGTAACCAAGGCTACCGTCTCCAGCCCGACGGCAGGAGTTGTGTTGGTACGTACTTTCATGTATGTGTAACTTATCCCACTCTGGGGCATAATCATGTTAGAGATCTTTAGTCCATGACAGGTTACGCATTTGCACACCGTGGAACTTTAAACTTGAAGAACGTCTTTGTGTTTTGTTGAAACGTAGAAGCTTTTTTCCAGACAGACTGTCGACCCTGACATCTGTGATCCTACAGATGTATGTGTTCCAGACATAGATGAGTGTACACTGACCCTGACATCTGTGATCCTACAGATGTATGTGTTCCAGACATAGATGAGTGTACACTGACCCTGACATCTGTGATCCTACAGATGTATGAGTTCCAGACATAGATGAGTGGACACTGACCCTGACATCTGTGATCCTACAGATGTATGTGTTCCAGACATAGATGAGTGTACACTGACCCTGACATTTGTGGTTCTTCATATGTATCTCTTGTTGCAGACAGAGGACCCTGACATCTCTGGTCCTACAGATGTATATGTTGTTGCAGACAGAGGACTCTGACATCTCTGGTCCTACAGATGTATCTGTTGTTGCAGACAAAGACGAATGTACAGAGGACCCTGATATATGTGGTCCTACAGATGTATCTGTTGTTCCAGACATAGATGAGTGTGCGGAGGACCCTGACATCTGTGGGGGAGGCGGTGGGGGCCAGTGTGACAATCTGCCCGGGTCCTACAGATGTATCTGCACCGACGGTCTGACCCTCAGTGCTGACCGCAAATACTGCCTAGGTCAGTCATTCAATTCACTACACCTACTGTATTCAACCTATTAAGCGTACACCCCTATTTTTGCATCAGTACTTTTTCCAAATGTTGGTGTGCGCTTGCTGGTGTATGTCTAAAATTATTTTTAAAGTGTATTATAAACTTATAGGTGAACTATAGTTAACTGTTTCTACATAGTTTCTTATCAAAATATTGATATACATATTTTTTTAAATTTATGAAAGTAATTTATTAAGTTTTATGTAAAGTGCACTAGAGCATTTTAGTTTAAGTGAATTCAAGAGTTATATAAATTTTGATTATTAATATTTTTAGAACTGAAGGACACAAAATAGTGTTAATTACAAAAATTATGTACGAAAGGTTTCATTCCCACAAAGGATGATAAATGAATACATCAAATTATCTTATGATAGTAGTATAGGGTGAGGTACATGTACTTGAACAAGTGCTGGACTCTTGATAAGCATTGTACCACTGTGGAACCAAATTGTAAAAAATCAAGAACGCATTTTATAACTGAAATATCTGGGAAATATTGAAATAAAGAATATTACTGTGTGCACTATTAGAGGAGGACATGATCAGGTGATTATGCCTGCCAACCTGATTATGCCGACCAACCTGATTATGCCAGCCAACCTGATTATGCCAACCAACCTGATTATCAAAAATAGAAGTAGTTTTGCTTAAGTGAATGCTGTTTAAGATTCAAATAATAAAATAACGTAATGTTGAAATAAGAATATATATGTGGATGTGATGCGCTGGCTCCTGTTGTAGACGTGAATGAGTGTGAGCTTGACAGTCGCATGTGTCTCAACGGCGTGTGTAAGAACACAATGGGATCCTACGTCTGTGAGTGTGAGATTGGCTACTCCATCAAGCCTGGTCGCACTGGATGTACAGGTAGGCATAATTCAGTCTTAAGGTAATCTTCTTCTGAAGCTCTTCTGCATGCATGCATGACCTAATCAGCTTGACAGGGATGAGAAATTTCCAATTTTTGCCAGAATTCCGGTTTTTATACTGCTCCAAAGATAACTTTTGTGAATCGTGTAAATCCGACGAGAAAAAAATTTAATGTTGGGGGGGTAGGGCATATAAAATCCTGGACAATTCACTGACGTTCTATCTGCGGATTGAGTTAACTATCTATCCACCGGGTGTCGCCACGTGTTAATGACGTTGCCTGGCGATTAGAGACAGAACCGACCCAACCGAACCCGTGAATCTGCAAAGTAAAACCCTTAGTTCTGTCGGCTGTTCGCTTCAGCGCTTTCAAAGTGCACGCACAAAAGCAGTGGACCAATAGGAAATGACGATGTATTTTGTGGAGATGTTGATCATTTTCGAACACAATGGCTAATCGACGATTTGTTGTACGGGAAGACAAATGTTGCTTGAAGGACATTGACAAAAGTGTCAAGAATAAGTGGAATTGGGTGTGGCTGGAGACACTATGTTGGATATATTCATCAGTAAATTATCAGCACCAGGGAAAGCTTGCTGTTTGTGGTGCGAGGCCAATGTCAACTAAGCGGATTGGATCCTACAGGTTACAGTCAGAGGGGAACCGAAGGCATTGAAATACACACGCTGGCACTGCCCACACTGGTCACCAATAGTCTATTAGAACCTGAGCAGAGGGCGTATCACATGGAAGTTCGCCGATTCCATGTAGACAACACACTTCCACAAGCACCCACAAGTTCCAGATTGGACTCGTGCTGGGCTACCATATTCTCTACTGGCAAGTTCCCACCCTTGTCAAAGCTGGTGGCTGCAATGATGAGCTGCTTTCATGGTCCTCAAGTGGAAGGGATTTTAGTCGCATGTCTAGCATCACGAATACTGCCACTGCCAGAAAGAATGTTAGTACATTCAACACTATCCAGACAGTGAAGACTCACTCATGGCAAGCGACAAGACTGTTATACGCGACTTCCACAAACAAGACTGGTCGCCTCGTTCACAACACGAGGGGTGCACACAAAATGTACTCCATCCATCTTGCCGAGGAAGGAAAGATGAAGGAGGAGAAGAAAACTGAGCTGAACATGTCAAAGACGAAGGCAGCCACCAAGTACAAAGCTAAGGAAGCAGCTAGCAATGAAGAAAGCTAGAATGGCCCATTAACGGGCTGTTTTGACAAAGCTGGCCAAGGAGAAAGCTGCCCGTCAGCCAACTCGGTTTCAGCCCAGAAATTATCATTAACAAATGAGTTAGTACTATGACAATGTGTGCGTGAGTCCGTGTGCTTTTTTTGCTATTGGAAATGTTAAGATTTTCTATTTAATATTGCTCAAAATAAACCATATGTCGTCTACAATTTAAAAATATCTCTGAGGAGTCCCCCCTCCCCCCGATTAGATAAGACAGTCCTCTCGGGCTGAAATGTGGGCCACAGCAAAATTTCCGTTTTTGTCTCTGAATGTCACTCATCCGTGGCTTGACTGAAACATAGCAGTGTGAGCAATCCTGGAGAGTGAGGACAGTTTTAAAACTCCAAGTGTGGAGAAGGAGTTTGTGTAATATATGAACATATACATACAATTCTCTTGTTGTAACGATGCACTCATTTTACTAGAGATTTTCTTTTATATAATGTAACTGATTGTTTAATTTAATTTACAGGGTAGCTCCTATGACAGCGACTATATTTAGAGTCTCCCGTTCCCTATTATGACAATCTTTTATTTTTCTACCATACATTATATACTTACCACTTTTACTTTCATGTTGATTCGATTACAATATAATGTATGGTTTTTTGTTTTTGTAACAATTATTCTGTTGTATTGTGTATTTTGGGATAAATTAATATTTCCTTTTCCTGTTTCTGTTTAAAGTTCAACAGATTTGAAAAAGGTGTTTTATTTTGCTTCTGTTTGCCAGACATCGATGAATGTGAGTCTGGAGAACAGACATGCAATGAGAACGCAAAGTGCATCAACATAGAGGGCTCATACAAGTGCGACTGTAACGACGGCTATATTGGCAATGGCTTCACCTGTAATGGTGAGATCAATATGTAAACGTATAAACTTCAAGGAGTTATTAAATCTTTGTTGAATGTGTTTGAAAATACTTTGATATCAAATGGTGCAAATCTGTGCATTACATTGAGCACATCTTAGTACCAGTTGAGTGTCTCTGTTCATGATGTCATGCTGAATGATTCTGGTTTGTTGTGCCTCTGAGTTTGTGCATACATGTCGAGGGGAATTGTGCATAAATCGTGGGGTCACAGTATCGGAGAATTGCACATAAATTGGAGTATTTCACATTTTTGCTACTTATGAAAATGATCACTGGATCAGCTTTATTTACAGATGCATTGCATATGTACTATTAAATCACTTACACTTGCATATTAATATATATTTAAACAATTTCTTAGTCTGACTAGATTACAGTTAGGGTTATTAGCTCACAGGCATATAAGGCCACAAAGAATTTCTTTTGTTAAATTGGCATAGAAATCCGGGAGCTTGGTTCTCCTGTCCGGGAGTTCAGGAGATGTGGTAGGTTTCTGGTAGTCTCCCGGCAAATTCAGGATACTAAACATATCTTTGTGTCCCTGGTGATTTGGCACTCTAGAGGTTAATTTTGAAAATGTAAAATACATAAAACAAAATTGTGAGATACAATTGTGTCCTGATGGTGAAACTTGACTGAGGTGTTGTGTCTGTGTCAGACGTCAACGAATGTCTGCATGACAATGGCGGCTGTGACATTGACGCTGCCTGCATTAATGTACCTGGAAGCTTCAGGTGTGTCTGTGACGAGGGCTTTGAAGGTGACGGCTACAGGTGCAAAGGTATGTCCCAGAAACATATTTATAGGATCTACCAGATTAATCACAGTGTCAGGCACTGCAGCCCCTTATATTAGTTTTTCTTTTGTTTTATTGTTTTTATTTGTTTATTACGTTTGTCATTTAGTGTTCTTGAGTAGTATTCTAAGTATGAAGACCCTTTGTACTGTTCTGTGTCGAACACTTAGTATTGTTTCATATAAGGCACTTTGTATTATTCTGTATAAGGCACTTTGTATTGTTCTGTGTAATGCACTGTCTTTACGTTGTTCTGTTGCAGATGTGGATGAATGCTCAATCAACCCTACCCTGTGTGACAATGGCCAGTGTCTCAACTACCCTGGGGGTTTTAGGTGCGAATGTGACATGGGTTTTGCCCCCACACAAGAAGAACATGCCTGCATCGGTAAGCGAACTTTCTCCTCCTTTTTTCAAAATTTACAATATAATGTTATTAGCAATTACATGCAGAGTTCAAAATGGAAGCTGTGACCTGAGTTTGTCGTGTTAATACATCAGACTTATTTGTCTGCTAATGTTGCAATTTCAGAGCTGTTAATTTCTGCTTGTCTGATGTGGTCACGTAAGGTTGCAAAGTTCTAAAACGTATAACATTATGTTTGCATGGGTGATGATTTGGTCTGGATCCAGGGAGATATATTTAACAAGATTGATTTAACAAGATTGCCACCCAGAGAATTAACTCTAGGTAGCAGGTGGACAAGGAAGCCCTTGGCTTATCGAGAGTCCGACCTTTTTATCTATGTGTATCCCGCCCGTCTGAGGTATGTGTCGATTTTATTTTTAAACATATTCACGCTACTAGCACCCACACAATCAGCAGGTAATCTGTTCCATTCATTTACAGTCCTTTGTGAAAATGAAAACTTTCTTATATCCAATCTACTCTGCTCCTTTGCTAATGCAAGATCATGTCCTCTAGTCCTTCTATCTTTCTTAACTGAGAAAAACATATTTCTATCAATATTTTCATAACCCTTCAATATTTTAAATACTTCTATCTGATCTCCTCTCAATCTCCTGGTCTCTAGTGTTGTTAAACCGCATTTTTTTAGGCGTATTTCATAACTAAGATCCCTCAGATTTGGTATCATTTTAGTTGCTCTCCTCTGCACTCTTTCTAGCATATCTATGTCCTTCCTGCGATATGGCCTCCACGCTTGAATACAATATTCTAAATGAGGCCTAACTATTGTTTTGTACAGCGGTATTATTAGCTCTTTTTCCTTATACGTTATGTTTCGCCTAATTAATCCAAGGATTTGATTTCCCTTTGAAGCTGCAATTCCGCACTGCTCTGAAATCTTCATATCAGCACTAACGGTTAACCCTAAGTCCTTTTCTTTTATAGTAGTACTTAGTACAGTACCCCCCATTGTATATTCTACCTCTTCGTTCCCATGTCCTATGTGGAGGCATTTACATTTCCCAAAATTGAACATCATTTGCCACTTTTCAGATTGCTACAATGGTGGAATATTGGTGGATATTAAAGTAGCTCAATGCTTTTGTGGATATCGGAACCGACAATGCGGTGAAATTATAAACAATTCAAAATGGCTTCAGATTTTCAGCAATTCTAATTGGCGTCAAAAAAAAAAAAAAATCTTAAGCAATTTTAGATTGTTGATAATTTAATAATAAAGTCCTGGGGCTGGTTTCGTGAAGCATTCTTAAAGTTACGCAATTACTTAGCATCACATGTTTGCGTAAACTCCTATGTTCACTTATATTTAAAAAATCACGTAATTTACTAAGACAATCATCTTAGCATTAAGAATGTTCTTAGCCACGTCATGAAACCAGCCCCTGCACCACATATGTAGATTGGTGGGGTGAGTAATGATTTGAAACAATACAAAACACTAAATGTTTTTGGACATTACAGACATACCCGTCCTCTTACTCTAGTTTAATTTAAGCTAAGATTATGTAACTTAGAACCAGAGTGATGAAACATTGATTTTGTCCTTATTGCAGACATCAACGAATGTGAGACCTTCCACAACCTCTGTGTCAATGGGCTATGTGAGAACGTCTTTGGAATGTTCCGGTGTGTCTGCAATCAAGGCTACCAACTGGACCACACGGGCGGAAACTGCACTGGTGAGAGTCTGCTACCTCGTATAACATTCTTCCTGGGAAAATCGAGATCATCTATATTATAAAACAATATGGTTCTCTGTCTGTCTGTCTGTCTGTGTCTGTCTGTCTATCTCTCTGTCAGTGTCTGTCTGTCTGTCGATCTGTCTGTCGATCTCTGTCAATATCACCATTAGTTTTGCATGTGTGGGGCTGACATTTTGTGTATGATCTAGGAGGCCCATTGGGATAGTTCGTAGATTTAGATTTGTTCGCCAGTGGTGGTGGGGATATCGAGGGTCACATACATGTTGTGGTCATTGTAATCAGTCAGCTGCTGGTAAATTGATGTTGCAGCAGCAGTATGCAGTAGGAAACAGTGAAACAAGATCAGTTATATTAGAAACTGATGTGAAATACACTCTTCAGTTGCATGCTAGTATGTCAGAGAAGCTAAAATAGTGTTCGAGTGCACAATTTTGCCAGGGAGTGAAGTACAAAGCGGTTTGAACAGTCTGGATAAGACTGGATACCATGCCAAATTAGAACTTACCTTTACCTTTGTTATTTTGCGTACAACGTCAGGTTTCTGTACGGTTTGTGATATGATATTTCAGTTAGTGTGTTGTTTCAGATATTGACGAGTGTGAGAACCTAGACAACTGTCTGTATGGAACGTGTATCAACAAACCGGGCAGTTACATCTGTCAGTGTCCACCCAACTATGAGCTCAACCCCACAGGCACTGGATGCATAGGTCAGTCCCCTCCTCAACCGCATCAATCACAAACTCTGCAATTGTTAGTTCTATGTTCCGGGGCCGGTTTCATGAAGCTGCTAAAAACATTCTTAATGCTAAGAAGATTGATTTTTTATAAACAAGCTAACATAGGAGTTTACGCAAACACATGACTCTAAATAACTGCGTAATTTTAAGAATGCTTCATGAAACCGGTCCCTGGTCCTGTCACACAGAAAGGTTTGCGCTAATACTACATGCCAAAGACAAAATTATAGTAGAATCAGTTGAATTTGGAGGAAGCAATTAACAAAAGAATGTATACGCAAGCACGCACGCATACATGCATGCACACACACATGTATACACGCATTCATGCAAGCATGCACTCACATCCATACATACAAAGGTATCACTTGTTGACAAGTTACTGTTCCTTGATCATGGCTATTGACTGGTGGATATTTGTGTATGAATATTCTTCACACAGTGATTGGAGTGAGACTGAATGCTTTCCAGAGAAGTAGAGGTGGTGTTTGATTGAACAGGTCTGCCAGGGGTGAAGTGGAAAGGGCTTTGAGGATTCCTAAGGGCAGGATATTCCATTTTTTTTATTGCCTGTGTAAGTTATTGCCAAAATACGACGTAAACGGCCGATTAATAATGTCGTCGCATTCCCAGTCATATTGCTGCATGACACAACTAGAATCCATATTGGCCGAGTAGTCACATCGTTGCCAATACAAAATATCAAAGTTTGGTCAGAGAGCGAATCTAACATCCATAAACACTCGTAATAGCATACACAACATTGTTAATTAATAAAAACTTATGTATTGCCTCTGCATTGGCCTTTAGATAGCCTATTGGCTCCTGAGGCCAACCCAAAGGCAATACAAATACGACCAATCAATGACATATAATAGAAGAACTGACCTGTTGTAGACAATCGACGGGGCACGTGCTTCCTCCATGCCCCGGAGTACGTGCGTCGTGGGGCCTGCAGCCTCAGCATTGGTGATCACATGTCCCGGGCAACCTGTTGCTGCACCGTGGGCAGGGGCTGGGGTAAAACCCCTGCAGGCTGCATCCACTGCCCTCTCAATGGCACAAGTAGGTCACCAGAAGCTCCTCCGTAGATTTTGGTGGACTTTCTGTTACAACCGAGATTATTCTATTTTTTATTGTTGAACTTTGTTTATCTCTGAATACATTAATTGGATATAACACATTTTGTGGATACGGTTTCCAATAGCTCATGTATGAAATTTTTTCGTTTTATTAATTTTATTTGTGTGTTTTACCAATTTGATACTGACAATAACATTTGTGCCAAGAGGGAAAGTTATGTTTTAGTCCAATGTTTTAAATGGACAATAAACTTATTGATTCTTGAAGCTTGGATCTGTATCTGTGGTAATATTTGTGTCCTTTCTGCAGGGCACTATGAGGAGCTGTGTCCTGGAGGTCCAGGCTTCAGACCCAACACTGTCACTGTGATTCTAGAAGGTAACTATCATTACTGTTGATAGTTCAGTGTGTTATCAGTTGCTAGTGTTCAACCATCACATTGACTATTGTGATGCATCAGTGTTTTGATGTACTGTTACACCTGCAGTACGTAAACAATACTTAGAGCACTCATGCCATTTGTCTCTCCATATGCAGACATAGATGAGTGTCGAGAAATACCAAGCATCTGCCGGGGAGGTCAGTGCAGGAACACATTCGGCAGCTACGTGTGCATTTGTCCGCCCGGCTACAAACTAGATGAGTCAAAGAGGATGTGTGTTGGTGAGTGTTCTGCAAATCTTCGAATTGTCTTCACTGTGTTCATAGTCTGGCTATCTTGTATGATGATAGGGGACTGTTTCACAAAGATAGTGGGCTCATAAAAAGTCTGTCATTAAACAGAACTGTTGTTTGATTAAAGGAGCTTTTTCGAAATGCAAAAGGACAATGTGTCTGTGACACACTGAGTGGTCCAGGGCACGCTGATAATTTTCAATATACAAGATCTGTTAAGGAGTAAAATATATTTTTAAGAGCAAAATCAATATATTTAAGAGCAAAATCTATATTTAAGGGCAAAATGTGACTAATGTGCTCAAAAGAATATCAGTGAAACGGTTCACACAGAGACTTCTTCAGAACTCATTCAGGGGTCATATCATTGCTGAATAACCACAATAGATAAACTCATCGTTTTTAGTGCTTTTTAAGACGAACAGATTTGGGTGTAAACTGGAGGGTAATATTTTTACTTATCTCACAGTCAGTTTACGTTTTTTCTGTGATGATTCAGTTGCTGTCACCAATAATCATTGGACAGCTAGATGACAATAATTTGTTATGGTAGTGATTCTGCGCAATGATATCATTCACTTGTCTCACCGGCCACGGCCTTGGTGGCTTATCAGGATATACCATTGTAGATATGAGTCTGTACCAGCTGATATGTATATATTATAATATTTATATATTAATACACTAATTTTGAGTCATTGTAAGTGTATTTCCCCGAGACACTGAAGTCCACTCACCTCCTTCTATATTCTGTTACTTCCTTGGACCACTGGACTCTGATCTACTAATTGGTGGTGTATTTCCCCTAGACACTGGAGTCCACTCACCTCCTTCTATATTCAGTTACTTCCTTGGACCACTGGACTCTGATCTACTAATTGGTGGTGTATTTCAAAAATAATGTGTTATGAGTTATTTAGAGTTATTTACTTTTTTCGGTGGATAACTTGAACAGTGAGACATTGTGCAGAGGGCGCCATGGTGGTGTTGTGTTAGATTTACAAGGAAGCCATCAAAACTGGGAATTATTATTGGTTGCGTGCAATGCTGTAATTGGCAACAGCAGAAATGAACTGGTCAGCAGTTTATGGTCAAAATACTGTAACAGTGACAATTGCTACCCTTCTACCCTGCCATGGGTGGGTGGAAGCTAGTATTATAAGGTTTATGTATTGAATATTTAACTGTTTGTGTCCTTGAGAGAAATCAGTATTTCCTGTTGCTGTCCTGCTTGCAGACATCAACGAATGCGACTTGAGCGAAGCACTGTGTGGCATTGGTACATGTGTCAACACCGAGGGCAACTACACATGTATCTGTCCAGACGGTCACATGCTCACCACAGACAGGAACTGCATGGGTAAGTCTCAATCGAATCTCTAACAATCGTTTTTGTTTGTTTCTATAAATTGATGACTCTATTTGTTGATTGAAATGGTAATGTTATTACTACAATAGCTAAATGTAAAGCACTTTGAGCAGTCCTAACGACTGGATACTGCGCTGTATAAGAATTTATCTTTTTGTCACTTGTTTCTGTCAGACACGAGGGAGATGAACTGTTACCTGAATCTTGTTTCTGTCAAGCCTAGAGGAAGATGAACTGTTACCTGAATCTTGTTACCCCCAGACATGAGGAAGATGAACTGTTACCTGAATCTTGTTTCCCCCAGACATGAGGAAGATTAACTGTTATCTGAATCTTGTTTCCCCCAGACATGAGGAAGATGAACTGTTACCTGAATCTTGTTTCCCCCAGACACGAGGAAGACGAACTGTACCTGAATCTTGTTTCCCCCAGACATGAGGGAGACGACCTATTACCTGAATCTTGTTTCCCCCAGACATGAGGGAGATGAACTGTTACCTGAATCTTGTTTTCCCCAGACATGAGGGAGATGAACTATTACCTGAATCTTGTTTCCCCCAGACATGAGGGAGATGAACTGTTACCTGAATCTTGTTTCCCTCAGACATGAGGGAGATGAACTGTTACCTGATCTTGTTTCTGTCAGACATGAGGGAGATGAACTGTTACCTGAATCTTGTTTCTGTCAGACACGAGGGAAATTAACTGTTACCTGAATCTTGTTTCCCCCAGACATGAGGGAGATGAACTGTTACCTGATCTTGTTTCTGTCAGACACGAGAGAGATGAACTGTTACCTGAATCTTGTTTCTGTCAGACATGAGGGAGATGAACTGTTACCTGATCTTGTTTCTATCAGACACGAGAGAGATGAACTGTTACCTGAATCTTGTTTCTGTCAAACATGAGGAAGATGAACTGTTACCTGAATCTTGTTTCTGTCAGACATGAGGAAGATGAACTGTTACCTGAATCTTGTTTCTGTCAGACATGAGGGAGATGAACTATTACCTGAATCTTGTTTCCCCCAGACATGTGGGAGATGAACTGTTACCTGATCTTGTTTCTGTCAGACACGAGAGAGATGAACTGTTACCTGAATCTTGTTTCTGTCAGACACGAGGGAGATGAACTGTTACCTGAATCCTGTTTCTGTCAGACATGAGGGAGATGAACTGTTACCTGATCTTGTTTCTGTCAGACACGAGAGAGATGAACTGTTACCTGAATCTTGTTTCTGTCAGACATGAGGGAGATGAACTATTACCTGAATCTTGTTTCCCCCAGACATGAGGGAGATGAACTGTTACCTGAATCTTGTTTCCCCCAGACATGAGGGAGATGAACTGTTACCTGATCTTGTTTCTGTCAGACATGAGGGAGATGAACTGTTACCTGAATCTTGTTTCTGTCAGACACATGGGAAATTAACTGTTACCTGAATCTTGTTTCTGTCAAACATGAGGAAGATGAACTGTTACCTGATCTTGTTTCTGTCAGACACGAGAGAGATGAACTGTTACCTGAATCTTGTTTCTGTCAGACACGAGGGAGATGAACTGTTACCTGAATCCTGTTTCTGTCAGACATGAGGGAGATGAACTGTTACCTGATCTTGTTTCTGTCAGACACGAGAGAGATGAACTGTTACCTGAATCTTGTTTCTGTCAGACATGAGGGATATGAACTATTACCTGAATCTTGTTTCCCCCAGACATGAGGGAGATGAACTGTTACCTGAATCTTGTTTCCCCCAGACATGAGGGAGATGAACTGTTACCTGAACTTGTTTCTGTCAGACATGAGGGAGATGAACTGTTACCTGAATCTTGTTTCTGTCAGACACGTGGGAAATTAACTGTTACCTGATCTTGTTTCCCCCAGACATGAGGGAGATGAACTGTTACCTGATCTTGTTTCTGTCAGACACGAGAGAGATGAACTGTTACCTGAATCTTGTTTCTGTCAGACACGAGGTAGATGAACTGTTACCTGAATCCTGTTTCTGTCAGACATGAGGGAGATGAACTGTTACCTGATCTTGTTTCTGTCAGACACGAGAGAGATGAACTGTTACCTGAATCTTGTTTCTGTCAGACATGAGGGAGATGAACTATTACCTGAATCTTGTTTCCCCTAGACATGAGGGAGATGAACTGTTACCTGAATCTTGTTTCCCCCAGACATGAGGGAGATGAACTGTTACCTGATCTTGTTTCCCCCAGACATGAGGGAGATGAACTGTTACCTGAATCTTGTTTTCCCCAGACATGAGGAAGATGAACTGTTATCTGAATCTTGTTTCCCCCAGACATGAGGAAGATGAACTGTTACCTGAATCTTGTTTCCCCCAGACATGAGGAAGACGAACTGTTACCTGAATCTTGTTTCCCCAGACATGAGGGAGATGACCTATTACCTGAATCTTGTTTCCCCCAGACATGAGGGAGATGAACTGTTACCTGAATCTTGTTTTCCCCAGACATGAGGGAGATGAACTGATACCTGAATCTTGTTTCCCTCAGACATGAGGGAGATGAACTGTTACCTGATCTTGTTTCTGTCAGACATGAGGGAGATGAACTGTTACCTGATCTTGTTTCTGTCAGAAACGAGAGAGATGAACTGTTACCTAAATCTTGTTTCTGTCAGACATGAGGGAGATGAACTGTTACCTGATCTTGTTTCTATCAGACACGAGAGAGATGAACTGTTACCTGAATCTTGTTTCCCCCAGACATGAGGGAGATGAACTGTTACCTGATCTTGTTTCTGTCAGACATGAGGGAGATGAACTGTTACCTGATCTTGTTTCTGTCAGACATGAGGGAGATGAACTGTTACCTGAATCTTGTTTCTGTCAGACACGAGGGAAATTAACTGTTACCTAAATCTTGTTTCCCCCAGACATGAGGGAGATGAACTGTTACCTGATCTTGTTTCTGTCAGACACGAGAGAGATGAACTGTTACCTAAATCTTGTTTCTGTCAGACATGAGGGAGATGAACTGTTACCTGATCTTGTTTCTATCAGACACGAGAGAGATGAACTGTTACCTGAATCTTGTTTCCCCCAGACATGAGGGAGATGAACTGTTACCTGATCTTGTTTCTGTCAGACATGAGGGAGATGAACTGTTACCTGAAACTTGTTTCTGTCAGACACGAGGGAAATTAACTGTTACCTGAATCTTGTTTCCCCCAGACATGAGGGAGATGAACTGTTACCTGATCTTGTTTCCCCCAGACATGAGGGAGATGAACTGTTACCTGATCTTGTTTCCCCCAGACATGAGGGAGATGAACTGTTACCTGATCTTGTTTCTGTCAGATACGAGAGAGATGAACTGTTACCTGAATCTTGTTTCCCCCAGACATGAGGTAGATGAACTGTTACCTGAATCTTGTTTCTGTCAGACATGAGGAAGATGAACTGTTACCTGAATCTTGTTTCTGTCAAACATGAGGAAGATGAACTGTTACCTGAATCTTGTTTCTGTCAGACATGAGGAAGATGAACTGTTACCTGAATCTTGTTTCTGTCAGACATGAGGGAGATGAACTATTACCTGAATCTTGTTTCCCCCAGACATGTGGGAGATGAACTGTTACCTGATCTTGTTTCTGTCAGACACAAGAGAGATGAACTGTTACCTGAATCTTGTTTCTGTCAGACACGAGGGAGATGAACTGTTACCTGAATCCTGTTTCTGTCAGACATGAGGGAGATGAACTGTTACCTGATCTTGTTTCTGTCAGACACGAGAGAGATGAACTGTTACCTGAATCTTGTTTCTGTCAGACATGAGGGAGATGAACTATTACCTGAATCTTGTTTCCCCCAGACATGAGGGAGATGAACTGTTACCTGAATCTTGTTTCCCCCAGACATGAGGGAGATGAACTGTTACCTGATCTTGTTTCTGTCAGACATGAGGGAGATGAACTGTTACCTGAATCTTGTTTCTGTCAGACACGTGGGAAATTAACTGTTACCTGAATCTTGTTTCTGTCAAACATGAGGAAGATGAACTGTTACCTGAATCTTGTTTCTGTCAGACATGAGGAAGATGAACTGTTATCTGAATCTTGTTTCTGTCAGACATGAGGGAGATGAACTATTACCTGAATCTTGTTTCCCCCAAACATGTGGGAGATGAACTGTTACCTGATCTTGTTTCTGTCAGACACGAGAGAGATGAACTGTTACCTGAATCTTGTTTCTGTCAGACACGAGGGAGATGAACTGTTACCTGAATCCTGTTTCTGTCAGACATGAGGGAGATGAACTGTTACCTGATCTTGTTTCTGTCAGACACGAGAGAGATGAACTGTTACCTGAATCTTGTTTCTGTCAGACATGAGGGATATGAACTATTACCTGAATCTTGTTTCCCCCAGACATGAGGGAGATGAACTGTTACCTGAATCTTGTTTCCCCCAGACATGAGGGAGATGAACTGTTACCTGATCTTGTTTCTGTCAGACATGAGGGAGATGAACTGTTACCTGAATCTTGTTTCTGTCAGACATGTGGGAAATTAACTGTTACCTGAATCTTGTTTCCCCCAGACATGAGGGAGATGAACTGTTACCTGATCTTGTTTCTGTCAGACACGAGAGAGATGAACTGTTACCTGAATCTTGTTTCTGTCAGACACGAGGGAGATGAACTGTTACCTGAATCCTGTTTCTGTCAGACATGAGGGAGATGAACTGTTACCTGATCTTGTTTCTGTCAGACACGAGAGAGATGAACTGTTACCTGAATCTTGTTTCTGTCAGACATGAGGGATATGAACTATTACCTGAATCTTGTTTCCCCCAGACATGAGGGAGATGAACTGTTACCTGAATCTTGTTTCCCCCAGACATGAGGGAGATGAACTGTTACCTGATCTTGTTTCTGTCAGACATGAGGGAGATGAACTGTTACCTGAATCTTGTTTCTGTCAGACACGTGGGAAATTAACTGTTACCTGAATCTTGTTTCCCCCAGACATGAGGGAGATGAACTGTTACCTGATCTTGTTTCTGTCAGACACGAGAGAGATGAACTGTTACCTGAATCTTGTTTCTGTCAGACATGAGGGAGATGAACTGTTACCTGATCTTGTTTCTATCAGACACGAGAGAGATGAACTGTTACCTGAATCTTGTTTCTGTCAGACATGAGGAAGATGAACTGTTACCTGAATCTTGTTTCTGTCAGACATGAGGGAGATGAACTATTACCTGAATCTTGTTTCCCCCAGACATGTGGGAGATGAACTGTTACCTGATCTTGTTTCTGTCAGACACGAGAGAGATGAACTGTTACCTGAATCTTGTTTCTGTCAGACACGAGGGAGATGAACTGTTACCTGAATCCTGTTTCTGTCAGACATGAGGGAGATGAACTGTTACCTGATCTTGTTTCTGTCAGACACGAGAGAGATGAACTGTTACCTGAATCTTGTTTCTGTCAGACATGAGGGAGATGAACTATTACCTGAATCTTGTTTCCCCCAGACATGTGGGAGATGAACTGTTACCTGATCTTGTTTCTGTCAGACACGAGAGAGATGAACTGTTACCTGAATCTTGTTTCTGTCAGACACGAGGGAGATGAACTGTTACCTGAATCCTGTTTCTGTCAGACACGAGAGAGATGAACTGTTACCTGAATCTTGTTTCTGTCAGACATGAGGGAGATGAACTGTTACCTGAATCTTGTTTCCCCCAGACATGAGGGAGATGAACTGTTACCTGATCTTGTTTCCCCCAGACATGAGGGAGATGAACTGTTACCTGAATCTTGTTTTCCCCAGACATGAGGAAGATGAACTGTTATCTGAATCTTGTTTCCCCCAGACATGAGGAAGATGAACTGTTACCTGAATCTTGTTTCCCCCAGACATGAGGAAGACGAACTGTTACCTGAATCTTGTTTCCCCAGACATGAGGGAGACGACCTATTACCTGAATCTTGTTTCCCCCAGACACGAGGGAGATGAACTGTTACCTGAATCTTGTTTTCCCCAGACATGAGGGAGATGAACTGTTACCTGAATCTTGTTTCCCTCAGACATGAGGGAGATGAACTGTTACCTGATCTTGTTTCTGTCAGACATGAGGGAGATGAACTGTTACCTGATCTTGTTTCTGTCAGACACGAGAGAGATGAACTGTTACCTAAATCTTGTTTCTGTCAGACATGAGGGAGATGAACTGTTACCTGATCTTGTTTCTATCAGACACGAGAGAGATGAACTGTTACCTGAATCTTGTTTCCCCCAGACATGAGGGAGATGAACTGTTACCTGATCTTGTTTCTGTCAGACATGAGGGAGATGAACTGTTACCTGATCTTGTTTCTGTCAGACATGAGGGAGATGAACTGTTACCTGAATCTTGTTTCTGTCAGACACGAGGGAAATTAACTGTTACCTAAATCTTGTTTCCCCCAGACATGAGGGAGATGAACTGTTACCTGATCTTGTTTCTGTCAGACACGAGAGAGATGAACTGTTACCTAAATCTTGTTTCTGTCAGACATGAGGGAGATGAACTGTTACCTGATCTTGTTTCTATCAGACAGGAGAGAGATGAACTGTTACCTGAATCTTGTTTCCCCCAGACATGAGGGAGATGAACTGTTACCTGATCTTGTTTCTGTCAGACATGAGGGAGATGAACTGTTACCTGAATCTTGTTTCTGTCAGACACGAGGGAAATTAACTGTTACCTGAATCTTGTTTCCCCCAGACATGAGGGAGATGAACTGTTACCTGATCTTGTTTCCCCCAGACATGAGGGAGATGAACTGTTACCTGATCTTGTTTCCCCCAGACAAGAGGGAGATGAACTGTTACCTGATCTTGTTTCTGTCAGATACGAGAGAGATGAACTATTACCTGAATCTTGTTTCCCCCAGACATGAGGGAGATGAACTGTTACCTGAATCTTGTTTCCCCCAGACATGAGGGAGATGAACTGTTACCTGATCTTGTTTCTGTCAGACATGAGGGAGATGAACTGTTACCTGAATCTTGTTTCTGTCAGACACGTGGGAAATTAACTGTTACCTGAATCGTGTTTCCCCCAGACATGAGGGAGATGAACTGTTACCTGATCTTGTTTCTGTCAGACACGAGAGAGATGAACTGTTACCTGAATCTTGTTTCTGTCAGACATGAGGGAGATGAACTGTTACCTGATCTTGTTTCTATCAGACACGAGAGAGATGAACTGTTACCTGAATCTTGTTTCTGTCAGACATGAGGAAGATGAACTGTTACCTGAATCTTGTTTCTGTCAGACATGAGGGAGATGAACTATTACCTGAATCTTGTTTCCCCCAGACATGTGGGAGATGAACTGTTACCTGATCTTGTTTCTGTCAGACACGAGAGAGATGAACTGTTACCTGAATCTTGTTTCTGTCAGACACGAGGGAGATGAACTGTTACCTGAATCCTGTTTCTGTCAGACATGAGGGAGATGAACTGTTACCTGATCTTGTTTCTGTCAGACACGAGAGAGATGAACTGTTACCTGAATCTTGTTTCTGTCAGACATGAGGGAGATGAACTATTACCTGAATCTTGTTTCCCCTAGACATGAGGGAGATGAACTGTTACCTGAATCTTGTTTCCCCCAGACATGAGGGAGATGAACTGTTACCTGATCTTGTTTCCCCCAGACATGAGGAAGATGAACTGTTACCTGAATCTTGTTTCCCCCAGACATGAGGAAGACGAACTGTTACCTGAATCTTGTTTCCCCAGACATGAGGGAGACGACCTATTACCTGAATCTTGTTTCCCCCAGACATGAGGGAGATGAACTGTTACCTGAATCTTGTTTTCCCCAGACATGAGGGAGATGAACTGTTACCTGAATCTTGTTTCCCCCAGACATGAGGGAGATGAACTGTTACCTGATCTTGTTTCTGTCAGACACGAGAGAGATGAACTGTTACCTGAATCTTGTTTCTGTCAGACACGAGGGAGATGAACTGTTACCTGAATCCTGTTTCTGTCAGACATGAGGGAGATGAACTGTTACCTGATCTTGTTTCTGTCAGACACGAGAGAGATGAACTGTTACCTGAATCTTGTTTCTGTCAGACATGAGGGATATGAACTATTATCTGAATCTTGTTTCCCCCAGACATGAGGGAGATGAACTGTTACCTGAATCTTGTTTCCCCCAGACATGAGGGAGATGAACTGTTACCTGATCTTGTTTCTGTCAGACATGAGGGAGATGAACTGTTACCTGAATCTTGTTTCTGTCAGACACGTGGGAAATTAACTGTTACCTGAATCTTGTTTCCCCCAGACATGAGGGAGATGAACTGTTACCTGATCTTGTTTCTGTCAGACACGAGAGAGATGAACTGTTACCTGAATCTTGTTTCTGTCAGACACGAGGTAGATGAACTGTTACCTGAATCCTGTTTCTGTCAGACATGAGGGAGATGAACTGTTACCTGATCTTGTTTCTGTCAGACACGAGAGAGATGAACTGTTACCTGAATCTTGTTTCTGTCAGACATGAGGGAGATGAACTATTACCTGAATCTTGTTTCCCCTAGACATGAGGGAGATGAACTGTTACCTGAATCTTGTTTCCCCCAGACATGAGGGAGATGAACTGTTACCTGATCTTGTTTCCCCCAGACATGAGGGAGATGAACTGTTACCTGAATCTTGTTTTCCCCAGACATGAGGAAGATGAACTGTTATCTGAATCTTGTTTCCCCCAGACATGAGGAAGATGAACTGTTACCTGAATCTTGTTTCCCCCAGACATGAGGAAGACGAACTGTTACCTGAATCTTGTTTCCCCAGACATGAGGGAGACGACCTATTACCTGAATCTTGTTTCCCCCAGACATGAGGGAGATGAACTGTTACCTGAATCTTGTTTTCCCCAGACATGAGGGAGATGAACTGATACCTGAATCTTGTTTCCCTCAGACATGAGGGAGATGAACTGTTACCTGATCTTGTTTCTGTCAGACATGAGGGAGATGAACTGTTACCTGATCTTGTTTCTGTCAGAAACGAGAGAGATGAACTGTTACCTAAATCTTGTTTCTGTCAGACATGAGGGAGATGAACTGTTACCTGATCTTGTTTCTATCAGACACGAGAGAGATGAACTGTTACCTGAATCTTGTTTCCCCCAGACATGAGGGAGATGAACTGTTACCTGATCTTGTTTCTGTCAGACATGAGGGAGATGAACTGTTACCTGATCTTGTTTCTGTCAGACATGAGGGAGATGAACTGTTACCTGAATCTTGTTTCTGTCAGACACGAGGGAAATTAACTGTTACCTAAATCTTGTTTCCCCCAGACATGAGGGAGATGAACTGTTACCTGATCTTGTTTCTGTCAGACACGAGAGAGATGAACTGTTACCTAAATCTTGTTTCTGTCAGACATGAGGGAGATGAACTGTTACCTGATCTTGTTTCTATCAGACACGAGAGAGATGAACTGTTACCTGAATCTTGTTTCCCCCAGACATGAGGGAGATGAACTGTTACCTGATCTTGTTTCTGTCAGACATGAGGGAGATGAACTGTTACCTGAAACTTGTTTCTGTCAGACACGAGGGAAATTAACTGTTACCTGAATCTTGTTTCCCCCAGACATGAGGGAGATGAACTGTTACCTGATCTTGTTTCCCCCAGACATGAGGGAGATGAACTGTTACCTGATCTTGTTTCCCCCAGACATGAGGGAGATGAACTGTTACCTGATCTTGTTTCTGTCAGATACGAGAGAGATGAACTGTTACCTGAATCTTGTTTCCCCCAGACATGAGGTAGATGAACTGTTACCTGAATCTTGTTTCTGTCAGACATGAGGAAGATGAACTGTTACCTGAATCTTGTTTCTGTCAAACATGAGGAAGATGAACTGTTACCTGAATCTTGTTTCTGTCAGACATGAGGAAGATGAACTGTTACCTGAATCTTGTTTCTGTCAGACATGAGGGAGATGAACTATTACCTGAATCTTGTTTCCCCCAGACATGTGGGAGATGAACTGTTACCTGATCTTGTTTCTGTCAGACACAAGAGAGATGAACTGTTACCTGAATCTTGTTTCTGTCAGACACGAGGGAGATGAACTGTTACCTGAATCCTGTTTCTGTCAGACATGAGGGAGATGAACTGTTACCTGATCTTGTTTCTGTCAGACACGAGAGAGATGAACTGTTACCTGAATCTTGTTTCTGTCAGACATGAGGGAGATGAACTATTACCTGAATCTTGTTTCCCCCAGACATGAGGGAGATGAACTGTTACCTGAATCTTGTTTCCCCCAGACATGAGGGAGATGAACTGTTACCTGATCTTGTTTCTGTCAGACATGAGGGAGATGAACTGTTACCTGAATCTTGTTTCTGTCAGACACGTGGGAAATTAACTGTTACCTGAATCTTGTTTCTGTCAAACATGAGGAAGATGAACTGTTACCTGAATCTTGTTTCTGTCAGACATGAGGAAGATGAACTGTTATCTGAATCTTGTTTCTGTCAGACATGAGGGAGATGAACTATTACCTGAATCTTGTTTCCCCCAGACATGTGGGAGATGAACTGTTACCTGATCTTGTTTCTGTCAGACACGAGAGAGATGAACTGTTACCTGAATCTTGTTTCTGTCAGACACGAGGGAGATGAACTGTTACCTGAATCCTGTTTCTGTCAGACATGAGGGAGATGAACTGTTACCTGATCTTGTTTCTGTCAGACACGAGAGAGATGAACTGTTACCTGAATCTTGTTTCTGTCAGACATGAGGGATATGAACTATTACCTGAATCTTGTTTCCCCCAGACATGAGGGAGATGAACTGTTACCTGAATCTTGTTTCCCCCAGACATGAGGGAGATGAACTGTTACCTGATCTTGTTTCTGTCAGACATGAGGGAGATGAACTGTTACCTGAATCTTGTTTCTGTCAGACACGTGGGAAATTAACTGTTACCTGAATCTTGTTTCCCCCAGACATGAGGGAGATGAACTGTTACCTGATCTTGTTTCTGTCAGACACGAGAGAGATGAACTGTTACCTGAATCTTGTTTCTGTCAGACACGAGGGAGATGAACTGTTACCTGAATCCTGTTTCTGTCAGACATGAGGGAGATGAACTGTTACCTGATCTTGTTTCTGTCAGACACGAGAGAGATGAACTGTTACCTGAATCTTGTTTCTGTCAGACATGAGGGAGATGAACTATTACCTGAATCTTGTTTCCCCCAGACATGTGGGAGATGAACTGTTACCTGATCTTGTTTCTGTCAGACACGAGAGAGATGAACTGTTACCTGAATCTTGTTTCTGTCAGACACGAGGGAGATGAACTGTTACCTGAATCCTGTTTCTGTCAGACATGAGGGAGATGAACTGTTACCTGATCTTGTTTCTGTCAGACACGAGAGAGATGAACTGTTACCTGAATCTTGTTTCTGTCAGACATGAGGGAGATGAACTATTACCTGAATCTTGTTTCCCCCAGACATGTGGGAGATGAACTGTTACCTGATCTTGTTTCTGTCAGACACGAGAGAGATGAACTGTTACCTGAATCTTGTTTCTGTCAGACACAAGGGAGATGAACTGTTACCTGAATCCTGTTTCTGTCAGACACGAGAGAGATGAACTGTTACCTGAATCTTGTTTCTGTCAGACATGAGGGAGATGAACTGTTACCTGAATCTTGTTTCTGTCAGACACGAGGGAAATTAACTGTTACCTGAATCTTGTTTCCCCCAGACATGAGGGAGATGAACTGTTACCTGATCTTGTTTCCCCTAGACAAGAGGGAGATGAACTGTTACCTGATCTTGTTTCCCCCAGACATGAGGGAGATGAACTGTTACCTGATCTTGTTTCTGTCAGATACGAGAGAGATGAACTGTTACCTGAATCTTGTTTCCCCCAGACATGAGGGAGATGACCTGTTACCGGCAGGCCTACAACATGACGGTGACACGTCGCCGCACAGAGCGCCTGAGGTGTGAACACCCCCTCAGCAACCCCCTCAACAAAAAGCAGTGCTGCTGCTCCATCGGGGAAGGGTGGGGTGAGCCGTGTGAGCCGTGCCCCAGACCAAGGACACGTAAGCCACATGACACCTCACAGGGGTGATCTCATAAGTGTGCTGACTAAATTATTTTTACATTCTATACTATATATAATGTGACGATCGTTTATTTTAATTAATTGATTTATTAGTATAATTAATCTGTTGTTATTTACTTTGATAGCTTCTATACACATGTTTATTTATGTATTTAATTTAGTTTTTTTAACACAATATATTTGATTTATTTGGTAGTAATAAATGCATATTTTCTGCACATTAGTATTTATATGGGACAAGGCTCCTTGGTAATGTAATGGAGTTATGACTAGGAATCGTGACTAGTTTTGCTGTTAAGTAACAAGGCAGGTATGAGTTTGTAAAAGAGCTTTGTATTCAGCCAACACATTTTTAGCTAATTCATACAATACATATATATATACAATGTGTAAATGATGTGAATTAGCCTATATAATTATAATCCATAATACAACCTCAACAGCAAAGGTGGGGGGAACCAACCACACGCAGGTGGCTGAACCCACCTCACAACCAGTTTAAATGCAAGGAGTATAGTAAACAAAAATAAAATAAACATATGGTAGAAGATTTTGACCCTCACATAATAGGTATAACCGAATCATGGACTACCACCGATATATCAGATGCCGAATTGGGACTAAGAGGATATGTAATGTTTAGGAAAGATAGAATAGGAAGAAAGGGAGGTGGAGTTATTTTATATATTAAAGAATATATCCAGGCTCATGAAATAAAATTAGAAAGAGAAGCAGATTGCTAAGAAGCTTTATGGTGTAACATAGTTACAGGAAACTCAACGTTAACAGTTGGGTTAGTTTATCGAAGTCCAAACATAAGCATAGAAGAGAATGAACAAATACAAAACGCTATAAGGGAAGTAAGCAAACGGGACTGTATTATTATGGGGGATTTTAACCATGGGCATATACAATGGAAATCTCTACAGAGTATGGGGAGAGAGGACCACAAGTTTTTAGTTTTAGTACAAGATGCTTTCCTTTCTCAACATGTACTAGAACCAACCAGAGGTGAAAATGTGTTAGACATAGTTTTGTCCTCACAGAATGAATTAGTTGACAATGTCAAGATATGTGAGCCACTGGGGAGTAGTGATCACAACCAGATACATTTTACCATCAAAGTAAAATCAGAAAGGAATAGTAAAAAGCATTATAGGAGAAATTTCCACAAAGGAAGGTATAAGGACATGAGGAAATATTTAGCAAAGATAGACTGGAATAGCACACTGAAGCATAAGACAGCAACACAATGCTGGAATATCGTAAAGAGTGAAATTAAGTGCATAGTTGATAAATTTGTACCTTTCAAAAAACAAGGGAAATGGTCCAAAAAGAAATACTTATCGAAAGAAGCCATTAGAAAAATTCAGTGTAAGCAAATGATGTGGAAGTCATATAGATGTACTGGAAATGATGAAGACTACAACAGTTATAAAGAACCACTTAACTGAGCTACAGCTGAAATTATAAATTCAAAGAGAAGCTATAAAAAAAAATAGCTAGTAATATAAAACATGACAGCAAGAGCTTTTATGCGTATGTTCGAAGCAAACAGAAAGTTCAGGATAAGGTCGGTCCTCTAGAAGATAGTGCTGGAAATATAATATCACTGGGATTCTTAATGGCAGAAGACCTGAATGAATATTTTAGTTCAGTGTTTACCATGGAAGATATTAGTTCACTGCCAGTACCAGAGGCTAAGTTCAAGGGGGCAGATTCAGACTATTTAAGACAGTTAATTGTAATCCCGGAAATGGTAGCTAAGAAAATAAGGGCTATGAAGGATAATAAATCACCTGGAGTGATGGGATTCCGCCCAAACTACTACTACTGGAAATTGTAGAACAAATCAGCGTACCACTTGCTACAGTTTTCAACTTGTCATTAGAAGAGGGAGTGGTTCCTTTAGATTGGAAAGAGGCAAACATTATACCATTATTTAAAAAAGGTTCGAGAAACAAGTCGGAGAACTATAGACCAGTGAGTTTAACATCAGTGATTTGCAAATTATTAGAAAGACTAATTAAAAGTCACATGGTGGATTTTCTTGTTAAACATAACTTGATAAACCCATCTCAACATGGGTTTTTAAAAGCGAGATCATGTTTAACAAATATGTTATGTTTTTTGGAAGACATCACTAAGTGGGTAGATGAGGAATCACCAGTAGATATTATCTACTTAGATTTTCAAAAAGCTTTCGACAAACTACCACATCAAAGATTACTGCTTAAACTAAAGGCCCATGGCATAGGAAAGGGTATAATAAACTGGATAGAAAAATGGTTGATTGACAGAAGACAACGTGTCGTAGTTGATGGGGATGCTTCAAACTGGAAATCGTTATTGAGTGGGTTACCACAGGGATCAGTACTAGGACCTATATTATTCTTAATATATGTCAACGATTTGGATGATGATATAACAAGCAAGGTGTTGAAATTTGCGGGAGATACAAGTGTTTAGAAGGATTAAAAGTGATGGAGATAGACAGCATTTACAAGATGATCTTGACAGATTGATCAAATGGTCTGAAAAGTGGCAAATGCTGTTCAATTCTGGGAAATGTAAATGCCTCCACACAGGACATGAGAACGAAGATGTAGAATATACAATGGGGGGTACTGTAATAAGTACTACTGTAAAAGAAAAGGACTTAGGGTTAACCATTAGTGCTGATATAAAGGTTTCAGAGCAGTGCGGAATTGCAGCTTCAAAGGGAAATCAAATCCTTGGATTAATTAGGTGAAATATATACTATAAGGAAAAAGAACTAATAATACCGCTGTACAAAACAATAGTGAGGCCTCAGTTAGAATATTGTATACAAGCGTGGAGGCCATATCGCAGGAAGGACATAGATATGCTAGAAAGAGTAGAGAGGAGAGCGACTAAAATGATTCCAAAACTGAAAGATCTTAGTTATGAAATTTGCCTTAAAAAATGTGGTTTAACAACACTAGAGATCAGGAGATTGAGAGGAGATCAGATAGAAGTGTTTACAATTCTGAATGGTTATAAAAATATTGATAGAAATATTTTTTTCTCAGTTAAGAAAGATAGAAGGACATGAAGTTACATTAGCAAAGGAGCAGTGTAGATTAGATATAAGAAAGTTCTAATTTTCACAAAGGAGTGTAATTGAATGGAACAGATTATTAGCTGATTGTGTGGGTGCTAGTAGCGTGAATATGTTTAAAAATAAAATCGACACATACCTCAGAAGGGCGGGATACACATAGATAAAAGGGTCGGACATTCGATAAATCAAAGGGCTTCCTTGTCCACCTGCCACCTAGAGTTAATTCTCTGGGTGGCAATTTTGTTAAATCTTGTTAAAAATAACCACCGTGCTTTTCTGATATACCTGTCACTGGCAGTGCATGTTAATATATGTTCCATTCAGTAGGTGGCACTACTGTGGCAATTTATTTTCTCTATGATACCTAGTAATGACAAAACCAACACATCACAACTTTAATGCTCTGTACTGGAGACTTTGCCAACTGATGCAACTATGTCTTATGAGTGTGTTGATAACGTACGTGTGGCTCAGGAATTATATAACTAACTGAAAAAGGTGTGGCCAACACATCTTAAATTGTTCCAGGAGGAACTGTGTACTATCATCACACAATGTACCATCCAGACACATGGAGAGCATGAGCAACCACGTTTCACACTTTTAGTTCACAGCAGAAATCTTAATGTCGTGTGATTTTGCTGTAAATGTCTGATGTCTGATTATTTTCTACTCCATTATTTATGAACAACACATGCTGAATGGGCTGAATGACTTGTGATGTCTTGTTTTAGATGAGTATATCACCCTGTGTGGGGCAAAAGTGGGTCACATGCCCGATGCCCTAACGGGAGGGCTCCGAGGTATGTATTACAGGGATCGGAAAAAAATAACAGGAAAAGTAGTGAACAAAAAACGTTTTCGCTAGAATATAAAGTAACAGGAGAGAAAGTAACAGAACGAAAGTAACATCTTTTGCCAGGAAATAAACTTACAAATATAAAGTAACAAGGAATATATCAACATTGTAATATATATATATGTATGTATATATATATTTACTGAACTTCAATGGGTGTATTACCATAATTTAAATATGGTATTCTATAATGTGGGCCTTGTTTTTAGAATGTATAGGTAAAATAAATGGGGCAATGTTTAAGACCTCAAATGGCCCACGTTTGATTGTATTGTGTTTTAGCTAATAACTCATCCAATTATCGGGTGAATAATAAATAAATGTCAGAAGGTTATTCTGGCCACATTTCTTCCATATCTGGTGTTGTCTTGTTGCATTGCGTAAATATATTTACTGAACTTCAATGTCATACTAGGATAGTTGACATGCCCAGAATCTTACATCATAATCTAAATTATGCACATGACCTATGTCAAGCTTTGGCTTGCCGACAATGTTCAATGTACATTACTAGAGCGGCAACTATGTTTTGTCGCAGAGAAACATTTCGGGCCAGAATTTCAACAACGTATACAACAGAATGTCCAACAACGTCACATGTGCTGCAGCCATTTTGTAAGCTTAATGGACCTTGTTGCTAAGCGACCAGTAATATAATAATGGATCCATCAATTGTGGTTATTTCAGACATTGATGAGTGCAAGCTTATGCCAAGCCTGTGTGAGAACGGTCGCTGTATCAACACTATTGGCAGCTTCAGGTGTCAATGTCCAAAGGGTTACACCTATGCCACGAATCTGCATGTCTGCAATGGTAAATACGATGATAGTCGCATACGCTTCTTGCAGTAGTAAAATTTGAGTGGATTTAAAAAAATAAATATATATTAATAAAAATGCTAAAAAGTGATATATATTAAAAACATATTTACATAATGTCTGATGCTGTGTGATGATAGTTATTCCATTTCTCTCTTTTTATTGATGTATAAATTTTAACACAGTTGGCTTACTGTAATAATGTGCTCAAAATACATGTTTGCCCATTTTTAAAATCCATCTATATTCAGAGATTCTATACATATTGCATGCAATTACTTGTTAAAGTTGGTCACACTAGGACACACAGTTGACGGTTGTTGTCTTGTTCACTGGCAGATATCAACGAGTGTACGAAGCGTCGTCCGCCATGTATCGGCAATGCTGAGTGTTTTAACACGCCCGGAAGTTTCTACTGCGAGTGTCCAATTGGGTACCGACTCGCTCCCAACAAGAGGCTGTGTGTTGGTATGTAATGTTCCTCTCTCAGGTACTGTTTCTTCTCACCATGTAATTTAGCATGAACCCGTGTGTTCAAAGCATTTCATGCCAAATGTAAAGCTGCCAGATAATGTCCTGTACAACTACCTACATTGTGAAATAACTTTTTTATTGTAATACAAAACAACGTTTCAAGGGGTGCTAATTTTTCTCAGATTTCTACGGGGGTGATAAATTAACCTAATTAAAAAGTTGGTAGTTTTCGTGACTAGTAAGTAGTGACAAACTAGTAATGTGTAAACTCCATGTGCAAGTTGGCAGAGATGCACATCATCGAGTTGCACATTCAAGCATGTTATTAGATATAATTATTCGTGCATTTTATGAAATGATACCATTGGCATTGATGCATTGGAACTTGGTGAATATGGGGGGACTGAGGCTCACCAAAAACTCCAACTCTACCCGCCTTGCTAAAATATGTGATCAATAAAGAATGGCAGTGTTACCAAATTTGCCTGCATTTATTCAAAATTGTTGACTTTTTGCTGCCATTGAAACAGTGGGTTTGGAAGACCAAGTTCAAGGTTTTTTTACTCAGTAAGACCCATTCCACATTTTGGGCAGAACAAAATTGGACTATTTAAATAAATTAAGAAACAATCCTATTTACCTGCCGTGTCTAGCGTTAATAGAAGATGAGATGTTGTGACTTGTGTTGCCAGACATAGATGAGTGCGTGGAGAGACAGGCTGTGTGCACCAATGGACAGTGCCTCAATCTCATCGGCAGCTTCAGCTGTGTCTGTCGCAACGGCTACAGACTGTCCCCACGGAAAGACCAGTGTCTCGGTAAGTCAAAATGGCTCCTACCGATTGCCTCCACAGAAAGACCAATGTCTTGGTAAGTCATTATGAATACAGGCTGTCACCACAGAAAGATCAGTGTCTCGGTAAGTCATAATGGCTACAGGCAGTCCTCACAGAAATACCAGTGTCTCGGTAAGTCACAATAGCTACCTGGTACTACAGACTGTCCCCACAGAAAGACCAGTGTCTTGGTAAGTCACAATGGCTACAGGCAGTCCCCACAGAAAGACCAGTGTCTCTGTAAGTCACAATCACTACAGGCAGTCCCCAGAGAAAGACCAGTGTCTCGGTAAGTCACAATGGCTCCTACAGACTGCCTCCACAGAAAGACCAATGTCTTGGTAAGTAATAATGAATACAGGCAGTCCCCAGAGAAAGACCAGGGTCTCTGTACATTGCAATCGCTACAGGCAGTCCCCAGAGAAAGACCAGTGTCTCTGTACATCACAATCGCTACAGGCAGTCCCCAGAGAAAGACCAGTGTCTCTGTACATCACAATCGCTACAGGCAGTCCCCAGAGAAAAGCCAGTGTCTCTGTACATCACAATCGCTACAGGCAGTCCCCAGAGAAAGGCCAGTGTCTCTGTACATCACAATCGCTACAGGCAGTCCCCAGAGAAAGACCAGTGTCTCTGTACATCACAATCGCTACAGGCAGTCCCCAGAGAAAGACCAGTGTCTCGGTAGTCACAATGGCTACTATAGACTGTCCCCACAGAAAGATCAGTGTCTGTTGATTTTCTTCAGTCATTTCCATAAACTTGAAGTATCTCTCTATAAATTGGCAGTGTGGCAATGTAGTACTGAGGTTAATCAGAATGTAAATGTTATTTGAGACAATTTAATCCTGAAGATTTTTACGTAATAGAAGTCTCCGAAAATCCTATCATATTACTTCTTATTAAGCAGGAAATTTGTGCTATTAATATAGTGACCAAATATACATTAAAAACAACTATTAAATGCGTTTGCCTATGTGTGTCATTAAAAAACCAGATGGCATTCAAGTAGTCATCTTCCTGCCATGTCAGGATCTGTCTGTATGCTTTCTTTGATGCCAAGAGCTGTCTGAATGCTCTCTTTGATGCCAGGATCTGTATGTACACTCTATTTGATGCCGTGATCTGTCTGAATGCTCTATTTGATGCCAGGAGCTACATGGATGCGCTATTTGATGCCGTGATCTGTCTGAATGCTCTCTTTGATGCCAGGAGCTGTATGAATGCTCCCTGTGATGTCATGATTTCCTGAATGCTCTCTTTGATGCCAGGATCTGTTGGAATGCTCTCTTTGACGCAAGGAGCTCTGTGGATGTTCTCTTTGATGCCAGGATCTGTATGAATGGTCTCACTGATGCCATGATCTGTCTGAATGCTCTCTTTGATGCCTGGAAGTGTCTGAATGCTCTCTTTGGTGGCAGGAGCTGTCTGAATGGTCTCTTTGATGTCATGATTGGCCTGAATGCTCTCTTTGATGCCATGATCTGTTGGAATGCTCTCTTTGATGCAAGGAGCTCTCTTAATGCTCTCTTTGATGCCAGGATCTGTATGAATGCTCTCTTTGATGCCAGGATCTCTCTGAATGCTCTCTTTAATGCCAGGATCTGTCTGAATGTTCTCTTTGATGTCAGGATCTGTGTGAATGCTCCCAGAGATGGAGAGCCTAACTATGCGGTGTGTTGTGTGTCTTCAGACATTGATGAGTGTGTCCTGAGGCCAGGCATCTGCAGGAATGGAACGTGTCGAAACACTCTTGGCTCCTACAACTGTCGGTGCCATGTTGGATTTACGCTCACCGACAATGGCGACTGCTTTGGTGAGAGCTTACGTTTTCTCTGTTTTAATGCCTTTGAGTAGGTATTATAGCTGGATACATGGCTCGTTACAAGTTTGTAATAATATATAAATTTACTGTAGAAATAGGATAGAATGCATTTGTTTCAATAAAAACTCTCGGCAAAAACTCCTGTACATAAAAAATGCATTACAAATGAAATTATATTAAAACACCATTGTACATAAAACTCCATGTACGTACAAATGTAAATACTAGTTAAAATAATAATAAGAAAGGTAATTATGTTATTGTATATATATATATTTTTTTATCTTTTGCACCCTGGACACTGCTTAAGGCTGCTGTTTCAGTAATACTAAAGTTTCCAAACTGCTAATACTGTTCAATAGCATTGTTAAGGTCATACTATATTGGAAAGGATACCATCTCAATGTCACTTTATTTATATATCTTGGACATAATTGCAAACAGTGGTATCATTGATTAATGTAATAATAGTAATTCTTAATGTATGACAGTTTATAATTATAAAAGTCAGGGGTACCTTACATATACCCTGTAGTATATCCCCTTACCCCTGTGATCTCTAGAGCACCTGTCTGTTTGCTGCAGACATTGACGAATGTCGCACAATGATTGGCATCTGTCAGAATGGGCGGTGTCGCAACATTAACGGTGGCTTCACTTGTGTCTGTCAGCCTGGCTACAAACTCACAGAGGATGGCAGGAACTGTAGGGGTAAGTATACACAATACTATGTGTATATACCGTATTCGTTCCATTAAGGGTTCATGCCCTAATTAGTGTACACGCCCCATTTAGCAGCATCTGACACTGTGACAGTGATCTCCAATGCTAACCTTGACTGTTGAATCCATCATTGTAATTTAATCAATGTCACACTAGACTCAAAGATCAGTGATTGAAAAATGTTGAATGGTCCACCGAAATTATCAGATTTGATAGTGTTCTTGTATCCTGTTGCTCATATGTGGATGCATATATATCACTTGCAAGTCACATCTGCTGAGATGGTTGTTTTCAGGAACCCCAGAAAGTGGGTGTACTTTGCTAAGTACACCCACTTATATGCTTATTGGAATGCAAAATTTGACTTTTTGGCATCTCAGATATTTGTTACACACACTGTAGACTTAATAGAACGAATACATATGTTTATTTAATAAATTAACTAGAAACTATAAGGGTTAGTACAAGCAATACTATATACAGTGACGCCATCCTTTGTTCCTAAAAGTAAGCTTAACATTGCAAGCAAGCTTTCTCTGTAGCTGCACCAAAAATATGGAAAAAAAATCATCTTAAACTATTGCCACGTTTTGTAAAAACTCAAGATTTAAGTTATGTTTGAAATTGCATTACCTGTAAACCTTCGGCGGTGCCTTGCTCCAATGATGACTCCCAGTTCATGATTTTGCTTGATGATTCTTGTGTGTTGCACCAGTGAGCTCCAGTTCCTAAAGATATAGTTCTTTGCAGTCTAGTTATTATATACACTCTATAGGGTGATGCAAGTCCACAGAGTACCTTGAAGGAAATTGAGTAGAACTTTGAATGTGATTCGCTATCAGACAGGCAGCCAAATGCAGTTAGCTCAGACAACCATTTCATTACCATTCTTATGAGCCCATCAGCCTGATTTTGTTCTTTAAGATGGATTTTGCTACTTAACAGTGATAAATGAAACTGAAAGTTCTGTCAACACCTGGATGCTCCACAGGGACACTGTCACCGGTGTCTCATGGAGATAGTGTCCTCACTCATACGTCATGGCAATTTGCTTTTTGAAAAAACTCCTGAAATTTAGCAATGGATTCTGTTCATTGCTATAGTTTTTATTAGCTTGTTATCTTAGTGAAATAGTCCCCTGGGCCAGTGTTATATGTTTGTGTATGCTTGGTGCGATTAGACGACAGTTGTAATGTGTAGGTCTGCGTTGTTTGTCTTCCAGACATAGACGAGTGTGTGGACATACCAGGCATCTGTGACAACGGTCGATGCGACAACCTCGTCGGCTCATTCCAGTGTGAATGCTTTGACGGCTATGAACTCTCTCATACTGGAGATGAATGCATTGGTAGGTAACTCTAGTAGGTTAGTGTAATTTCTGCTACTGGAGATGAATGCATTGGTAAGTAACTCCAGTAGGTTAGTACGATGTCTCCTACTGGAGATGAATGCATTGGTAAGTAACTCCAGTAGGTTAGTACGATATCTCCTACTGGAGATGAATGCATTGGTAAGTAACTCCAGTAGATTAGTATCATCTCTCCTACTGGAGATGAATGCATTGGTAAGTAACTCCAGTAGGTTAGTACGATATCTCCTACTGGAGATGAATGCATTGGTAAGTAACTCCAGTAGGTTAGTACGATATCTCCTACTGGAGATGAATGCATTGGTAAGTAACTCCAGTAGATTAGTATCATCTCTCCTACTGGAGATGAATGCATTGGTAAGTAACTCCAGTAGGTTAGTACGATATCTCCTACTGGAGATGAATGCATTGGTAAGTAACTCCAGTAGATAAGTATCATCTCTCCTACTGGAGATGAATGCATTGGTAAGTAACTCCAGTAGATTAGTATCATCTCTCCTACTGGAGATGAATGCATTGGTAAGTAACTCCAGTAGATTAGTATCATCTCTCCTACTGGAGATGAATGCATTGGCAGGTAACACCAGTAGGTTAGTATCATCTCTTCTGCTGGAGATGAATGCATTTGTAAGTAACTCCGTTACGTTAGTATCAATTCTACTACTGGAGATGAATGCTTTGTTCAGTAATTCCTAGAGGCTGATAATAATTTCAGTCATATCTAACCTCCGTGTTTCCCTCCCTAGGCTCCCTTGTGAATTGTTCAAGCAAGCTGCACAGAATAAAGTACATGTTTTGCCTGGTTAATTTCTTCTGAGGGAGTAGAGGCTGAATGTTTTTTGGGACGAAGTGTAATTACAATATATAATGTTGATTTTTAAAAGTAGAATAATGATGGTAGTAATTTATTATTTTTTGTGTATTTCAGTCCAGTTTACTGTTTCTTTGTTTGTATTTCAACAGCTTCCAGCTGTCTTCGTCAGACTAACTACCTCTAGATGGCGACACGGTAGTTGGTCTGATGAAGACAGCTGAAAGCTGCCAAAATGTCATGGAAAAAAACCCAGGTATATTTGACATTGAAATATTAAATATATATATATATATAAATTATTTGAATCAATCAGTTTTAACACATAATAATGATAGATTTGAGTAATGTAGTAATAATGACAAATTATAATAATATGTAATAATGACATATTGTAATAATGTGTAATTTTGCAATAATGATGTATTGTAAATACATCTAATGTTGTAATAATAATGGAATATTGTAATACAATGTACTTGTACCATCCACTTAACTTGGTGACATGACAGGATTAGTTTTTCCACACAAAACAATACAATGTAATAATGTAATAATAAAACTTATTAAAAGATTGTAATAATACATAATAATGTAATGATGACAGATTGTAATAATGTGTTTCAGACATCAACGAATGTATAACTATTCCAAGCATATGTTACAATGGCGAGTGTCGGAACACAATTGGCAGTTTCACGTGCAAGTGTCCTGAGGGTTTCATCCTCTCTTCCACGGGGCGAGACTGCAGGGGTATGTGGTGCCTCTTGTATCGTTTACAAGATATATTCATGCATTTGTAATAACAGTTTTCAAAAGTTATAGAAACCTAAGAAACTCATCATGATTTTCAGTTAATTCTAGTAATGGGTCTTTTATTAAATTCAGAAATAGTATATGTAAGATTTCAGGGCAACGTCATAAATTCCAAACTGGATGACATTTTTGAATGGGCAAAATTTCATAATTGAAATCTACAATGCTTTTTACAATGGTTTTGAATTCTTTAGATATATTCCAGTATTTTGTAGAAGTTTTCATTACATTATGAAGGCGAAACATAGTAATAAGTTTCTATAAAATAAAAAGAAATGTTTCCATGAGATCCTTCATTTACACTTGCCCATTCTTTACCTGTATCAAACAGTGTATAACAGAAGAACACACATTCACAGACACATGTCGCACACATATACACACATGCACACGCATACGCGCACACACACACCCACCCACACACCCACACACCCACACACCCACACACCCACACATCCACACACCCACACACCCACAAACCCACACACCCACACACCCACACACACACACTCACACACACACACACACACACACTCACACACCCACACACCCACACACTCACACACACCCACCCACACACCCACACACCCACGTTTTAATATGTGATTGTATAGGTTTTTAATATTTTATTATAAATATTGCCTGCGTTTCTTTGTTATTGCTATACACTTTAGAACGAATCTCATGAGTACGAGATCAGGAGTTTTGACCAACACAACCATGAGGTGATGCATCACTGTTACAGACATGCGCAAGGGGGTGTGTTATGACAAGTTTGAGGACGGACAATGTCTCGACCCCCGTGACATAAGGGTGACGAAAGCCAAGTGCTGCTGCAGCAAGGGGTCCGGTTGGGGCTTCAGAAAGCGGGGCATCACATGCGAGGTCTGCCCAGAGCCCTACGATGGTATGTCATTCACACACGCTTGCTGCCAATGGCAGATTATCTTAGGTCTTTGTCCTTCAATAATAATAATATACATTTCTTATATATTACAGTGCCCCATCCAAATTATTGTTCTGGGGCGCTGTACAATGGTTATTATAAATAAATTAATAAAACCACATATATTTAAAAATACTAATGTACTAAAATAAATATGCAATCATTACTACTAAATCGTCATCTATGAAAAAGGACTTTCCATAAAAATCTTCCAGAAAATCCTGCCGTACAACTAAATCTAATCATTTTCCGAAGCAAACCTTATGACCTAACACTGGAGTAACCCTAATAAACTCTGTAATTCTCTAAGCGTTACCTTGTTTGCTTACCCAAAAAGGATCTTAACAGCATTTTGGCTTTGTCTGCTTTCCCTCCGGGAAGCGGGCCTCCATCGATACTGTATCTAGCGTAATACCCAAGAACTGCCTTCTTGTACAGGGACCTACTGTCTTTCCTAGTGCTAACGACACCCTCAGCTGTCTACACATCTCCATAAAACACTGCAGATCTCTTTCACACTTCTCCATTGAATCTGCGAGCAACAAAAAATCATAACCCTACCTGCACCAAACTTGTTCACTGTTATCCATTCTAACGCTGTACTGAAACATTCGAAGATCGAACATGATCTAGAACAACCCATTGGGAGGACTGCATCCATGTAATATGTATCCCTCCATCTAAAGCCCAACAAAGGTGTGTCTTTTGGTGCTACCAGAATACTTCTGAAAGCCGACTCTATATCTACTTTAGCCATAAACACTATTGACTCAACAGTTTTTATCAAGGAAATTGCATCTTGGATTGTTGCATACTGCACTGTGGCAAACTCGGTTGGGATGTAATCATTCACTGAAGACCCCTCTGGGTATAATAAATTATAGATCATGCGAAACTCCCTTGGTAATTTCTTAGCTACCACCCCAAGACATAACACTTGGTGGCACATCGAAAGGGCCTAATATCCTGTGCAATAACTTTTCCTTTGCTAACTTCTTATCTATCACCTGCGGGAACTCAACTGCAGATTTCACTGCTATTACTCTGAACAGGTATTCCTAGACATCCTAGTTCGAACCCTACTGTAAAACCATTAACCAGGTAGCTACTCTTAACCTCATCGTAACCCTGCAGCATCTGTGCCAACTTCTCAGGTGATACTGGCGACGGCATGACTCGTTCATGATCTAAAACCGCCACGCTGGTTTGTGCCTGGCCCCTGTTTTCACGTAGCACATCTGATACCGGCATGACCCCCCCGCACTGACTGCACAAGTGCCTGAAACGACAGGGACTAAAGGAACAGTATCCGTTTGCATTGAAAGAGTGGCAGACACCAGGCGCTCGCAGACCCGTGCCCCGTCAAGAAAGGGGGGTCTCACCTGGGGTGACCCCGTTGATATTGGTTGCTGTGCTGCCATAAGCCAGAGCTGCGAGTGCATTTCATCCCACCCCCATCCCTCTACGGACCTCAGCTTGTGGAACGACTCATCATACCCTCGCCAGTTCCCTCCCCTCTCAGACAGGTTCCTAATGAGATGCCTGTACTGCAACAGCTTAGTTGTCCATGATATTGCCAGGTTTCAACATGTATACCGAACTGAACACATCAAATGTTTCGACCACATGTAGAATGTCCGAATTTCTGATTTCGGCTTTGGAGCAATGCTTACTGAAGGGACCCCATTATCCCCATCACGACGTACTGTTATACATATCTGGTTATACTAAGCTGACTTCGGGCAGGAGTGAATACAAATCAACAATTTTGCCTGACCAGATTTTTATTCGTTGTTTCTCGGGAACATGACTGTGCAAAGACAATACATTTGTAATCATCTTAGATACTCTAGTCTGCGTTCCTCCAGGGAGATTCTGAACAGATTCGCAAATACTTGCATCGGGTCGGACAGCTACTGCCTCCACCATGCTCTGAACTGAAGGCCAAGGGGGGGCCACCATGCCTGGCCCTTGGATTGTTGCAGCCGACGCTGGCAGCCCCGGCGCCTGTTCGGGTCCAGGTGCAACAGGTGTTGCTGAGTTGGTGGTTCGCTACCTGTTGTTCTGTGGCAGCAGCCACGACCCTCGGGAGTACCGATTGTAGCATCTCCCGCATCTCGCATCGCAACTCATTTGCTGCCTCCTGATGACTCCTCTCGTTCGCCTCGAAACGACGCTACGCCACCCCTGTGGCAGCAGCTGTAGCAAGATGAACGGCCGGATCCACCTGACCTGCTGCTGCCGCCCTGGCCCGTTGTTGTCACCTCCTCTACCTATATACCACATAACCAAACTAGACCCGAATACCATAAAACATGCATCCAAAATACACCCATATATACGACTACCGAAACGTGCATACCAAAGACCCACGTATATAACACCATCTAGATGTGCATACCAAAGACATAACACCATCTAGACGTACATACCAAAGACACACATATATAAAACAACCTATACGTGCCTACCAAAGAGACACGTACATATAAAACCATCTTGAAGTGTATACCAAAGACACGCGTACATAAAACCCTCTAAACATGCATAAAACTTTCTAGACGTGCATACCAACGACACATGTACATAAAACCATCTAAACGTGCATATCAAAGACACACGTACATAAACCATCTAAACGTGCATACCAAAGATACACGTACATAAAACCCTCTAGACGTGCATACCAAAGACACACGTATATAAAACCATCTAAACGTGCATACCAACGACACGTATATAAAACCCTCTAGACGTGCATACCAACGACACACGTACATAAAACCTTCTAAACGTGCATACCTAAGACACACATACACAAAACCTTCTAAACGTGCATACCAACGACACACATACATAAAACCCTCTAGACGTGCATACCAAAGACACACGTATATAAAACCATCTAGACGTGCATACCAACGACACACGTACATAAAACCATCTAAACGTGCATACCAACGACACACGTACATAAAACCATCTAAACGTGCATACCAAAGACACACGTACATAAAACCATCTAAACGTCCATACCAAAGACACACGTACATAAAACCATCTAAACGTGCATACCAACGACACACGTACATAAAACCATCTAAACGTGCATACCAACGACACACGTACATAAAACCATCTAAACGTGCATACCAACGACACACGTACATAAAACCATCTAAACGTGCATACCAACGACACACGTACATAAAACCTTCTAAACGTGCATACCAAAGACACATGTACATAAAACCATCTAAACGTCCATACCAAAGACACGCGTACATAAAACCCTCTAAACATGCATAAAACTTTCTAGACGTGCATACCAACGACACATGTACATAAAACCATCTAAACGTGCATATCAAAGACACACGTACATAAACCATCTAAACGTGCATACCAAAGACACACGTACATAAAACCCTCTAGACGTGCATACCAAAGACACACGTATATAAAACCATCTAAACGTGCATACCAACGACACACGTATATAAAACCCTCTAGACGTGCATACCAACGACACACGTACATAAAACCTTCTAAACGTGCATACCAAAGACACACGTACATAAAACCTTCTAAACGTGCATACCAAAGACACACGTACATAAAACCTTCTAAACGTGCATACCAACGACACACGTACACACCTTCTAGACGTCCATACCCAGGACAGACGTACATAAAACCATTTAAACGTGCATACCAAAGACACACGTACATAAAACCTTCTAAACGTGCATACCAACGACACACGTACACACCTTCTAGACGTCCATACCCAGGACAGACGTACATAAAACCATTTAAACGTGCATACCAAAGACACACGTACATAAAACCTTCTAAACGTGCATACCAACGACACACGTACACACCCAGGACAGACGTACTTAAAACCATCTAAACGTGCATACCGAAGACACACGTACATAAACCATCTAGATGTGCATATTACAGACAATTGTACATAAAACCACCTAGATGTGAAACCCATATACACGCGTATCTCAACCCGACATAATTACCAATTATATGTGAAAACCAGACCTACGCCCCACAACCTGTCATATATAAATGATGTGATTCATTCTCCTACATGTAACACATCCTACCGCTCAATACAGGCACCATTGTTCACCCCATTTCTTGCGTTCCTCCATTACTCTCATTCCCTGATACCCTTCAAGGCCAAAAACACTTCACACTATAACTTGTAATTTCCCATATCATTGAAATGGACCCCATCCTGCCTAAAAATGTTGTTTTGAGAATTCCAAAACCCTTTATGCTTTAAAAAAAATGCTGCTCGTGCTGAAAACCGCCTTAAAAAATTCATCGATTTCTAACACCCTCCTGGGACCTTTAACGAGAGAAATGTGATGAAACACCTGGCGACGAACTATCTGGCAAACCACCACCTTTAATACCCCCATGTCTACCAGCGACTGTGCAAAATCGTAAAGCTTCATCCCCACCAAAAGTGCGTGGTTCGTCAACGAGTCTAAATCATTGCATGCTACACTAAGCACTACCACCTGGGGCAACTCGTTAGCCAACACCCTTGCTACCCTCCCGTGATTTCTAACGGATTCCACACAGCCACCTCGGAACCCCTCGAACCGGACCTGGCAAACTGTGCCCTTGAACGCTGACCCTGTTACGAAGCGCATCTCCGACCCCTCAACAAAATTCTTTGATCAATGAATATGGCTATCCCCAAGCACCAACACTAAAGCCTTACTCTCCGAATACCTATCCATCATATACTGCTAAACTAATCTCGCCAGATATTACTTAGCTGTTCGTTGAAATATTCACGCCGACAATCCGTCCATAGAAATTCCAAAATGGCGGCGCTCCGAACCTGGCCCGCGTGGCGATGCTCCGATTCTTATCCCCCGTCCTAACGTCACTACAACATAATAAGCATCCCGTATGAACAAACAAATTTATAAAACACAGACAATAAACCAATACTTTATATACAAATTAAATTCTCAAATCCGCAATTAATAATAGAAACTTCTGCTAAAACACGTGAACCCTGATGACCAATGCCGACCAATGGAGGCAGATTTGAACTGAGCTCCTGCTTATATACACCTCTGCATGACTGCTACGTATCACTACGCGCCCATGAATAAGTCCACCAGGGAAACTACAGGCCTATCTCGCTAGGTGACACCACTCACCTTGCTACTTCACATAGGAAATTTTTTTCTCAAAAATATATTGCACATCCAGAAGATTTTGAATCAACTCTTCATCTCAGCTAGTTTTATGTCAAAAGCACTCTAGTGTTCAAGTGATAAAGTGTAGGCTATCCCTGAACAAAATCCTCATACAAATAAATTTAAAAAGTTGACTCGATAAGCCAATAGCGTCATTGTCCACTTGCCTTTGAGAGCTTACTGTTTTTGGGTGGCAATTTGGTAAAATCGATAAATATGGACTTGCTGTTTGTTTGTATGTGACAGGAAGCTTTGCCAATCTCTGTCCTGATGGCTACGGCTACGTGAAAGAACATGGGGATCTCATGAAAGGTGAGTTGTCTCTGAATCCACACACAGTAGATACTTCTTTCAGTTGGTGGAACTCCACCTGTTTGTGTTCCCTGGAGTTTGACATCCTTCCAGAGGGTATATATATAAGGGAACTTGCTTTAATTCTGTATTACTCTATGGAATAATTGTTTCTTAAGGAGAGACACTGCAGCTAAAATTACATTCTTTGACAACAGATTCTCAGAATGTGATTCTGCTGTATTCTGATAGCATTTTATGTTTACTGTTAATACATATCTCTTTTATAACATTTACATACCTCTAAGTAACTTATATTCATGGATAAAGTGTTCTTCTGTCATGTAATAAATCCCATTACCAAATCTTTGACAGTCATTTACACCTGTTTGCTAAAACCGGTGTTTTTCCAATTTGGAAACATCTGTAGAAGTAATGATGCTAGATTAATGAAATTTTGCCTGATGTGTTCCATGCTATCTTCTCTATGCAGTGTCGAGGAAACAATATTTTTTCTTTACTTTTTAGTTATGTGTTGAACATAATGATCGTTATAAAAATATATATTTTTTACCAACAAAAGTGAAACATTTTTTAAAATATAAAATAATGACAATATATAAAATACCTCTTCAACATGGCATAGAATGAGGTGTCGTAAATAAGAACTAGAAAGAATTACACAGATTACTGCATTATTGGAGGAGCTACAATGTTTCCTAATTATGCTATATTTTCCCTATGAGGTGGTCATCTTTGATTGTTGCCATGGAAACGGGGGTCTGGCAGAAAAAATGTCAATGTTTTATTCAATAAGACATACTCTACAACTCGGGCACAAAACTGCATTAATTAAGCATTTAAAATAATTTCATAACTAGCTGCCATATCTCCGTAATTTATTTTGCATGGAGCTTTAAAAATCAGCATTTAGGAATAAATATATTAGTAATATTATTAATGTGAGGTATAATGGATATCGACAAGTATTATGTTGAATCTTACAGAGGTCAACTAGTGTTGTGTTTCGTCCTATATATATCAATGAGTGTTATGTTGAATCTTACATATGTGAATGGATGTTGTGATCTTACAGATATCAACAAGTGTTATATTGAATCTTGCAGGTGCCAACTAGTGTTGTGTTTAGTCCTACACATATCAATGAGTTGTGTTGAATCTTGCAGATATCAATGAGTGTAACATCTACCCAGACATCTGTAAGAATGGACGCTGTATCAACACTGATGGCAGCTTCAGATGTGAATGTCCATCTGGATACAAACTTGACGAGTCAGGGCGTGAATGTATTGGTATGTTAACTTACTTTTAGTTTAGTTTGCAGCTGAGAAATTTAATTAAAAGGTTTCTAGTGTTTCAAAGGCTACCTTAATTTTGTACAATTTAATTAAGCTGTAATGCAACATAATTAGAACTTTCTTGGAGTAGTCAATACTTGTCTGAACATTTCAGGCTAAAAACATAAATATGTTTGTTAATATACATGTTCAGATGCCTAGCTGAACCTGTGTAAATATGTTTATTATTGTACGTATTCAGATGAGTATGCTACTCAGCCAAACATTTGTGTATCAAAAATTTCAACAACAAAAACACCGCTGCGGCTCCTGTTTGGGGTTGAAGATGGATCCCTGAAAGTTTGGGGCCCGAGATGCAAAGCATATAGGAGCATGCCAAACATACTCTAGCTGGAATGTAGTAAAGTTGTTGTGATAGCCACCAGCTCCATCATATTCTGCCTCCATTCAATGCAACCAGACATGTCTCCAAACACATGTGCCGTGCGGCAGGACCAAACAATTTATAAACCCCTTTATAACATATCGACTTCACCCCTGAACTTATATAATTTTCCAAGTTTTATTTAGAATTATTGTTAGCGTGATTTTATTTACTTATACATAATTTAATGCTTTTAATTAAGTGCTTATTTACAATGTTATTTATTTTATATCAAATTAATGCTGTATTGATTAATTGTATTTAATGTTTTGTACATTTTAACATGTACCTATTGACTTAGTGTAGGCTGCAGTACTAAACAGGTAAACATATTGTAGTGATTATGTTTTAACAATGTATTTTACATGCCTTTAAGCATGTTTTATATCTGGACAAATGGTGCTATAGAAGAAGAATTTCTTTTATTTTACCTGTCAGATATTAAAAAATATATTTATATAAAACATCCATGTCAAATTATAATTTTAAATAGTACCAGTTATAGACTTATGATAAACATGGTATGTAATTGCAAAAATAGGGGTCAGGAGACCCCTCTCTAAGACTTTGATAGTCACTCTCGAGGAGCCACCTAAAAAAACAACATTAAAAGCTAAATCGGTAGCTCAAAAATGTAATTCCTTTCTTGAAAAGATAACAAATTAAACTCAACATATATTAATATCTCTGATTTTATATGTATGTGCATGTTTAGGAAAAGTGTGTGTGTGTGCGTGTGTGTGTGGGTCTGTGCGTGCGTGCGTGTGTGCGTGCGTGCGTGCGTGCGTGCGTGCGTGTCTGTGTGTGTGTATGTGTGTGTGGGGGGGTTCTGTCTATGTGTGGGTCTGTGTGTGCGTGCGTGCGTGCGTGCGTGCGTGCGTGCGTGCGTGTGTGCGTGCGTGCATACATGCATGTAAGCATATGTGTGGTGTGATAATTTATTATTATTATGCTACAGATGCAGATGAGTGTGCTGCCCAGCCTGACATTTGTGGCAGGGGTCGGTGTGTCAATGTGATGGGTGGATTCAAGTGCAACTGTGATCCAGGCTTCACCCCGGGACCAGATGAAGTCTGTGAAGGTAAATCATACCAACCTTTGGCAGTGATCAACATAAGGCTAAAATGTTAAGGGTCAACCAGGCCTGTGACCGGAGAAAGTAGAAGATCGCCTTGATGTTTGTTTACGTCGAACAGACAAAGTACCCATAAAATGTGAGTTGTTTTAATTAATGTTTGTTTAAATTTTCTTGTACGATAGACTAACTATTATAAATCACTGCATTATTCTCTTATGAGAGAAGTCATCCAGAGGTGGGGAATCGGTTTTCATTGCACAATATCTGGGGAGATTGGATTTCAGTGCTTCATTGGTAAACATTATATTTAACAATATTCTGCACACTGAAAATAGATCCGTTCCCAATACATTTTCAGTACGCAGAAGTATAAATGTCTCAAGCCTGACAATGGATTTGAAAGCCCAATAATCCAATCAGTCAAGCTGCCGCTGTCTTACAGATGTTAAAGATGCATGATATACAAAATGAATGCAATGAACTCATATACAATACATGAATTATGCATACATACATACATACATACATTTGTTTATATGTACAAAATTAGTCTTCCCATCTTAATGTGTTCCGCTTCTCTTCATGCGACCTCACTGTTTCACTGTCTCTGTTTATAGTCGGCCTGCCTCTATCCGCATCGTAATATCCCACACATCTGGCTTTTTACTATTCTTCTTTCTCAGCTCAGCTGCATCGCAATCTGTTCCCTCAAATCACCCGCTATCTTGACCCACGGTCAGCTTTTGACATAACTGCGGACCTGTGGGACATGGCGTTTGGATGGTTCCCACAGTCAGAATCGCGACTTACGAAGGTGCACATACATATGCACGCATGCATGCACGCACGCACAGACCCACACTAGCGACTCAGACCAACTAGGACAAAGTACTGATGCAGTTAACGTCTGCACATTGTAGGATATCTGCGAGGGGTGGTGTAGTAACTAGTTCCCCAGGCTTGAGAGGGTGGGTTTGTTGCTTTGGATGGCAATCTTGTTAAGTCTTGTAGAGTGTGGAGGTCATGATTAGAGAGTTGTGGTGATCATAAGCAGGCGGTCATGACCCGCAGGTGGTGTGGTGGTCATAAGCAGGTGGTCATTACCCGCTGGTGTTGTGGTGGACATAAGCAGGTGGTCATGACCCACAGGTGTTGTGGTGGTCATAAGCAGGTGGTCATGACAAGCAGGTGTTGTGGTGGTCATAAGCAGGTGGTCATGACGCGCTTGTGTTGTAGACATCAATGAGTGCCTGGAAGAGGTGAACAACTGCGCCTTCCGCTGTCAGAACACACTCGGCTCCTTCCACTGCGTCTGTCCCAAGGGCTACCAACTGTCACCGGATGGCATCCACTGCGAAGGTACGCACACATAATTTCATCAGTGTCTACCTTCTAATGTCAGCTAGTTTCAGTTACGATTTATTAATCTGAGTGCAATTTTATTTACTATTTTTTATGTTAGCATAATTTTATTTACTATTCATTATGAGTGATTTTAATTAAAAGCTTATATATTTTAATTTTATTTATATATAGATTTCATGTGCAATCCATTAATTTATTTAATGTGTTATGTAATTTGAATATGTATCTATTGATCTGTTCAGCTTGTATGCCTGCAAAACGGATCAATTCATTATTATTATTGTTGTACTTGCTCAAAGACACTCTTGATGTTTAAAAATATAAAATCTGATTGTTTTTACCATAGAAGAAGTCATTTGATAAATTACTGTGTCTCTTTTCCAACATCTTAATCAACTTTAATGAATGGCAGTTTGAAAATGTAATTTCACCAATACCTGTTTTTGCATGTAAACCTTGCCAGTGAGTATATTTGTGAATTACTGTGAACAGTTTCCAAAACCTGTCGACAAGGTATATCAGGGTCGGGCATTCACTTGTCATCTTTCTGTCCCACGTCACATCATTTGTTTTCTTCCGTATACGTATGCACATTGGTAAATGTATGCACACATGCATGCAAGCACGCCCACCTAAATGTACAGACATCATTATCATCAAGTGCTAGGTCTGCTGCAGATGTAGGCAATCAGGGCCCTTCAAATTCACAGATGCTGTAGTTGTCTTGTAACACTTCTGTTGAGCTCTTTCCAGGCTGCTAGACCATCAAGTATTTGTTATTATAAAGCAAAGGTGTTACAACCGGGGGGGGGGGGGGGTCTGCCCCCAATATTTTATGTGGGGCAGGGTGCAGGAGATAGGATTACCCCTTCAATATTTAGAGCCTCAATGTGGTTGTTTTGGTGAGCCACAGGGGGGTGCAAATGTAGGTTTCTGGACAGCCTCAAAGGGGTGCAATGTTGGAGAGCCTCAAGTTGGGATTTTTTGGTGTGCCTTAATGGGGTGCAGTTACAGGTTTTTGGGCTTCAATCTCCCAATGTTCACCAAGTTCCAACGCCAGTGTAAAGTCATACCCTACGTAATACATATACACATTGGATGTTTACATGCACATAGTCAGACATGACACACGTGTAGTGTGAGAGATATGTGTTGTGGGCATGACACGTGTAGTGTGAGAGATATGTGTTGTGGGCATGACACGTGTAGTGTGAGAGATATGTGTTGTGGGCATGACACGTGTAGTGTGAGAGATATGTGTTGTGGGCATGACACGTGTAGTGTGAGAGATATGTGTTGTGGGCATGACACGTGTAGTGTGAGAGATATGTGTTGTGGGCATGACACGTGTAGTGTGAGAGATATGTGTTGTGGGCATGACACATGTAGTGTGAGAGATATGTGTTGTGGGCATGACACGTGTAGTGTGAGAGATGTGTGTCATAGACATGATGCACGTGTAGTGTGAGAGGTGTGTGTTGTAGATATGACACACGTGTAGTGTGAGAGGTGTGTGTTGTAGATATGACACAAGTGTAGTGTGAGAAGTGTGTGTTGTAGATATGACATACGTGTAGTGTGAGAGGTGTGTGTTGTAGATATGACACACGTGTAGTGTGAGAGGTATGTGTTGTAGATATGACACACGTGTAGTGTGAGAGGTGTGTGTTGTAGATATGACACACGTGTAATGTGAGAGATGTGTGTTGCAGACATGACACATGTAATGTGAGAGGTGTGTGTTGTAGATATGACACACGTGTAGTGTGAGAGGTGTGTTGTAGACATAACACATGTAGTGTGAGAGATGTGTTGTAGACATAACACACGTATAGTGTGAGAGATGTGTTGTAGACATAACACATGTGTAGTGTGAGAGATGTGTTGTAGACATTGACGAGTGTGAGACTGCAGCCAATACCTGTCGTTACGCTTGCAAGAACCTCGTAGGCTCCTACGTCTGTACCTGTCCTACTGGATACAGACAGGTGGCTGGCTCAGACGAATGCAGAGGTAAGCAAAAAGATTCCCATTTGGTTGCTGAGGAGCTCCTTTAAGAGGTAATGATGTTCTATTTGACTGGATACATAATGTTTTTGTATAAAATATTATGTATTCTTAATTATTTCGTTTTGTCACTGAAACACTCTGTGGCTCTGTAAATGTTCCCAGTTCATACCTTTATAACCCATCTATATTATAAAACAGTTCGTTCTCTGTTTGTATGAGCACCCAGATCTCCGTCAATTTTGCATGTATCAGGCTGAAATGTTATATATGATCTACTGGGCCCATTGAGATGGTTCATAGATTTAGACATTTTCAAAATTCGTACGGGGTGATGGAGAACTTGGGGGGCTCCATATTTTAAAAGGCTGTACATGGAGTTCCAGGCGCAGAATTGAATGTTTTTCTATATCATCGTAAAGATAATTATGCAATCTACAAATATGTTGCTTGATGTATCCAGAAATTTTGACTAGTTTTAAAGTTATTGACGTTTGAAAATCCTCAGCGCTTAACATGCACCAGGTCTACCTGTCGCTGGTCTCGTAAGCATTTTGCCACGTCAGCCCCGTGAGCGCGTGCGATTTCTAGCTAAAGGTTGTCCTAAAAGCTACACTTTGGACCAGTGACCAGTTACAATTTAGTAATGCGGGTAGGCTGGAAACATTTGGGGTGGGTTTGTGGTGTCTGGAACTCAAATGTTGGGCATTTGAGGTTTGGTCTATTTTCACCGTTCATAATTATGTCAACAATACTGAATTGAAATTGGCCAAATGAATGACGTTTATTTATTGAAATTGGACTGCTTATCGTGCAGCCAATTTGGGAATGACATTAATAGGAATGTGAGCTCTAAAATCCAAACCTGATACAACACTGAACCCTTGTACAGTGTCACCCTTCCGGTTTCTCAGATCCCACATTCCTACAAACTTGACAATAACAATATACATGATTCGTCTCTATCTTGTAATGGACTAAAAACCACTACATGTATAAACATAAGATGTCAAGAATACATGTATTCCCCACCAAAAACACAAATTCTACTTAGCAAGGTGGGGCTAATTCGCCTAACCTATATAAACCTAATTCCAATTATCGATGGAAAAAGAGGAAGCCTGTCAGTGCACCAAAACCCCATGAACACAAACTAATAGAGGAAAAACCCCCATGTTCATCTATATTGCAAAGAAATGTGGGGAAAGCTTTTTGACATTTTCCAACTTCCTTTTCTACCAACGATGTACAATGATATTTATTACCTACACGTTCAATGAAAGGAAGAAAGGTGGGGAGGAGGGCGGATTTCAAATCATCAGTGAATGTAAAACACGTCTACCACTGGGTAACTGCTTGACCGGAGTGATAAGACATCTGGACTAATCCAGTGCTGTGATTGGTTGATTATCTTACGGGGTGATGTGATCTAGTGAGATAATCCAGGAGCTGTCGTTGGCTCAAGCACACAGGCCAGCGCCTGCGGAAGACTTGCTCTGCCCATTGCATAAAATCTATTATGCAACTTGTTGATTTGCATAAATTCATTTATGCAATGAACAACACAAGTCCAATGTAGCAGAGAATTGAAATTGGCCAAATGAATGACGTTTATTTATTGAAATTGGACTGCTTATCGTGCAGCCAATTTGGGAATGACATTAATAGGAATGTGAGCTCTAAAATCCAAACCTGATACAACACTGAACCCTTGTACAGTGTCACCCTTCCGGTTTCTCAGATCCCACATTCCTACAATCTTGACAATAACAATATACATGATTCGTCTCTATCTTGTAATGGACTAAAAACCACTACATGTATAAACATAAGATGTCAAGAATACATGTATTCCCCACCAAAAACACAAATTCTACTTAGCAAGGTGGGGCTAATTCGCCACAAGGTCACCAAAACCACTGTGACCACCCCACCGAATTAGCCCCACCTTGCTAAGTAGAATTTGTGTTTTTGGTGGGGAATACATGTATTCTTGACATCTTATGTTTATACATGTAGTGGTTTTTAGTCCATTACAAGATAGAGACGAATCATGTATATTGTTATTGTCAAGATTGTAGGAATGTGGGATCTGAGAAACCGGAAGGGTGACACTGTACAAGGGTTCAGTGTTGTATCAGGTTTGGATTTTAGAGCTCACATTCCTATTAATGTCATTCCCAAATTGGCTGCACGATAAGCAGTCCAATTTCAATAAATAAACGTCATTCATTTGGCCAATTTCAATTCTCTGCTACATTGGACTTGTGTTGTTCATTGCATAAATACTTTTTTAGATTTCAGTGCTAATGATTTGAGGATGCATTTTTTCCCCGGGCAACGCCGGGTAACTCAGCTAGTATAATAATATTAACATTGTAAGATTACTTATAATAATCTTGTTCTACCAGCCACAGAGAACAGTATTTAAAACTAACATATGTAAGAATGGAACAACTTATGTACTGATTACATACAGCGTGTTATTGCTGACAATGTGATGATTACATACAACATGTTATTGCTAACAATGTGATGATTACATATAACATGTTATTGCTGACAATGTGATGATTACATACAACATGTTATTGCTGATAATGTGATGATTACATACAACATGTTATTGCTGACAATGTGATGATTACATACAGCGTGTTATTGCTGACAATGTGATGATTACATACAACGTGTTATTGCTGATAAGGTGATGATTACATACAGCATGTTATTGCTGACAATGTGATGATTACATACAACGTGTTATTGCTGACAATGTGATGATTACATACAACATGTTATTGCTGACAATGTGATGATTACATATAACATGTTATTGCTGACAATGTGATGATTACATATAACATGTTATTGCTGACAATGTGATGATTACATACAACATGTTATTGCTGACAATGTGATGATTACATACAGCATGTTATTGCTGACAATGTGATGATTACATACAACATGTTATTGCTGACAATGTGATGATTACATACAGCATGTTATTGCTGACAATGTGATGATTACATACAACATGTTATTGCTGACAATGTGATGATTACATATAACATGTTATTGCTGACAATGTGATGATTACATACAACATGTTATTGCTGATAATGTGATGATTACATACAGCATGTTATTGCTGACAATGTGATGATTACATACAACATGTTATTGCTGACAATGTGATGATTACATACAGCATGTTATTGCTGACAATGTGATGATTACATACAACATGTTATTGCTGACAATGTGATGATTACATACAACATGTTATTGCTGACAATGTGATGATTACATACAACATGTTATTGCTGACAATGTGATGATTACAGCATGTTATTGCTGACAATGTGATGATTACATACAGCATGTTATTGCTGACAATGTGATGATTACATACAGCGTGTTATTGCTGACAATGTGATGATTACATACAGCATGTTATTGCTGACAATGTGATGATTACATACAGCATGTTATTGCTGACAATGTGATTATTATACACAGCATCTTATTGCTGACAATGTGATGATTACATACAACATGTTATTGCTGACAATGTGATGATTACATACAACATGTTATTGCTGACAATGTGATTATTACATACAACATGTTATTGCTGACAATGTGATGATTACATACAACATGTTATTGCTGACAATGTGATGATTACATACAACATGTTATTGCTGACAATGTGAGTACACTGCCTATTATTTCAGATATATGTTGAGAGACATAGATGTGTGATAGGTAATCTTTTAATTAGCCACTTACAGTCTTTGGATGGCAGTCTTATGCAATATTGTTCTTAACTATGAATGTTTATGTTAACGTTGATGCTAGGCTACCAAGTTCTTCACAACAGTGAAATTAGTGGGCAACATACATACAGATGCTAGTGTACAGACGCTAATTGTAGGGAGCCTGACATTGAGCTGTTGATTACAGACGTAGATGAGTGTACAGATGGTAGTTGCACTGAGCGTGACATTGAGCTGTTGATTACAGACGTAGATGAGTGTACAGATGGTAGTTGCACTGAGCGTGACATTGTGCTGTTGATTACAGACGTAGATGAGTGTACATATGGTAGTTGCACTGAGCGTGATATTGAGCTGTTGATCACAGACGTAGATGAGTGTACAGATGCTAGTTGTACTGAGCGTGACATTGAGCTGTTGATTACAGACATAGATGAGTGTACAGATGGTAGTTGAACTGAGCGTGACATTGAGCTGTTGATTACAGACATAGATGAGTGTACAGATGGTAGTTGCACTGAGCATGACATTGTGCTGTTGATTACAGATGTAGATGAGTGTACAGATGGTAGTTGCACTGAGCGTGACATTGAGCTGTTGATTACAGACGTAGATGAGTGGACAGATGCTAGTTGCACTGAGCGTGACATTAAGCTGTTGATTACAGACATAGATGAGTGTACATATGGTAGTTGCACTGAGCGTGACATTGTGCTGTTGATTACAGACGTAGATGAGTGTACAGATGGTAGTTGCACTGAGCGTGACATTGAGCTGTTGATTACAGACGTAGATGAGTGTACAGATGGTAGTTGCACTGAGCGTGATATTGTGCTGTTGATTACAGACATAGATGAGTGTACAGATGGTAGTTGCACTGAGCGTGACATTGTGCTGTTGATTACAGACGTAGATGAGTGTACAGATGGTAGTTGCACTGAGCATGACATTGTGCTGTTGATTACCGACGTAGATGAGTGTACAGATGCTAGTTGCACTGAGCGTGACATTGTGCTGTTGATTACAGACATAGGTGAGTGTACAGATGCTAGTTGCACTGAGCGTGACATTGTGCTGTTGATTACAGACGTAGATGAGTGTACAGATGGTAGTTGCACTGAGCGTGACATTGTGCTGTTGATTACCGACGTAGATGAGTCTACAGATGCTAGTTGCACTGAGCGTGACATTGTGCTGTTGATTACAGACATAGATGAGTGTACAGATGCTAGTTGCACTGAGCGTGACATTGTGCTGTTGATTACAGACGTAGATGAGTGGACAGATGCTAGTTGCACTGAGCGTGACACTGTGCTGTTGATTACAGACGTAGATGAGTGTACAGATGCTAGTTGCACTGAACGTGACATTGTGCTGTTGATTGCAGATATAGACGAGTGCCGCACTGACCCTACTGTGTGCAAGAACGGCCGGTGTGTGAACACGGAGGGAGGCTACAAGTGCACCTGCTTCACCGGCTTCCAGTTGTCACGTGACGGGAAATACTGCCATGGTACAGCAAACATTGGAGTAATAGTCCGGCAGTCAAATGCCCTTTTGAAGCTGTACCGTGCATTAGGATCCATACAGTTTTTAATTTTTGTGACCTTGTAACCCCCTAGGTCAATAATCGATGGATGCTACCCAGCTACCCTTGAATGTTTTTTTGTATTAACCCATTAATATGCAAATTAGTTATCTCCATTAAAATATTTGCTACTTTTCTGAATATCTCGAATTGTAAACATCCAAACAATCAAAAGTATGTGTCCTAAAGCATGTTTTCAGGGTGTCTGGTTATGATTACGTCTGTGAACAAATTATAGTATGCAAATTTGTCACATGAATATGTAAATTATCTCTAACCAATATAACCTCACGATCTTCTCAGTAGGTGAGTGGTAGGTACTACCTAACGGACCGACTTAAATGCCCCCCTCCCTATACAAGCACCCAAATGGTATATCGTTTGAAAGCCCTAGATATCCCTGTCCCAACTAGAGGCCTGTCGTAGAACTACCAAATAGTGACTCCAAGGTCACCATCAAATGATAAATTGTGCACTTCCGCAAACATCTTAAAATTACAATGGTTGCACATCTACTTTCTTTACTAACAAAACAACCATGTCATATATTTTTGGAAAGCTTATTGTCTCCCCGTCAAAATAAGATACGACGTGGAACTTTATATATACCTGGTATAGTAAGTGTGGAGCTAAGGTCAAACAAGATCACTGTGAAATTATGAACATTCAAATTATGGAATACCATGAACATCACAAAGTTACAATAACTTGGTATCTACTTCATGTCTATGGACACATATATACAGCACGAAAGACCAATTTCTTCCCGTCAAAATGAGATATGACTTGGAGATGTCAGTTGATGGAGTTTGTGCTGAGTGACGATCAAACAGTACACCTTCAAGTGATAAATGTTTGCAATTGCGCCAACCCGCAAACATTATACAATACCAATGGTGGCTTATATGTACCAGGTACATTACCTGCCTACTCATGGCCATGTCATATACCCCTGGAAAGCATACTATCTCCACGTAAATACTGAATACCATGAGAAGCTATCAAGTGGAGCAATAAGTGTGGAGTGAAGGTCAAGCAAGGACACCACCAAATAATGAATGTTCAAAACTGTGCCATTCCGCAAACCTTGTACAGTTACAGTGTTTGCATATCTACTTTGTCTACCTACGCTAGGCCATGTTACACACCTATATCTATTGTAGTAGTCGCACACACTGATGTGTAATAGTCACACGGACTGATGTGTAGTAGTCACACAGACTGATGTGTAGTAGTCACACAGACTGATGTGTAGTAGTCACACAGACTGATGTGTAGTAGTCACACTGACTGATGTGTAGTAGTCACACAGACTGACTTATAGTAGTTACACAGACTGACGTGTATTAGTCACACTGACTGATGTGTAGTAGTCACACAGACTGACTTATAGTAGTTACACAGACTGACGTGTATTAGTCACACTGACTGATGTGTAGTAGTCACACAGACTGATGTGTATTAGTCACACTGACTGATGTGTAGTAGTCACACTGACTGATGTGTATTAGTCGCACTGACTGATGTGTAGTACTCACACAGACTGATGTGTATTAGTCGCACTGACTGATGTGTAGTAGTCACACTGACTGACGTGTATTAGTCACACTGATTGATGTGTAGTAGTCACACAGACTGATGTGTATTAGTCACACTGACTGATGTGTAGTACTCACACAGACTGATGTGTATTAGTCGCACTGACTGATGTGTAGTAGTAACACTGACTGATGTGTAGTAGTCACACAGACTGATGTGTATTAGTCGCACTGACTGATGTGTAGTACTCACACAGACTGATGTGTAGTAGTCACAATGACTGATGTGTATTAGTCACACTGACTGATGTGTAGTAGTCACACAGACTGATGTGTAGTAGTCACACAGACTGATGTGTATTAGTCACACTGACTGATGTGTAGTACTCACACAGACTGATGTGTATTAGTCGCACTGACTGATGTGTAGTACTCACACAGACTGATGTGTATTAGTCGCACTGACTGATGTGTAGTACTCACACAGACTGATGTGTATTAGTCGCACTGACTGATGTGTAGTAGTCACAATGACTGACGTGTATTAGTCACACTGACTGATGTGTAGTAGTCACACAGACTGATGTGTATTAGTCACACTGACTGATGTATAGTACTCACACAGACTGATGTGTATTAGTCGCACTGACTGATGTGTAGTAGTAACACTGACTGATGTGTAGTAGTAACACTGACTGATGTGTAGTAGTAACACTGACTGACGTGTAGTAATCACACAGACTGATGTGTATTAGTCGCACTGACTGATGTGTAGTACTCACACAGACTGATGTGTAGTAGTAACGCTGACTGATGTGTAGTAGTAACACTGACTGACATGTACTAGTCGCAGTGACTGGTGTGTATTAGTCACACAGACTGATGTGTATTAGTCACACTGACTGATGTGTAGTAGTCACACAGACTGATGTGTATTAGTCGCACTGACTGATGTGTAGTACTCACACAGACTGATGTGTATTAGTCGCACTGACTGATGTGTAGTAGTCACAATGATTGACGTGTATTAGTCACACTGACTGATGTGTAGTAGTCACACAGACTGATGTGTAGTAATCACACAGACTGATGTGTATTAGTCACACTGACTGATGTGTAGTACTCACACAGACTGATGTGTATTAGTCGCACTGACTGATGTGTAGTACTCACACAGACTGATGTGTATTAGTCGCACTGACTGATGTGTAGTACTCACACAGACTGATGTGTATTAGTCGCACATACTGATGTGTAGTAGTCACAATGACTGACGTGTATTAGTCACACTGACTGATGTGTAGTAGTCACACAGACTGATGTGTATTAGTCACACTGACTGATGTGTAGTACTCACACAGACTGATGTGTATTAGTCGCACTGACTGATGTGTAGTAGTAACACTGACTGATGTGTAGTAGTAACACTGACTGATGTGTAGTAGTAACACTGACTGACGTGTAGTAATCACACAGACTGATGTGTATTAGTCGCACTGACTGATGTGTAGTACTCACACAGACTGATGTGTAGTAGTAACGCTGACTGATGTGTAGTAGAAACACTGACTGACATGTACTAGTCGCAGTGACTGGTGTGTATTAGTCGCACTGACTGATGTGAAGTAATCACATTGATTGATGTATACTAGTTGCATTGACTGATGTGTAGTAGTCGCACGGACTGATGTGTAGTAGTTGCATTGACTGGTGTGTAGTAACCGCAGTGACTGATGTGTAGTAGCTACACTGACTGATGTGTAGTAGTTGCAGTGACAGAGTTGTAGTAGATGCACTGACTGATGTGAAGTAGTTGCAGTGACTGATGTGAAGTAGTTGCAGTGACTGATGTGAAGTAGTCACAGTGACTGATGTGTAGTAGTCGCAGTGACTTATGTGTAGTAGTCACACTGACTGATGTGTAGTAGTTGCAGTGACTGATGTCTACTAGTCTCACTGACTGATGTGTAGTAGTTGCAATGACTCGTGTAGTAGTCGCAGTGACTGATGTGTAGTAGTTACACTGATTGACATGTAGTAGTTGCACTGACTGATGTGTAGTAGTTGCAGTGACTGATGTGTAGTAGTCGCACTGACTGATTTGTAGTAGTTGCAGTGACTCATGTAGTAGTCGCAATGACTGATGTGCTGTAGTTGTTGTGTTCAGATGAGCGTCAGGGCTACTGCTTCACATCTCTGTCCAACGGTCGGTGCCTGAGCCACTCCAACCAGCTGCGTCGCACCACCAAGTTCCAGTGTTGCTGCGGTCTGGGGGCTGCTTGGGGACCACGCTGCGAGAAGTGTCCCAAACAGGGATCACGTAAGTCAACAATGACATGTTTCTGACCTGCCAAAGCTAAGTGGGTATAAATAAGTGGCAAAATTGTGAAATGGAGTTTTGTGCCGTTTTGGATTCCACAGAGCTTTAAGATGATACTTCATTTCTTTAAATATCTTCTGTAGTTTTTGATTGATTGCTAAAACTGAGGCGAACTTTAAAAAGCAACGTTTTGAGAAACGAGGCCATTGTAACACGTGTTTTATATTGCTTTTTAATCTGTTGGTTCATAAATGCATTTATGCAGAAGGAACAACGCAAGGCGGGTATCGATTGAATTAGGCCAAATTAATGACATGCAGTTTTATTGACTACTGTTATAAATTACATACACATCCATTGTTACATACACATCCATTGTTACATACACATCCATTGTAACTACAATAACCACAGCAAGCACGCCGGCCCCTGACAGCTAATCAATACTATCTAATAAGTTCAATTCACCATATGTGTGTGGGTCACTCCACCAATATATACACAATTCACCATATGTGTGGGGGTCACTCCGCCACCAGGTCACCCAAATATACAATATGACCGGCCCCCACCAAACCATTGCATAAATGCATGTATTTTACCCAGGTATTAGTTTTGTATTATTTGTCAAGGAAAATAAACTGGGCATTAAAAATGGTATGTATTTCTGCCATTGATCTGCTCTGAAAACATTTTTAAAACATAGTGCTTTAGTAAGTGACCCAATCATAATATGTCCATATTATGTATATATATATATGTTTGTATATATATATATATATACATATATATGTAATATATATTATATATATATATATATAATTTTATTTATGTATGTGTCCATATAATTATTTGTATTTAAGTAAGGAGAAAACTGTGACTACTATTCAAATAAGATGACATTGAATTGTATTGATTTCTTGTTTTTAATCATTCATTTTAATAAATTATACCTTTTTAATAACTTAATACCTTTGACATCATTGGAGAATTATCTTGAGAGATACACTCTAATCATTAAAATAACAATTTTATTTTATCTATTTAAACCAATTCCAGAACATTGTTTCTTGTTCGAGAGCTGCAATAATTCAGCGTTGTTGATTACTGTTTCAGTCGAGTTCAAGAGGATGTGTCCACATGGCTCGGGTTACAGACCAGACGGCCAAGGTCAGTGCTTCAAATACTGATTATGTCCACCAATTCTGATGAAATGATGTAATTTGTAGCAGAGTAAGATCCTATGGCTAACAATGATGAGCTGCTGGTTCAAGTTGGTGGTCGTAGCTATAAATTACTGGTTTACACATTAAAGTTTCATTCTCAATTAAACTGTTTTTAAGAAAGTGTGTATTGACCTATCCCACACTTGCGGGGCACCACTGTCAATTGCATTCGAAAGCGAGGCTACACACACAAACCTCGATGAGTTGGCTAAGGATCAGTGTGGAGCAGAATATTGGAGTCGGTCGTTACATAGTTTATGTGAAATATTACATGATGACACACAGGCAAACGTATTGCCACCAAAATGAAGCGAAAAGCCAATCCGAAGGCTGACATTTTAGACACGATGCAATAAAGAAAATAAACTGCCAACTCGCAACATGGGCGAAACCAGTAATGTGCACATGTTTAACGCGCTACTCATTCTGTCTACATGCAAAAATCTGAACATTGGATTTTGGCCAATCAAGTTGACACGCTGGGAAAATGGGTTGTAAACACTCTCTTCAATGTCAGCATCACATTGCATTACTTCGGAATAGAATAATGTAGTTATATTTGGAGGTACGACAATCAAATCCTAATTATGCCAGTCAAATTAATATTATGACAGCAAGATATATCCTGCCTCTAATCTACATGTTTATGGCTGAAATGTTAACCCACCATAATGGTATCTGCCAAGTCTTGTTATCAGTACTTGTTATTCTAAATTCTAATAGTCTTCAACTTTTATTAAACTTTCATAAAAATACATGTATAGTAAGTTTTCATACAAGGCTAAATATTTGTTTAGCAATGTACTGTATGGCCCATATGACAATTCATGTATTTACACAAAACTCCTTTCTCGTGCAATGACTTATTTCCCCCTAACAAAAATTTCTCAAAAATCCGTAATCCTAACAATCAAATTGGTGTGACCTTGCATGTACCCTCACTGTCGATCTAAGATGGCGCGAGTGTTGGATAGGTCAATACAGCATGAACAGTATTTACTTACTTCGAGATGGTGTACGATTGAACAGGTCTGCCAGGGAGTAAAGTGAGCAGTCCTGAGGACTGGATACTGCACTATATAAGAACTTTTTAAGAATAAAAAAAATTATTGCTGCATCTCTCTCCCACAGACCTGGATGAGTGTCGCGTCATGCCTGGGCTGTGTCGTAACGGCCGTTGCATCAACACAATGGGCTCGTACCGTTGCGTCTGTGACATTGGCTTCAAAGCAGACCTATCAGGCAAGCGGTGTGTTGACATTAACGAATGTTACCAAGACCCGAGCGTGTGCGAGTTCACATGTGTCAACACAGAGGGCAGCTATGAGTGCTCGTGTCCTGTTGGCTACACGCTCAACGCTGATGGCAGCACGTGTAGTGACGTCGATGAATGCGCCACCAGGACACACAAGTGTAGTGAGACATGTGTCAACACACCTGGCAGCTACAAGTGCTCCTGTCCTGACGGATACGTACAGCGTGGCAAACAATGCATTGGTAGGTCTCTTTCTCCTTGTATAGGGGTGAGGTCTAGTTCCTGTACTGTTGTTGTCCTCTTTTGCTCCTATAAGCAGCCCTCTCTGTCCAACCGTCATCTTCCTTTCTCTCTCCATAGTCTTCGCTTCTGGCCAACTCAGCTGTGGTTTTCCTATGTGAGTATTTTATAAAGTGTGCACATCAATGTAAGTATTTTATAAAGTGTGCATCAGTGGAAGTATTTTATAAAGTGTGCACATCAATGTAAGTATTTTATAAAGTGTGTGCATCAGTGGAAGTATTTTATAAAGTGTGCACATCAATGTAAGTATTTTATAAAGTGTGTGCATCAGTGGAAGTATTTTATAAAGTGTGCACATCAATGTAAGTATTTTATAAAGTGTGTGCATCAGTGGAAGTATTTTGCAAAGTGTGTTTATCAATGTATTTGATCAAATGTGTGCATTGATGTAAGTATTTCATAAAGCGCGTACTCAATGTAAATATTTCATAAAGTGTGCCCATCATCAAACTATTTTGTGATGGCACTTTCATGGTTATTGCATTGACACAGTTAGAGACATATCTACCAACTACCTCCAGCAGTAGTGCTAGCTCTGCGTGATAACACGAGACTGTCTGTTTGTCGCCAGACGTAGATGAGTGTGCTGAGGACCGCTCCCTGTGCAAGCCAACAGGGACGTGTAAGAACACAGAGGGTGGTTACACGTGTCAATGCCCTGAGGGGTATACAGTGGATGAGTCAGGCACGCAGTGTGTCGACTTGGATGAGTGTGAAGATGAACTCATGTGTGAGTACGGCTGTGAGAACCTCATTGGCAGCTACAACTGTGAATGTCCCGTCGGCTTCATGAAACACATCTACTGGAACCAGTGTGTCGGTGAGTGGCCAGTTATCTTCCCTTCGTCTCCATTCCATACGTACAGAAACGGCATGTGGTATGCGGCAACACAATGAATATAGGGTTCAGTGGAAATTAGAAGAAGTAGTTCCGTATGTACATAAGCAGATGCATTTTTTTCATAGGGATACAGGGAAATTGAATCCCTCCATGTAGCAATGTGAATTATATACGTACAGGAATCAGGAAATTCCCAGAAGTGACGTCGCTACAGAGATGTTTCTCCTTCCACATGCTGTTTCTGTACATATGGATTCCTAGCTTTATACACAATATTCGCGACGCAGCACATCAGGAAACCAGCTCTGGATCTGCATCCATAAATCAACTGTTAATGACTAGATACTGTATGTATTGTAAATATTATTTAATAATGTTGCACTGAGTACTGTTTATATCCTATAGAAACAATCGCCAAAACACATTTAATGCCAGTACAAGTAGTTATTATGATGCGCTTATATGGGTGGTTATTATGATGCGATCTGCCGCTGAAGTGCACTGCTTTGCAATGCTTGTGGAAACTTGACCTACAACTGTTCAACGATTAGTTGCCAAATGTCTTACACGTTTTGAATATTGTCTATCAAAAACAGTGCAGATAATAATGGGGATTTCAGAATTGTGGATGTTCCTTGCAGTTTGATAAGGTTAAGTTACCTGTCTGAATCCTTTTTCACGTCAACGCAGCTTTCGGTACCTTCACTGCCTGCATTGGTGTTGTTGTGTGCCATTCTTGTTAGTCAAATGACACTGTTGGTAATTGTCACATGATAGCAGTTCTAAAAGAATGGCACACTACAACGCTGACAAAGGCACTGTGAAGGTGTTCAAATCTCCGTTGAGCCGAACAAGCATTCAGACAGGTAGCTTAACCACCTTATCAAATATGGAGTTAACTGAATCTGGGATCAGCTTACACGCTGTCACAACTTGTTTATGTTCTCCAGTTAGACACGTCACCAGTTGTTGAGTCATTTGTATTGTTGTTGTGTTTGAGATGACAACGAGTGTCTGACGCCAGGAATCTGTGGCCAGGCAACGTGTGAGAACACCATCGGCAGCTACAGCTGTGGTTGTGGAAGCGGACGCGTGTTTGATGCCAACATGATGATGTGCATAGGTAAATGCAGGTGTGAATTGGGTGGGTTAGGTAGCTGCCACAACCAATGAAGTGTGGTTCATGTTGTAGGTGCCACAACCAGTGGTGTGGTTCATGGTGTAGATATCACAACCAACGTGTGGTGTGGTTCATGTTGTATATGTCAGAATCAGTGGTGTGGTTCATGTTGTAGATATCACAACCAAAGAGGTGTGGTTCATGTTGTTGATGTCACAACCAAAGAGGTGTGGTTCATGTGCCATAACCAGTGAGGTGTGGTTCATGTTGTAGGTGCCACAACCAGTGGTGTGGTTCATGTTGTATATGTCAGAATCAGTGGTGTGGTTCATGTTGTAGATATCACAACCAAAGAGGTGTGGTACATGTTGATGTCACAACCAATGAGGTGTGGTTCATGGTGTACATGTCACAACCAATGAGGTGTGGTTCATGGTGTACATGTCACAACCAATGAGGTGTGGTTCATGTAGGTTCCACAACCAATTACGTGTGGTTCATGTTGTTGATGTCACAACCAGTGAGGTGTAATTCATGTGGTATAGGTGTCACAACCAATGAGGTGTGGTTCATGTTGTAAGTGCTACAACCAATGATGTGTTTTGTTCGTGTTGCAGCTGTCGGTGGTGGAGGTTGTGCTGGTCAGCCATGTCTATTCAGCTGCACAGCGACAATGATTGGCTTCAGATGTGGCTGCCCGAACGGCTTCCAGATGGTTGGACAGGGGTAGGTCATACTGCGTGTTAACTTAAAATTCCCTCTGCATTTAAGTTTGCTCATTGGATATGATGTTTGTTTATGTTAGTATCTCTAATGCCTGACTGGTTTGCTGTATTTTATTACAATTATCTACTTATAATCGAGCTAGCGTATGTACGTCGGTAAGTTAATGTTTTCCTCTTAGATGGCTTGAACCTCGAGCGCCAAACTCTCAGGGATTAATGTACGACTCCTAGCATAGATTAGGACATAAGACATATCTTTTCAAAAAACACACTGACACAGTAAAGCTTATGTCTACATTTTTGCGAGAGAAAGAATTGACTTTGATCTGTCACTCGCTGTCAGTAATTGAACTGTGACTGTTACAGACACTGCGTGTCAACTGTCAGCCCCCCAGGGGCGGCGTTCCCCCCAGGTATCCAGCTACCCCACGTAGCCGCCCCGCCCGGGGACGACTCACTGCCCCCTGGTGAGGGTTGCTATAACTGCGACACCGACAGCAACGGCATCCCTCTGTCACGACCTCTGAACTCAAGACCCCTCATGCTAAGAAGTAAGCGAGACACCAGCAGTGTATCGTCTCACGGTGACAATGTCATCTCTGGAGGACTGCAGGACCAGGTATGAATCTCCTACTCACCGCACAACTTATATATTTTGACCAGACACAATTTGTCCCAATGTTCTCCTAATCTCGGCGGTTTATCCAGTTTTTTCAAAATCTTCACACTGCCTCACCATCTTAATTTCAATCTTCTCCTTCTACCTCCCTCCTCTGTTTGTCGTGCTCTCTTTGATGGTACAGTTTAAGTGTGCTGTGTGTATAACTCGTTGCTCGTGAAAACCCACTTCATGAAATAGTAAGACATTGAAGATGTGTCGTATAAAGCTTCTATCTTGTTCCAAAGGTCTCGCATGTAGCTTGTTCCATTTAAATTACCCAGTTGGTATCCAACTAGATTATCACAGTGTATGTTTTACAACTCTTAGTCATTATTTTGACTGGTTAAGATTTCATAACATAAAGATACAAGGGTATAATACATAGTAACTAGAACATAGGACGGACTCCCAATCGAAAGAATCCTAATTTTAATCTCTTGCTGACGTTTGGAAAACTCAAACAATTTCGTTCTTTCCACGTTGCTGCAGTTCACTGAGCTGCATGAATGACCTGGCTGAAGACAGTAGTTAATATTTGTGTACAGTCTTCACATAGTAATTGCAGCATGGCTGAATACTTCCCAGAGAAGTCGAGATGGTGTTCATTTGAACAGGTTGGCTACGTCATAAGGACTGGATACCGCGCTATATGGGAACTTATGTTTTCAGGGCTCAACCATCATTGACGTGAGTGGCCCGCACTCCAAACACCCAACAAACAAGAGCGAAGCGACCTTTGATTCGAAGGTCATCCGAGTGATGGACACGAGGAAGGTGAAGAAGTCGATTCCCGAGGGTCCCCCGAGACGCGAGGCAAGTGGTGCCGGTGACCTTGACCCCGGCAAGCCCCTGGTGCTGTACATGCGGCGAGAAGAGACGGCGGCCGGCGGACGTGTGCTCGAGGTCATGCCTGCATTGGTCGCGCTACAACGCAACGAAGTGTGTGCCATCAGCGACACCACTGACCCACACATGTTTGCCCTGAACAAGAACGAGGCTGCGAGCTCGCTGCACTTTACACGTTACATTGGCACGCGGGGTATATACAGTGTCACCCTCACCTGTCACCCCGTGCGACTCAACGGTGAACGTCTCAATAAATATATCAAGCTCGAAGCCTTCATTATCAAGCTGGAGCTGCATCTGTTGTGAGCACGCTCAGTGCCACTGCCAGCACAGACTGTGGTGTCTTCATAGGACAGTGTGTTGCCCTGATTTTGCCCCAAAATACAGCCATCCCAGACCAACTATTGAGTGGTTTCTGTCATGGCAAGCATTTGCGTTGCCTCACCTGGTCGATTCTGTTGCACGTTTTCATAAGCTGTCTCCCGAATATTAGGGATGTAAGCAGGGTGTGTATATAGAACAGAAGTCATCGTATGCATATTGAAAAGGTAATAGTGCAGGGTGCTGCTTAGTAGGATAAAGCATTGTATTTGTGATTTTATACGCTCAGCTCTGTGGTGTTTTTATGTAAATGTGGTTGAATTAACGACGCAGCAATGTGATCACAATGCACTTGCCGTAGTAAAGATAGCTAACCCATTATGTTATAGCTTATTTTAACGTTGTATGTGATTGGCATGGTAGTCTGTACTTCCTTCTGCTTTGGCCAGTTGGATGACTTAGATCGAACTGCTTGTGAGGTGACCTATTGCCAGATAAAACAGCCGAGTATTGCTAAAATCTTGAATCACAATGTTGAAGTTAATTCTGCTAAGTCGTTGGTGTCTTCACTCCAAACTTGCTGGGGTGCCTTGCTGCAATGTATCAGGCACTCGTTGCAAGCCTGTCAGTATTATAAAATCTCATATCCATTTCTATCTAAGCTTGAGATCTTAAAACATACACTGTGCATAGCACTGGCGTCTTTAAAGAATAACTGAAAGATAGGATGGCAGAAATTCTTTCTGCAGTAGTTTAGTTGGCGTGTGGATAGGGAGACCATGTGGTCTTGTAGAATGTGTGGGTTGCTGATATGTGCATGCTGATAGATTGTCTAACCCACTCCACAGCACTCCCACGTATCAGGCTGTGTCCCTCGGTGCCATTGTGTATGCACGATAGTGTTACGTTAGACTACTGAAGTATCAGTATTTTTTGTAATGAACATATAATATTATTATTATAATAAGTGTTTGCCGTCCGAGAGACAAAATACATGTCCAGACATGCTGCTCGGGGGGAGCACAAGCGGCAGGTAATCGTCGTTCAAAAATAGGCAGTTATTCTTGTTCAACTCATGTTTATTAATAAACAAATGAACGGTAAGTATGGGGTAACTTATGTGAGATTGAAACAGCTCGCAAACTACCAATTATGTCAAACTGCTGGATGTAATCTCATTAGCAGCATCAATTACGCAGTGTTCACTTCATGCGATGTTGCGCAATTTCATGGCAAAACAAATTCCAATCCGTCGTACAGATTGTTATGTTCAACAGTGTTTGATGAAGTGGAAATCAACACGCTTTTGTGACGGTCGCTGCTGCATTAGTGTCGTCTTTGGCGACTCACGAGGTCTCACGTAGACGCCAGGTGGACCAAGACATGTGATGATGCTTTAACGTAGCAAGTCATTGGTAACAGTCTATGTGTAGAAGTGATGTTAGGTGTTTTATTTATCTACATTTTGATATGTGTATGTGGGTTATTTAGCCATTTAGTAATCATGTTGGAAAATTCATTTCGATCGTGCTCCGTGCAACCAGACTTTGTGTCGTTGCTTCTTGCAGATTCGTGTGTGTCTGATGTCATTGTGGATGACACACGAACAACTGTAGACGTCTCACATTAAACGTGAACTGTCTGTATGGCAGCGTTTGTTTTAATCGCTTTGGCCTCTGTGCCGAACCTACTGGCACGTTCTTGTTCTGGTGCAATTTGTACTCGTACCAGTTTTGTTTTACAGTATTTCAGTTAGTGATGTTACACAATTAACGTGTTGCGCCATCATACCCAGCTCACAAATGGAAGACAAATAATTTAATTGTACAGTATCACAGAACGTACATGGTAGTCAATGGGAATACAGCAACAGACTTGACCCACTCGCAAGCCGATGGTGTCTTACCTGCGCTGGTGAAGAAGCATCAACAGCAGTCCTCCATGTATAATATGGTATTTATCCGACGTGCCAATGTCCGGTACACACAAACCATGCTATGACTTCACGCCAGCGGAAACACCAACAAATCCAGACGCAAGCCGTGGCACATATTTGTAAACATTTACATAATTACAAAGTTATACGAATCTCGATTAAAGTGTGCGAGTCACATAACGGGACAGTCGCAATTGTTGCCCAGCGAAATGAAAGTCATGGTAGAACCAGGTTAGGCAAATAAGTACATTGCACAGAGCAATAACATTGAACGGAGATATCACAGCCTTAGCTTGTCACCTTTATGAACACATAATATAATGTCGCGGCAAGCCCACAAACAGGTTGCGGTTGTCGCCGAAAGCTGTGTGCTATATGTACAAAAACGATCACTAAACCACTCAGTGTTCATCGCTGGAGAAGTCCACAAAGCAAATTCTGGAATATCAGATCATAATTACATATGTTACAATGGTGGGCACCAGTGAAACATGCGCTATACGTCCTTGTCCGACGGCAATCTGATATCATCAGCAGTCGGTAAGTTCAATGTATGTCTGGTCTGACGTTTCTTGCGTGCGATGTCGCTCGCTTTTAGCGTCTTTGTATTGCTCATGCTGTCTTGGCGCTGCAGCGACGCGGGCAGCGCTGACGCCGATGACGACAGCGAGACGGTGCTCGACTGACGACTCGGCATGAGACTGTTACGTCGTTCCTTCTTCAAGGCGAGCTCTGTGATGCGGAGAATGCTCTTCATGGCCTTGTGTTTGCGCCAGGCGCGCTGCAGCGTTTTCGCGGCAACGTCCTCCTTCTTGCGCTGCATCGTTGTTGACAGCACAATGTGGTGCACGCGTGTCGGGAACGACTCCAAGTACTTCTCCTCCATCTGTGACTTGAGCTTGCGGAACTCATCCGACTCGTCGACGCTGCCGAGGACATGTCTCACGAGTGCCATGAGAATGTCGAGACAGTGCAGGCGCTCGTCGGCGTAGATCGGCAAGTCGAGCGCGACGATCGCCAGCTCATTCGGCTTCGGTAAGCCGAGCGGCTCGTCGAGGTCGCAGATGAAGTCGGACAGCTGCTCGTACTTGACGAACTGCGACGCGTGCGGGTCGTACTTCTCCCAGATCACGTAGAACATGTCGAAGTCATCCTCTGTGACGCCGACCTCCTCCTGCGTGTGCGCCTGGTTGAAGTTTTCGAGGATGACGGCGATGTACATGTTGATGATGATGAGGAAGGCGATGAGGATGAAGGAGACCATGAAGAAGACAGCGATGCCGCTGTTGCCGCAGTCGCCGTTCGTCGCCTTGATCTTTGTGCCGTTCGGGTGCGTCCAGTAGTCGCTGTCGCAGTGTGAGCCGCTGATCATGAGCGGGTCGAGGATGTCATTCCAGCCGGCAGACGTCGTCAGACGGAACAGCAGCACGAGGCTGCTGCCGAACGTCTGGAAGTTGACGACGTCGTCGAGCGTGCCTGTGTGGCGCACGTGGCCGAACGATGTCATGCCGAAGATGGCATAGATGAAGACGATGAGGAAGAGCAGCATGCCGATGTTGAGGAGCGCCGGCAGCGAGATGACGAGGGCAAAGAGTAGCTTGCGGATACCTTTGGCCGCCTTGACGAGGCGCAGCACGCGGCCGATACGGAAGACACGCACGACACGCAGCAGGGTCGGCGTGATGATCACCGACGACAGGATGTCGTCCAGCACGACGCCTGCACACAACAACGTCGGTTGTAAACAAGTCCCAGTATATTCAGGCTGTTGCTTTTTTACATATCCAAGATGACAACTACCTTGTACAGGATTTCGTCTGGATATAATACATACTTCATCAGTAGGTGTGACGTCTAATGACGTCATCGTACATGTGAACGAAAGATACAAGTGGGAAGGTGACAGGAGAATGGTGACAGTTATAGTTGGGATGGAGACAGGAGGTGTGGTGACAGTTACAGGTGGGAAAGTGACAGGAAATGTGAGGACAGTTACAGGTTGGAAGGAGACAGCAGGATGGTGACAGTTACAGGTGGGAAAGTGAAAGGAGGTGTGGTGACAGTTACAGGTTGGTTGGATGATGATAGTTACAGGTGGGAAGGTGGCAGGAGGATGGTGACAGTTACAGTTGGGAAGGAGACGAGTACGGTAACAGTTACAGGTGGGAAGGTTACAGGAGGTGTGGTGACAGTTACAGGTTGGAAGATGATAGGAAGATGGTGACAGTTACAGGTGGGAAGGAGACAGGAGGATGGTGACAGTTACAAGTTGGAAGGTGACAGTTACAGGTGGGAACGTGACAGGATGTGTAGTGACAGATACAGGTGGGAATGTGACTGGAAGTGTGGTGACTTACAAGTGGGAAAGTGACAGGAGGTGTGATGACAGTTACAGGTGGGAAGGTGACAATTACAGATGGGAAGGAGACTGGAGGATGGTGACAGTTGCAGGTGGGAAGGTGACAATTACAGATGGGAAGGAGACAGGAGGATGGTGACAGTTTCAGGTAACTGTCACAGTTACAGTTGGAAAGGAGACGGGAGGTGTGATGACAGTTACAGGTGGGAAGGTGATAGGAGGATGGTGATAGTTACAGGTGGGAAGAAAGCAGGTGAGGTGTCAGTTACAGGTGGGAAGCTGACATGTGTGGTGACAGTTAGTGGTGGGAAGGTGACAGGACGATGGTGATAACTAACTACACATAGAAAGGTGATAGGAGGTGTGGTAACAGGTACAGGTGGGAATGTGACAGGAGAGATGGTGACAGTTACAGGTTGGAAGGTGACCGGAGATGTGGCGACAGTTACAGGTGGGAAGGAGACAGGAGCATGGTGACAGTTACAGGTGGGAAGGAGACAGGAGGTGTGATGATAGTTACAGGTTGGAAGGTGACAGGAGGTGTGGTGACAGTTACAGGTGGGAAGTATACAGGAGGATGGTGACAGTTACAGGTGGGAAGTATACAGGAGGATGGTGACAGTTACAGGTTGGAAGATGACAGGTGGTAATGTGACAGGAAGATATTGACAGTTACAAGTGAGACAGGTGTGGTGACAGTAACAGGTGGGAAAGTGACAGGAGCATGGTGACAGTTACAGGTGGGAAGATGACAGTTACAGTGATGGTGACAGTTGCATGTGGGAAGGAGACAGGAGGGTAATGAGAGGTGAGAAGTTGACAAAAGGGAAGGTAACAGGAAGTAAATTATAGATATATTTCTTAAATGCTGCTTACGGAGACCAGTTATGCATATAGCACTGCATACGGCAGACCGCTGCTGCATCACTGCTGTTAGCAGACTACAGATGCTCTGCTTACAATTTTGACTCGCACACGCATGCACACACACACACACGCGTGCACACACATACACGCATGCACACACACACACACAACACACACCGACACCCGCACGCACACACAGACACACACCCATACACCATACACACACCCGCACACACAATTACAAATCGGTATAAAACAAATGCAACAGCTAATAACAAACTTGACTGAGCCTGAGGCTCTATGTAAAAGATAAATTCCAGAGTTGTCATGATATAGATACGCACCTAATATTGACATAATTACAACGATGAAGTCAAATATATTCCAGCCTCTTCGGAAGTAGTGCCACCGCATGCCGATAATCTTCACAACTGCCTCCAGGGTGAATATGCTTATGAAGACAACGTTGACAATGTCCAGGGCCTCGGTGTAAACTTCTGTCTGTCGATAATGTTCCACCGCCATTGAGACCATGTTACAGATTATGAGCAGGACAATCACCAACTCAAACTTGGTGTTGATCGATACATCGAAGAAGAATGCTTGAAGCTTGTTCTATAGAGGTAAAAGGTAAATATAAGTTTATGAAATAGCACAGTATCCAGTCCTTGAGCCTGGAAAATCGTTTGTATACTTCTCCCCCTGGCCAGACCAGTTTATTTGAAGAAAATTGGAAGCATTCAGCCAAGCTGCAATTATTCTATTAAGCACTATTAATTCTTGCAAGCCACCATTGTTTAGGTACATATTTATACAGCTGAGTGTGTGTGAATCAACCAAATTGCGTAAGTTCTGAAATTGCAGCACGAGGATTCAAACCCGGATTTTCTCGATTGACTGTACTGACTACTGTGCTATCGCACCCCAAAAGTAAGCACTGACAATAACACCGAGGAACAATTTACAAACGATTTTCCAGTCTTTCTCATTTAAAACATATGAACAATCCTTCTGATCTATGACCAATCCAGGCACTGCAATGCACATCTTCATCTTCCAAATGTGTTTTAATAAGCCGCATTAAACAAATATATACATATATGTATATATATCTGAATGTGTGTGCACGGGTGTGTTGGTTATATATATATATATATAATAACCAACACACCCGTGCACACACACTCACAGCCTAATCAGAATTCAATAAAAAGTGACCACAGGTCTGCCCATGTTGACACAAGCACAGGAATGACCTGGTTGACCAGCAGAGTTAGTGTCTGACACCAGAAGACACAGATGAGGAGAAAGTGGGCCTGAGGATCTGGTTGACCAGTAGGGTTAGTGACATACGACGACACAGATGAGGAGAAAGTGGGCCTGAGGATCTGGTTGACCAGTAGGGTTAGTGACATAAGACGACACAGATGAGGAGAAAGTGGGCCTGAGGATCTGGTTGACCAGTAGGGTTAGTGACATAAGACGACAGATGAGGAGAAAGTGGGCCTGAGGATCTGGTTGACCAGTAGGGTTAGTGACATAAGACGACAGAAGAGGAGAAAGTGGGCCTGAGGATCTGGTTGACCAGTAGGGTTAGTGACATAAGGAGACACAGATTAGGAGAAAGTGGGTCTAACGATCTGGTTGACCAGTAGGGTTAGTGACATAAGAAGACAGAAATGAGGAGAAAGTCGGCCTGAGGATCTGGTTGACCAGTAGGGTTAGTGTCATAAGAAGACACAGATAAGAAGAAAGTGGGTCTGAGGATATGGTTGACCAGTAGGGTTAGTGACATAAGGAAACACATATGAGAAGAAAGTGGGTCTGAGCATCTGGTTGACCAGTAGGGTTAGTGACGTAAGAAGACACAGATGAGGAGAAAGTGGGCCTGAGGATCTGGTTGACCAGTAGGGTTAGTGACATAAGACGACAGATGAGGAGAAAGTGGGCCTGAGGATCTGGTTGACCAGTAGGGTTAGTGACATAAGGAGACACATATTAGGAGAAAGTGGGTCTAACGATCTGGTTGACCAGTAGGGTTAGTGACATAAGAAGACAGAGATGAGGAGAAATTCGGCCTGAGGATCTGGTTGACCAGTAGGGTTAGTGACATAAGGAACCACAGATGAGAAGAAAGTGGGTCTGAGGATCTGGTTGACCAGTAGGGTTAGTGACATAAGGAAACACAGATGAGAAGAAAGTGGGTCTGAGGATCTGGTTGACCAGTAGGGTTAGTGTCATAAGAAGACACAGATGAGAAGAAAGTGGGTCTGAGGATTGGTTGACCAGTAGGGTTAGTGACATAAGAAGATGAGAAGAAAGTGGGTCTGAGGATCTGGTTGACCAGTAGGGTTAGTGACATAAGAAGATGCAGATGAGAAGAAAGTGGGTCTGAGGATCTGGTTGACCAGTAGGGTTAGTGTCATAAGAAGACACAGATGAGAAGAAAGTGGGTCTGAGGATTGGTTGACCAGTAGGGTTAGTGACATAAGAAGATGAGAAGAAAGTGGGTCTGAGGATCTGGTTGACCAGTAGGGTTAGTGACATAAGAAGATGCAGATGATGAGAAAGTGGGCCTGAGGATCTGGTTGACCAGTAGGGTTAGTGACATAAGAAGACACATGAGAAGAAAGTGGGTCTGAGGATCTGGTTGACCAGTAGGGTTAGTGACATAAGGAGACACAGATGAGAAGAAAGTGGGTCTGAGGATCTGGTTGACCAGTAGGGTTAGTGACATAAGGAGACACATATGAGAAGAACGTGGGTCTGAGGATCTGGTTGACCAGTAGGCTTAGTGACATAAGACACAGATCAGAAGAAAGTGGGTCTGAAGATCTGGTTGACCAGTAGGGTTAGTGACATAAGGAAACACAGATGAGAAGAAAGTGGGTCTGAGGATATGGTTGACCAGTAGGGTTAGTGACATAAGAAGATGAGAAGAAAGTGGGTCTGAGGATCTGGTTGACCAGTAGGGTTAGTGACATAAGAAGATGCAGATGATGAGAAAGTGGGCCTGAGGATCTGGTTGACCAGTAGGGTTAGTGACATAAGGAGACACAGATGAGAAGAAAGTGGGCCTGAGGATCTGGTTGACCAGTAGGGTTAGTGACATAAAGAAACACAGATGAGAAGAAAGTGGGTCTGAGGATCTGGTTGTCCAGTAGGGTTAGTGACATAAGAAGACACATATGAGAAGAAAGTGGGCCTGAGGATCTGGTTGACCAGTAGGGTTAGTGACATAAGAAGATGCAGATGAGGAGAAAGTAGGTCTGAAGATCTGGTTGACCAGTAGGGTTAGTGACATAAGACACATTTGAGAAAATATGGGTCTGAGGATCTGGTTGACCAGTAGGGTTAGTGACATAAGGAGACGCAGATGAGGAGAAAGTGGGCCTGAGTATCTGGTTGACCAGTAGGGTTAGTGACATAAGAAGACACAGGAGAGAAGAAAGTGGGTCTGAGGATCTGGTTGACCAGTAGGGTTAGTGACATAAGGATACACAGATGAGGAGAAAGTGGGTCTGAGGATCTGGTTGACCAGTAGGGTTAGTGACATAATAAGACACATATAAGAAGAAAGTGGGTCTGAGGATCTGGTTGACCAGTAGGGTTAGTGACATAAGAAGACACAGATGAGGAGAAAGTCGGCCTGTGGATCTGGTTGACCAGTAGGGTTAGTGACATAAGGAGACACAGATGAGAAGAAAGTGGGTCTGAGGATCTGGTTGACCAGTAGGGTTAGTGACATAAGAAGACACAGCTGAGAAGAAAGTGGGTCTGAGGATCTGGTTGACCAGTAGGGTTAGTGACATAAGAAGAAACAGATGAGGAGAAAATGGGCCTGAGGATCTGGTTGACCAGTAGGATTAGTGACATAAGGAAACACAGATGAGAAGAAAATGGGTCTGAGGATCTGGTTGACCAGTAGGGTTAGTGACATAAGAAGTTGCAGATGAGGAGAAAGTAGGTCTGAAGATCTGGTTGACCAGTAGGGTTAGTGACATAAGAAGACACATGTGAGAAAAAAGTGGGTCTGAGGATCTGGTTGACCAGTAGGGTTAGCGACATAAGGATACACAGATGAGGAGAAAGTGGGTCTGAGGATCTGGTTGACCAGTAGGGTTAGTGACATAATAAGACACAGATGAGAAGAAAGTGGGTCTGAGGATCTGGTTGACTAGTATGGTTAGTGACATAAGAAGACACAGATGAGGAGAAAGTGGGCCTGAGGATCTGGTTGACCAGTAGGGTTAGTGACATAAGACGACGCAGATGAGGAGAAAGTGGGCCTGAGGATCTGGTTGACCAGTAGGGTTAGTGACATAAGAAGACACAGGAGAGAAGAAAGTGGGTCTGAGGATCTGGTTGACCAGTAGGGTTAGTGACATAAGGATACACAGATGAGGAGAAAGTGGGTCTGAGGATCTGGTTGACCAGTAGGGTTAGTGACATAATAAGACACAGATGAGAAGAAAGTGGGCCTGAGGATCTGGTTGACCAGTATGGTTAGTGACATAAGATGCAGATGAGGAGAAAGTGGGTCTGAGGATCTGGTTGACCAGTATGGTTAGTGACATAAGAAGACACAGATGAGGAGAAAGTGGGCCTGAGGATCTGGTTGACCAGTATGGTTAGTGACATAAGAAGACACAGATGAGGAGAAAGTGGGCCTGAGGATCTGGTTGACCAGTATGGTTAATGACATAAGAAGACACAGATGAGGATAAAGTGGGCCTGAGGCTGCACCTTCGGTCGTTTGATGGTCTTCTGTGGCTTCCTCATTCCGATCTTCTTCATTGTGTTGTAGTAGTCCCTCTGGTGCGCCGTCAGGAACATGTCCAATGCCCCACCCTCATACTACAACATGACACCCCGGGCAGTTACTCGCACACCCTCTACTAGTACTTTACTTCAGGTTAGAAACCCATATTCTTGTACACAGAACTTCTGTAAACTTACAGTATGCATGGTGATTTTCATTCGCTCATGTGTGGTGCTTCATAACTAATATACCTCATTCTCTTAATAAACTTATTGATCTCAAATTACATCTAATATAACAATATAATATTATTATATATTTCATGTTTTAATCTTTATTACTGTAGTTGCTGGTAGAAATTGCGTAAAGTATAAACGGGAATTTGAAAATGCAAAAACCCAATAATTATTATCTGTGCAATACAATTGACTGCTGAGATCTTCCATCTACTCATATAATAAAAAACAATAAATCTGGCGATAAAATAATCCAAGTTTTACTGCATATTTTTGTATGTCAATAAATGTCAATGCATTAGTGTTAATCAATTGAAATTATTTTAACATTCGACCATCTTAATTAATTATTCATGCATATATTTTAATTAATTATTAAATGTTTTATTATTATAATTAATCTATTGTTATTATTTTAATAGCTTGAATACATGTGTTTATTTATTTATTTAATTTTTTTATACAGAGTTGGTGTTATTTAGTAATACTGACTGCATATTTTAGCACATTAGTATTTTAAAATATGGTTTTATGTAATTAATTAATTTATAATAACCTTTGTACAGCACCCCTAACAATTACTTGGATTTAGCACTATATAATTATGATTATGATTATTATTAAAATTTAAATCGGCCATAACAATTTTCATACATTATGTTGAAGTGATAGTGAGTGATGTGTGACTAACCTTCTTCTTGAGCATGTTGAAGTTGTCGATGATGACTCCAATGAAGAGGTTGAGAGTGAAGAATGAGCCACATATGATGAAGATAACAAAGTACCAGTGAGAATGGAAGTTTGTCTCTCTCACGGGCTGCTTGTCAAGCTGCAACCATCAACATCAGTTACTATCATAACAATATCATTTACTTCAGGTTAAAAAAGCTGGGTACATATAACTATGCATTAAAATTAAATAAGTTTTAAAGGTGTAAATATGTATAAAAAAAGGTTACAAAATACAAAACAAGTTAAACATTTAAACAATAAATAATTAAACATATAATTATACTTATATACTTACATACAAGTATAATGCTGTTTAATTATTTATTATAATTCTTTCATACCTTTATTTTTTAACTGTTTTTTTATTTGTAACCGTAATATATAAAATCACCATTGTACATATAAAGTGCATTTACCCGTTTGAACCATGTGTGTCCATTAACAATACGTAGACAAATGCACATTCCTTTTATAAATTCCTTTGGCACATACACATATTTTACAACTGTAAATAATATTACACAATTACTAGCTTACACCCACCAGTGGAACAACAAACCAAGTTAATTCACAATGGCGCCATCTGGAGAGTTGCTCACCACTCAATTCGCCCACTAAATTAGCTAATTGTTGTGGTGAACATGAAAACGATTGCTGCAATATATTTATAACAGACACATGACCATAGCAGACACCTGTTCTTAGCAGACACCTGTCCATTGCAGACACCTATCCATTTCGGACAACTGTACACACAGCTGAAACCTGTCCACAGTGGACACATGTCCATAGCGGACATATATACATTGCGGACACCTGTCAATAGCAGACACCTGTTCTTAGTGGACACCTGTCAATAACGACACCTATTTATAGTGGACACCTGTCCATTGCTGAAACCTGTCCATAACAGACACCTGTCAATAACAGACACCTGTCCATAACAGACACTTAGCTACCTACCCCAGCAGCATCTGAGGCGTCCTCCATCACCTCCATCCAGCCTTCAAAGGTTGCCTACAACACAACACTGGCTAACAACAACACAGCTAACATGTGCAAGATAACTCAAAGTATAACCTGTCCACTGTTAACCAACATACAGTTGGTTAACAGTGGACAAAGTTGAACATCGTTGTCAACGTTGAACCTCGTTTATCGTCACCTCAGTAATACAGCCACCTCGCAATTAAGGCAGGACAGTCCCAAATTATTTCCATAACAGCAAAGTATAGGAAATCAGTCCCGCTAATAAGCACACCTCGCTATTCAGATCACTTTTACCCAGTCACAACGGTGACCTGAATAGTGAGATTACAGTGTATCAGAATCACCTGTTTAATGGATATGTTTAACATTCATAAACGCGTAAGTACACACATACACATATGTATGCACGCGTGAACATAGTTAAAAACACCAAGTATTAAAAACTTGGTCCAACTTCATGGCTGGAAACATGAACTTTTTTTTATAAAACTATGTCCTGTCCACAATAGAAATGATTATATAACACTGATATCTGGATAACACAACTCATCATGCCATTGAGGATGGTAGTGTTTGACTTACAACTTGAAAGAGGGCTGGGTATACATTGAGGATGGTAGTGTTTGACTTACAACTTGAAAGAGGGCTAGGTATACACTGAGGATGGTAGTGTTTGACTTACAACTTGAAAGAGGGCTGGGTATACATTGAGGATGGTAGTGTTTGACTTACAACTTGAAAGAGGGCTAGGTATACACTGAGGATGGTAGTGTTTGACTTACAACTTGAAAGAGGGCTAGGTATACACTGAGGACGGTAGTGTTTGACTTACAACTTTAAAGAGGGCTAGGTATACACTGAGGATGGTAGTGTTTGACTTACAACTTGAAAGAGGGCTAGGTATACACTGAGGATGGTAGTGTTTGACTTACAACTTGAAAGAGGGCTAGGTATACACTGAGGACGGTAGTGTTTGACTTACAACTTGAAAGAGGGCTAGGTATACACTGAGGACGGTAGTGTTTGACTTACAACTTGAAAGAGGGCTAGGTATACACTGAGGATGGTAGTGTTTGACTTACAACTTGAAAGAGGGCTAGGTATACACTGAGGATGGTAGTGTTTGACTTACAACTTGAAAGAGGGCTAGGTATACACTGAGGACGGTAGTGTTTGACTTACAACTTGAAAGAGGGCTAGGTATACACTGAGGACGGTAGTGTTTGACTTACAACTTGAAAGAGGGCTAGGTATACACTGAGGATGGTAGTGTTTGACTTACAACTTGAAAGAGGGCTAGGTATACAATGAGGACGGTAGTGTTTGACTTACAACTTGAAAGAGGGCTAGGTATACACTGAGGATGGTAGTGTTTGACTTACAACTTGAAAGAGGGCTAGGTATACACTGAGGATGGTAGTGTTTGACTTACAACTTGAAAGAGGGCTAGGTATACACTGAGGACGGTAGTGTTTGACTTACAACTTGAAAGAGGGCTAGGTATAGATTGAGGATGGTAGTGTTTGACTTACAACTTGAAAGAGGGCTAGGTATACACTGAGGATGGTAGTGTTTGACTTACAACTTGAAAGAGGGTTAGGTATACATTGAGGATGATAATGTTTGACTTACAACTTGAAAGAGGGCTAGGTATACATTGAGGACGGTAGTGTTTGACTTACAACTTGAAAGAGGGCTAGGTATACATTGAGGATGGTAGTGTTTGACTTACAACTTGAAAGAGGGCTAGGTATACATTGAGGATGGTAGTGTTTGACTTACAACTTGAAAGAGGGCTAGGTATACATTGAGGATGGTAGTGTTTGACTTACAACTTGAAAGAGGGCTAGGTAGCCGTTGAGGACGTTGTCAAAGTTGATTTTGGAGTTGACCCAGCTGTAGTTGCCGTTGGCGAGACACTGGGTTTTGTTCCTCACTACCGTGTGGCTCAACTTGGTGCCTGTCTTGTCGACACACTTATAGAACTTGCCTCCGAACAGCTGCACACCAGCAATACTGCAACAGGCGTACTATGGTTAGACACTGTCCTTTTGCAACTTACCAGGTTACTACACAGTATGGACCCACACTTAAAAAGATACACACACCTAACAAATCCAACAAAGAACAGCACGCTTTGTTACAGGTGACCAACCTCACAAGCCAGGGTTAGTGACTGTGTCCACTACCACTGACAGATCTCCTATGCATTGTACGCAAATTAGCTGAATAAAACTCATTTAATTGACTTCACCGTACCACCTGTGAGAACATTGCAGACACCGGTCCGACTAATTATCCATTTGACCATTCTCACTAGCTGCTGGGTGCTACTGTTTATAACTATGTCTATACTTCCCAATCCACCAGAACTTCCTAGCAAGCAATATTATTGAGTTTATCTTCAGAATTTTGCAAGGCAATCTGCCAGGTTTTTTTTAGACTGATGTTATCAGCAACGCCCCTGGTGTATGAGGATGAAGGTGACTATAACTATCAGGACTGTGTTAGACACATGACAACAGACTCAGGTTGGACACATGCCAAGGAGGCGAGGAGGAACCTCCAATTATTACTTATGCTTAAAATTGTCCACAACCAAATTGCTATTCCGTCCAAAAACATCTTAGTACCAGCTGACATCTACACATGCTCATATCAACCTTACAGCACAGCAATGAAAAATATGGACACTCATTTTTGCCTCACACTAACCTAAATGTATGAATGAATTAAGACATACCTGAATATAAGCCAGAAGACGAGACAGACCAGAAGCACGTTGAAGATAGAAGGGATGGCATACACCAGGGCATTAACCACAATCTGAAACATCAAAGATAGAGGGGATGGCTGCGTGTGTGTGTGTGTGTGTGTGTGTGTGTGTGTGTGTGTGTGTGTGTGTGTGTGTGTGTGTGTGTGTGTGTGTGTGTGTGTGTGTGTGTGTTCGTGCATGCGTGCGTGTCTGTGTATGTGTGTGTCTCTCTCTCTGAGTGTGTGTGCATGGGCACGTGTGTTTATGTGCACATGTGTGTGTGTGTGTGTGTGTGTGTGTGTGTGTGTGTGTGTGTGTGTGTGTGTGTGTGTGTGTGTGTGTGTGTGTGTGTGTGTGTGTGTGTGTGTGTGTGTGTGTGTGTGTGAATGTATGCAAGAACAAATTAATGCATACATGTATGTGACTTTTGGATTGTTGATCTTCTATACTGAAAACTGTCAACACCATGATGCGCCATTAAGACAAGTTCGCCGGTGTATCATGGAAATAATGTCCTCAATGATAAAATAGAGGCTTTTCAAAAAATGCTCTAAATTGCAGGATCATTTTCAAAAGGCCAATTCTGTTTAATGAGGATTTTCCTCATGATGTAATTATCTTAGTGTAAAGATCCCCTAACACAAGGGTGCTTACCCTCATGCCTTGCCAGCGAGAGATGGCTCGGAGTGGACGTAGAGCTCGCAGTGTCCGTAGAGAGCGGAATGATGACAACTGATCCGCACCCATCGACTCCGCGAGGATTGTAAGCAGAGAGATCTGTGCAACACAATTAACAAAACATTAAAGATGATTCCTCAGTTCAATTTTTGTCACACGTTTCAATTCAAATTAAGTTGTGAAAGAGCAAAGCTACCCAGTATTCACACTCCCCTGTAATATGCTAGCTCATTTGTATAATCTTTTTATGTAGCAAATCTTAATGCAGGACTAAGCATTAATTCAAGTGTATGACTATTCAAATAGTGAGCTTCATGTGAGTATGCGATATGAATATGCTCACGTTTTTGTGTTGACGTTTTTGACTTTCCTAGGACCATCAACCTTACAAAGGCGGTGGCAGAAGTAGGATAAATCGACTTACAACAATGGTGTTACTGGTTGGAAAAATAAAGATTTCACAATATTGGTTTCAGAAGTGCGATGAATAAAAAAGTCTGCAATATTGGTATCAGAAGTTGGATAAATTAAGATTCCACACACACACAATATTGGTGTCAGAAGTTGGATAAATTAAGATTTCACTATATTGGTGTCAGAAGTGGGATAAATGAACTCTCGATATTGGTGATGGAGGTGAGGGAGGATAATTGAAGACTCACAATAACAATGCAAAAGTCCAAGATGGTCCAGAAGCTAGTGAAGTACTTCTTGAAGCCGAGTCCCACCCACTTGAGCAACATCTCGACTGTGAAGATCACTGCGTACACAATGTTCAAGTAGTACAGAATATTCTTCAACACCGGTTTTTCATCGAGATAGATGTCCTCGAAGCACTGCAACCATGCAACAAAAGTCTGGTGGGAATGTCTGACACAGGCTGGCATGTTAACTCACAAAGAGAACATGCATAATTTGAGATTGTTTCGATTCATAAACAATTTGAGAGATAAAAGCAAATTTCTTCAGAGCTACATCAATGTAAAATTTCTAAGAGCTCGATACAGGTATGGATACATGTTGGTGCACTTATTAAATGACCTTTACCAACAATTACTCATGTGACTCATGTATCTATATAACTGGCTCAGCGTTTTGCTATTGACCATCAGCAGAGTCTAACCATTTATTTCACCTTCAATTGTGAAGATTTAGTGGTAGTCTTTTATTTTTGTATAATTAAATAATCGCCAAATTGTGTATTTTCGAAAATATAAAGTGTCAAAAGAATATGTTTTGTATGCGTATTATTCTTAACTAAATTTGATCAAATTATGATCGAGTCAGTGTACATGTGTTTATGTATGTACGTGTGTGAGGGGGTATGTTAACTCTTTTTATTCGAACTGACTTTTCACATAATTACCCTAACTCAAGTACAACTTTCTATGTAGTTGCGTAGGCCTCGAATTACTTCAAGTAAATGTACACATATTCCTATGATATCACAAGGTTGGTGTATGTGTATTTAGTCTGGACATTGCGTTTTATATATACTTGTCAGTTGAAAGTTTCGAAGATGATTTTGAGCATCTTAAATGAATAAATACCTTGCTAATTTTAATTTTTGTTGCAAAGCGGCTGACGCCATTGATGTGGTGCTTGACGGTAGCGATGTTGATGTGTTTTCTGAGTTTTCAATGTTGGTCAAAAGCTTAAACATCCACGTGCGGACAATATACACAATTACATTTGTTACCAATGGTATCGTTCCGAAGATTTCAATAACTGATACTAGTGGTCAAAAATGTATTAATAATTGTTAAATAGCATCTGACGTTGACTGTGTCTGTAATTCTTTTTAAGTGTATACGAACTCAAACGTTTATATTTTACACACACACCCACACACACACACACACACCCACACACACACACACACACACACACACACACACACACACACACACACCCACACATACACATGCACAGACAAATGCTTGCATTCACACGGCACACACATGTATGTACAAACGCACACACATTCACAAACATACACATGCATGCACACACACACACAGACAAACAAAACATGACGTTAGTGTGCCTGTGAGTGGAGTGATGTTTCACCTACCAGTGAGACGCTGCTGAGAAAGATGATGATGAGGATGAAGTATTCAAAGACCTTGTGTTCCGTCACACGGTGTGTGTGCACTCGTATCGAGTGCCAGCTCACACCATAGTCTGAATTGTCCATGCGCAACATCCATGGCGTACATCTACAACCATCCAATATAAACCATGTCGTCACCCATGGTGCACATCTACAACCGTCCAATACAAACCATGTCAACACCCATGGTGCACATCTACAACCATCCAATACAAACCATGTCATCATCCAATGACCAGAACTATCCACACCCCCTCAGAACCATCCACCAGCTCAGAACCACCCACACCCCCTCAGAACCACAACCAGCTCAGAACCACCCACCCCTCAGAAAATCTCACATCCCTCAGAACCACCCATATCCCCTGAGAACCATTCACCAGAACAGAACCACCCACACCCTCAGAACCACCCACACCCTTCGAACTACCCACCCCATCAGAACCACCCACCATCTCAGAACCAGCCCCCAGAACCACCCATACCACCTCAGAACCACTCACCCCCTCAGAATCAAATGTCACTCACTTGATGCAGCAACATGCCGGGAAACAATCTTCAACTTTCTTTGCATCGATTTCAGCTGCTGTCTCTTCCTTCTTCATGGGAGAGTCCTTGACTCCTTTGTCTTTGTCCGGATCATTCTTCTTTGCTGGGGTTGTATCGGGGGCCGTAAGGTTGTCAAGGGACGGCACAGAAAGGGTGCTCATGCCGGCCTGCACAGATATAACAGGGTGTTCATGGTGGCCTGCACAAACATAACAGGGTGTTGATGATGGCCTGCACAGACATAACAGGGTATTCATGATGGCCTGCACAGACATAACAGGGTGTTCATGATGGCCTGCACAGACATAACAGGGTGTTCATGACGGCTTGCACAGACATAACAGGGTGTTCATGATGGCCAGTACAGACATAACAGGGTGTTTCTGATGGCCAGTACAGACATAACGGTGTTTCTGACGGCCACTACAGACATAACAGGGTGTTCATGGTGGCCTGCACAGACATAACAGGGTGTTCATGGTGGCCTGCATAGACATAACAGTGTGTTCATGATGGCCTGCACAGACATAACAGGGTGTTCATGACGGCTTGCACAGACATAACAGGGTGTTCTTGACGGCCAGTACAGACATAACAGGATGTTTCTGACGGTCAGTACAGACATAACAGGGTGTTCATGGTGGCCTGCACAGACATAACAGGGTGGTGATGATGGCCTGCACAGACATAACAGGGTATTCATGATGGCCTGCACAGACATAACAGGGTGTTCATGATGGCCTGCACAGACATAACAGGGTGTTCATGACGGCTTGCACTGACATAACAGGGTGTTCATGATGGCCAGTACAGACATAACAGGGTGTTTCTGATGGCCAGTACAGACATAACGGTGTTTCTGACGGCCAGTACAGACATAACAGGGTGTTCACGGTGGCCTGCACAGACATAACATTGTGTTTATGGTGGCCTGCAGACATAACAGGGTGTTCATGGTGGCCTGCACAAAAAAAACAGGGTGTTCATGACGGCTTGCACAGACATAACAGGGTGTTCATGATGGCCAGTACAGACATAACAGGGTGTTTCTGACGGCCAGTACAGACATAACAGGGTGTTCAGGATGGCCTGCACAGACAAAACAGGGTGTTCATGACGGCTTGCACAGACATAACAGGGTGTTGATGATGGCCTGCACAGACATAACAGGGTGTTCATGATGGCCAGTACAGACATAACAGGGTGTTTCTGACGGCCAGTACAGATATAACAGGGTGTTCATGATGGCCTGCACAGACATAAGAGCTCCCTATTTAACTCATTAGACCTCAAGTCGGCCAAAACGCCCCTGAAGATTGACACTTCAATTCAGCCAAACCCAGCCCAAAATAACAAACGAAAAGCTGTATTGTGTGGTGGCGCCATCTAGTGGATATGGAAGATATTGTTCACGGCTCCAAGATAAAATTTTAACAGCAAAAATTAAATTTACACTGGGGCTGTATTTGGAACTTGCAACGTTTCGATCCGTCTACAGCGGACCTTGATCACGCACTGATGTCATGTCACAAAATCTTGTGGATAGTTTTGAAAACACGTTAGAAACAATGTTTGAACGTACGGATATCACATGTTCATGTTACGGCTCAAATAAGTGGGGAAACAAGGGCTTTTCCAAAAACGGCTGAGATCTAAAGGGTTAAATAAGCATCTAGCTATAAACGAACAGGTGTGCATGTGTATGTGTGTGTGCCTGTGTGTCTGTGTGGTGTGCACATGTGTGTGTGGTGTGCCTGTGTGGTGTGTGGTGTGTGCTTGTATGTGGTGTACATATGTGTGTTTGTGTGCGTGCATGCATGCGTGCGTGCGTGCGTGCGTGCGTGCGTGCATGTATATATATATATGTTAACATTTTTCTCCCATATGGTTTGCATCTCTGACACCAAACTGTCAGAGATTGTCTGCAAACCCTCGGAAAAGAAACGCCTTTATTTTTTGATATTCCCAGTTCATTAAGGGTTCCCTCCGGTCAGTTGGGTCCGCTAATGTGACAAACGATTTGGTGATTTCAAGTGTGTATGGTATAAGAAAGTTTGTGGTCAGTAGATTTATATTTGTTAAGTATTAAGAACAGTATATTAAACATTGAGGAATAGACACGCCTGGTTTGCTGTGATATTTGTTGTTATGCTTATAATCACCTTACACATGATTAATTCAAATGTTATTTTGATTTGTGCAGTTTCAAAGAAATAAGATAAGCCACCTATTTTTTTCTCATGCTTCTCTTCACTCACTAAATAATAACATTTTACTTTTAGACTTTTTTGATGTTGCATATTAAAGATTTCATGAGAAATTTTCACTATGCTACATGCCAAAAAAATTATATTTTTATGTTTGATTAGTGCTATGTGACACCACTGCACTATATCTGATCTTAACATACAGCGCAGACGTTCAGATAAATATTGAATTGCATATTATCGAGATGTATGCTACGGTAAATTTTCACTGACAATAAACTCACCTTCTTCTGAGGAGAGGTCGTCTTTTGTTCAGAGCTTGGTTTGTTAATTTCTACTGCAGCACCTTATAAACACAAGTTTCACACACTGCCACGATGACCAAACAAAATACAATGCCAACCATTTATGACAGGTCTCAAACCTGGAATTCATAGTAATCGACAAGAAATTGAAATCAACAACTGGAAATTAGAACAATAGACATCCGCAAATTTACAGCTGATATGAATAATTAACGAGAGATCCCCCAAATCAATAACTGAATGTTATTCCCAAACTAAAATGTTAACATTAACAACTAATGACAGGTCCCCAAACCCATAAGTTAACACTAAAAATGGCTGACAGGTACAAAAAGCAGCAAATCAACATTGACGACTAACAGCAATTCCTCTAGACCATAACTAAAGTTGAATAAAAACCACCTAAAATTCTACCATTATGCTAACAAGACAATGAAGTCTAACAAAGCATACCTTTGGTCTTTGGCTCCACCCACGCTTCTTCTGTTGTCATGGTGATGACTGTTTCATCGCTAGGTTTCTCGCCTTGACGACCCTTCAGTTCATCGAGGATGTTTGCAATGGATGCCTGTCGGTTGTGGACTTCCTCACTAGATGGCTGCACTTGTATTCGCTTGTTCTTGAATATGTTCTTGAGTCGTTCCCAGCCCTGTTTCACCTTCGACTTGTCACGCACTTCCTTCTTCTCATCCAACTTGTCCGAGGCAAACGAGCTCAAGAGCAGGGCGAGGAAGAGGTTGAGAACCTGTCATATGACACACATGTACTTGTCACATGACATACAAGAGGTTGAGAACCTGTCACATGACATACAAGAACGTGTCACATGACATACAAGAACCTGTCACATGACATACAAGAACCTGTCACATAACATACAAGAGGTTGAGAACCTGTCACATGACATACAAGAGGTTGAGAACCTGTCACATGACATACAAGAGGTTGAGAACCTGTCACATGGCATACAAGAGGTTAAGAACCATCACATGACATTCAAGAGGTTGAGAACCTGTCATGACATTCAAGAGGTTAAAAATCTGTCACATGACATACAAAAGGTTGAACACGTGTCATGTGACATTCAAGAACCTGTCACATGACATTCAAGAGGTTGAGAATCTGTCACATGACATTCAAGAACCTGTCACATGACATGCATTGTGTCAGAATCTTGAACAGTGACAATAGGGGCAGCCGCCTTACAGAATTAGTTTAATAAAATTTTCATGGGAAAATTCAAACAAACTGTACAAGCGGTCTATCTTGTTATGAACCGTGGCATATGTGGTGATGTTTCACTAAGAACTTACCATGAAGTTGCCAAAGACAAGTGTTGGCAGGAAGACGATCATGCAGATTTCTCCGTTTGCACGCATACAGTCCCAGAGCGGCTCAATCCACTCCCCACACAGGATCCGGAAGATGAGCATCAGAGAGTGGAAGAACTCATTGAAATTCCACCTACAAAGGGACAGGTAAGTTCCACTTACTCCGGGACAGGTAAGTTCCACCTACACACGGACAGGTAAGTTCCACCTACATACAAGGACAGGTAAGTTCCACCTACACACAAGGACAGGTAAGTTCCACCTAGGTACTGGGACAGGTAAGTTCCATCTACACACACGGACAGGTAAGTTCCACCTACATACAAGGACAGGTAAGTTCCACCTACACACACGGACATGTAAGTTCCACCTACACACACAGACATGTAAGTTCCACCTACATACACGGACAGGTAAGTTCCACCTAGGTACTGGGATAGGTAAGTTCCATCTACACACAGGGACTGGTAAGTTCCACCTAGATACAGGGACAGGTGAGTTCCATCTACACACAGGGACAGGTTAAGTTCAACCTACATACAGGGACAGGTGAGTTCCATCTACACACAGGGACAGGTAAGTTCAACCTAGGTACAGGAACAGGTGAGTTCCATCTACACATAGGGATAGGTACAATCAAACTACATATAGGGACAGGTAAGTTCCATCTACACACAGGGACAGGTAAGTTCCACCTAGGTACAGGGACAGGTGAGTTCCATCTACACATAGGGACAGATAAGTTCAACCTACATACAGGTACAGGTACAGGTAAGTTCCACATAGGTACAGGGACAGGTGAGTTCCATTTACACACAGGGACAGGTAAGTTCAACCTACATACAGGGACAGGTAAGTTCCACCTACACACAGGGACAGGTAAGTTCAACCTAGATGCAGGGACAGGTGAGTTCCACCTAGTTACAGGGACAGGTAAGTTCCACCTAGGTACAGGGACAGGTGAGTTCCATCTAAACACAGGGACAGGTAAGTTCCACCTAGGTACAGGGACAGGTAAGTTCCACCTAGGTACAGGGACAGGTAAGTTCAACCTAGATACAGAGACAGGTGAGTTCCATCTACACACAGGGACAGGTAAGTTCCACCTAGGTACAGGGACAGGTGAGTTCCATCTACACACAGGGACAGGTAAGTTCCACCTAGGTACAGGGACAGGTAAGTTCCACCTAGGTACAGGGACAGGTAAGTTCAACCTAGATACAGAGACAGGTAAGTTCCATCTACACACAGGGACAGGTAAGTTCAACCTACTTATAGAGACAGCTACTCAGAATGAAATTATTTGACCTAAAAATACGATACATATACAATGAATAATGTAAGTACTAGATAAGGTCGGGAGACTCCCATTAAGATATACAATATCGCTAGCACAGGAGCCACCCCGTAAATATAAGCAAACAACTAAATTTACATGACACAAATCAGAATAGCATATGACTTGTTTTTATAGTTGATAATTACTCAGTGTATCAACATACATACATAATACAAGGACTGATTATATGTACTCGTGTACACATTGACGTACATATGGATACTTAGGTATACATTTCAATACGTATTATGAATTACAAATAAAGCAATTATGAATATGACAACTGGATTCATAATTTAAAATAAAAAAGCTTTTTGTGTATGTTAAAAAGCCATAAAATTATAGACTGTGGGTGTAAATTTTATTAATGTAATACTTGGTGTATTGTTAACTGTCTCTACTATGTTGAGTCTAATGCATTTTTTGGCAAATTCATGTTTGAATCTGGACATATTCAGATTATTTCTTTCACGTGTGCAGTGCTGATGAATATTATAGATGTGTGTGTTTGGAAAAACACTGAAGTAGTAGGGTAAAAGATTGTTAATTAATTTATAGTAAAATTTTAATTGTTGGATTTTATAAATGTTATCCAACTTTAGCAACTGAAGTCTTAAAAATAGGACTCGTATGAGCATTATATTTACTTAAGGATATTATTTGTATTGTTTTTTCTGTAATTAGAAAATTCCATGTGCCTGATGACCCCATAAAAGTAAGCCATAATTAATATGAAGGAGAATAAGAGCATTGTACATAATATATAATGTATTAAGTGGTAAGTGGTATTAAGTTTATTTAGTATGCCTATTGTTTTATATATTTTATTTGCTATTTTGTTTGTATGACTCAGCCAGCTTAAATGGTTATTTATTGTGATGCCTAAATTTTTGTTATCATTTGCAGGTTTAAACTGTAAGTGCATTACACGTTCAGCAATCCCAAAGACTGGATACCACGCCATAGATGAACCTATTTTTCCCTGTACACAGGTGAAACTTACTTGTCCCTGTGCACAGGTGGAACGTACCTGTCCCTGTGCACAGGTGGAACTTACCTGTCCCCGTACATAGGTGAAACTTACCTGTCCCTGTAAGAAGGTGGAACACCCACCCTTGGCATTCAAACACTGTCTAACGTATCTGAGAGACATTCATCCATCATACGTGACACTATCTTTGACTTGCACCAACATTCACTAACTCTGACATATGGTATTAACATTTACATGTGGCACTGCAACTGGCTTGATGCACCAGCATTAACATGTGGTACCAATGTCATTACATACGGCTTTAACGTTGACATACGGTATGTACATTAACCTGTGACGCTGGAATTACTTTGGTGGGCATTTTGTGCAATCATTGTCAATTAATATAAAATGGCACAATCATGATTCCACTATAATTATATCTGATTGCTGTTGATGTAGCCAGGTATCATATCATACTAGTTCTCGCTCCTCCAGTCCATATTAGGGACTTCACTGTCACATATAACTTGTCCGTTTAGAACAACAGTTTGTGTCATACTGAAGCACTCAAATTACATCTAAACATGCTTCAACCCAAATAAATTACCCCAAAAACGCCTTGTGGAGGCCCCAATCAAGTTATATTTTGGCGGCCCTGGGCTATTCCCCGTCAGCCATGGCCTAAATCAAACACTGCATCTATCCGCCTACCTTGGAACGTCATCGGGTTCGAACTTCTCTGCAAGGTAAGTCTTGCTGAAGAGCTGCATGCCGATGACAGCGAAGATGTAGATGACAATACCAAGGATGAAAGTGAGGTTTCCGAGGGCACTGAGTGTCTTCTGGATGATACTTAGCAAGACTCGCATCGTTGACCACGTCTGGGCCAACTTGAACACTCGCAGCAGGCGTAACTGCATGGGGTACACACTTTCATCATCACCGTCATCATCATCCTTTGTATAACGCCAGAATATAAAACAATAGGCATGCGTCTACCCTCATGCCGATACCATAGCAAAACGAACATTGTTTGACAATTTTACACTATCACGACCAGCGCCTATCGATAGACGTGAATTTCACTTTCTCGCCGACCTTTGTCATTTTGAACCCACAAAGAGTATTGCAGCATGTGGGCGATGAGGTTGTTTATGGTTACGTTTTACGTGCAGTGAAACCACAGCATACTTGTGTTTCCCAACAATTGGTGAATATTATTATTATGACTGTAACATATGAACTACCAAATTATCCCATCTGGGGTCGGGGATTTTGACTAGTAATAATAATAACATTTATTTGTATAGCGCCGTATATCTGCATAAAAAACCTTTTCAGAAGCACTTAAAATACATTTATAAAATGTAATCACTACAATAAAAAACATATAACATGGAATTTAAATATATGTTTGTAAGGAAATAAGCTATGTTAAACAAAGTATCAGCTAAATACTGACTAACGGAGGTATTACAATAACTATTCACTGCTTTGAAATCAATGAAGTAATATTAATAAAGAATTAAAATGCAATAAAAACATGAACATTGTTAGTGACAATGCAAAACAGTTATGGTGTCACACTAACAAAGAGTTGACAAAAAGAAATGCTGGATTGAGTACTTCTTCAACCTTTTTGGCAAGGAGAGACCATACTCTGTATCTGCAATTGACAAATTCCCTTCTACAGAAATTATGGAAGAACTTGATGAGTCACAGTTGTTGCCAGATTGTCTAAATTAGTAATAAATTAAGCGTCAGGCCAAGACACAAATCCTGCAGATCTGAGCAGGCTATACAATTAATAGATATCTAATTAACAAAATACTAAACTTAGCAACTAGAGAAAAATATTGCTGTGAAATGGGAGACATACTAAGCATGTCGTCATAACAAGATTGCGTAAATCAGATTTACAAACGTTTAAAAGCATTTTAGCCAACATTTTGTGAACACTATCGACTAATGGCATTGTGCCTCAGCGGTAAGGTGGAAACTGTAACTAACCAATCGGAAGCCTCGGAGGACAGAGAGGCCGTCGACGTCTTCAAGGCCAAGGTCAATGAGACTCGCAATGACAATGATGAAGTCAAAGACGTTCCATTTCGTATGGAAGTAGTACTTTGTCATTGCCATTAGCTTCACAATAGCCTCCAGGGTAAATATGGCCGTGTACACCTGTATGACGGAAATCAGGAAATCGTGAATCAAGAAACATTAATTTGTCCCAATGACAATAAATCATTATTACAGAAATCTTCATTATACAAACATTTAAAACAAAAACAATCACTAAAAGCAAACTGCAAATAATGCTTTTACAGTATGACTTTCAGAAATATGTTTGCTGCTGGACAGGAAACTCCATCTAAGAGAGAAAATGGCAGCTATCACAAGAACCAGCCAATTCATAATTGCAATGTCTCTTATAAAGTTTTTTACAGAAAACATGACAAGATTTTGTTTGATTCAATTTGACATGATGCGTGAAACAGCCAAAGCATTTATGCCGTAATAACAAATAACATGACACATAATGCAAAACTAAAGGGGTCTTTGACGCCTGTTTATATATTGTTGCTTTTAGTATGAGCCACTCAACATACCAAACGTCTGTTTAATTAATTTGTTTACATCAAGGAATGTCTTAACTGTAATTTGAACAATTAATTTTGTGATGATGTGTAAATGGATGACAGTATGAACTGAAGAAGGTAAACTGAAGCCTTATGGACCACAAGGCTTGAAGAGGTAAGGCAAGGCAAGGCCAGGGGAAACATCCTAAAAATCAAATGGCAAGACAAAGTCAAAAACAGAAATACAAAAAATTAAATGAACATGGATAGGACATTCACTCCGAAAAGACACTACAATAGTTATAGGACAAGCCCTAAAATGGCATCCACAAGCAAAAAGAAAAAAAAGGCCGCTCCAAAAACATTTCGAAGAGACCAGCAATCGATGAATTAAAGAAGATTGATACCACTTGGAACGGAGTAAAGAAGACTGGTAATAACAGAGTATGATGGAGAAGTTTCATTTCGACAAGTGCTCTGATCAGAGTGAAGAGGATTAAGTAAGGCAAGGAAAGCAGTTGTTTCATTCACTATTTGAAAAAACAATTAGACGGGAGCTTGCCATACATAGTTGGCGTATCTGAGCCCGGCAGCAAGGCCGTTGCTCATGCCGTAGTGGTCGATGGACATGGTGATCACGTTGAGGACAATGCAGATGGTGATGAAGATCTCAAACATGAAGTCTGCGACGATCTTGTAGAGGACATTCTGTAAGCGCATCCAGCGCTTGTAGGAGACGCAGCACGTCAAGCAGCACTCACAGTTCCGGTCTATCAACTCCTCATCATCATAGTCTGCAAGCACAATATCAAACTCTCACTCACTAGCCAGCATGGCTTTATCTAGAGATCCATCCACCCGTCATTTGGACGGGTAGACTTCGTTTTTGAATGAGTTAAAATTGGAATTTGGCCGAGTGAAAATTCACTGTTATCCATATGTCCATTACGCTATAAAATGTGTATCACATGTATTTATGCCCGATGATGCCCATCCAGTACTCATTTTCCCACATATATATATATATATATGGGAAAATGAGTACTGGATGGGCATCATCTGGCATAGGATAGCGCAAGACAGATACAGGTACAGACCAAGATCTGGAAACGGCATGCTGACGCATTCATACAAATGTACGTATCTATTAGGACGTTTTTTGACTGGTAAAAATATTATCGTGCATATAAAAGCCTGCTGGCCAGGGCTGTTCAATGGTAGTGTAATGTCAGATAATAAACATTCACACTCAGTCATCAATCACAACTATCAACATTTAACTGTTCATACAGAGGTCATGGAAGGGGAGGGGGGTAAATGTCAGCACACAAATTTTTAAAATGTTGGTCGCACGTGAACTGAAAAACCATAGTGATTGCAAATAAATGTTTGTGAACATGATAATGATTATTGTTATTACATGTACATGTAAGTAAAAAGTAAAAGCTTTATTTCACAATGGTGACCATGTCACGTTTAAAGTATAATTTTCAATGGGCCAACATTCGGAAATATGCACACACATTTATAGGGATTTATATAAAATATGCGATCCACAATGTGTTAAAATTTAACCAATAAATAATACATGAATAAATAAAATGTCATTACAATTAAAAACAATAGAAATTAAAAAACATGAATAAATTTACCAACTTTAGAAGGAAAGAAAATGTTATATACTTTGTATAAACCGTGTCATAACAATATTTTATACCTATGTAAGATTTTCAATCTAGACAATAATCAACACTTTAAAATAACAGTCTGGACGGAGGGAGGGAGTCTGAACATTAGTATGCTCTGTGCGAACAGGTTAATGTGGACTATTGTGAATGACCCTAAGGGATCATAACTTATTTCGTTCAAAAATTGTAACATTTTACAATAAAATATTAGCAAAGAACTGTAATACTCCTTATAAATCCCTACCAAGAAACATCTTAGCAGAGAAAGTTAGTTCAAAGTACTATTTATGACACGTCATGATAACTCTACAACGGAAAAATGCACAACATTTTCAATAACCTTGTGACACATACAGCTGTATATATGATAATAGACAACATTTTATGTATTACATATATATAATTTTTATATGTATGCGTCCATTGTCACATAAAACATTTTGTGTAAAGTAAAATAATACTAAGTAAAACAATAGGTCTATAATATTGTATAAGTAAAATATTAGGTCTATATTATTCTATAAATTAAATAATACTAAGTAAAACAATACGTCTATAATAGTCTATATATAACATTTTGTCAATCCTAACTCCATACTAGAAATGGTACCAGAGACTATACTAATTCTACTCAAGGACTGAAGATCTAACTATATCAGACCACTGTACAGCTATGCTACGTTACTCTAGAAAAGATATTCTAACACATCTGCAATATTGCCTCTAGACTAGTAACAGTGGGGCAAGAATGTAACATGTGGCTGAATGAAGTGAGCGTTGGTACAAGACTCACTGAGGTGATGGCACTGCCCGAGTGGCTGTGTAAAGACCCGATTAGACACGCCAACAGTAACGGGAAACCACGACGGTAACTAGCAATCCACATAGTATTTTGCTATTACACGTGGTGAAAAACTGTGGTGGTTTATTTTATCACAATATCTTCATATGTGCCCATTCCAAAATGACATGCTTCTTTTGTGAGAAAAAATTGTTCCATCGTGAAACGATCAGGAATAGACTAATTTTTCATGTGTTAGTTGTGTAAATGATGTATATGTTTTGTGACACCTACCAAATTTTATTTTAATTGCTGGCAATGTTTCAAACTCAGACGATAATGTGAAAACCAGAGCCGAGACAGTGCAAAGCGCAGCCAACAGAGTGAAAAACCATAGCTAATAGAGTGAAAACCACAATTAAAATAGCTATATCTATATGTATAGTTATATATATATATATATATATATCCATATTTGTATCTATATAGGCTTTACCAAAAAAGGATTAATTCAGTCATTCGATCGGTCCCCCTCAGTTGGTTGTTTGTTGTCAGTTTATACCTCAACTAAGACATGGGAAATTACAAGCTCTCACATGTGTATGAAGATACCATCTGACTGAGATGTCATTAGTACTGGCAAAGTCTGCCTGAGAGGAGGTAAACACCTATACCACAGGTAATCTAATCTTGAGATACGTTAAGAAGAAATACACTTCATAAAAATGAACTATCCTGAAGAATGCTCAGTAATGTGGGTTACATATGTCTGATACATGTTCAGTAATGTGGGTTACATATGTCTGATACATGTTCAGTAATGTGGGTTACATATGTATGATACATGTTCAGTAATGTGGGTTACATATGTCTGATACAATTTCAGTAATGTGGGTTATATATGTATCATACATGTTCAGTAATGTTGGTTACATATATGTCTGATACATGTTTAGTAATGTGGGTTACATATGTCTGATACATGTTCAGTAATGTGGGTTACATATGTCTGATACATGTTCCGTAATGTGGGTTACATATGTCTGATACATGTTCAGTAATGTGGGTTACATATGTCTGATACATGTTCAGTAATGTGGGTTACATATGTCTGATACATGTTCAGTAATGTGGGTTACATATGTATGATACATGTTCAGTAATGTGGGTTACATATGTCTGATACATGTTCAGTAATGTGGGTTACATATGTCTGATACATGGTCAGTAATGTGGATTACATATGTCTGATACATGTTCATATGTACAGGTTTGTCTCAAATAGGCATGCATAGAATCTTTAAGAAACTACACCCAACCTTCTTCAGATTCCGACGACCAATTTCCTGCAGATAAGAGTGGCGTTATACAGCCAGCGGAATAGATACTTACGACAACACAATGTCACATTCCAAATTTACAAAAAACACATCACAAATACTAAGATTGCATTACGAGACACAACGTCTCAACGAACCAATGCCATAAGCAATTGATGACAAATCTTCACGTGATTACGTTAGCAGTACAACAAATAACCATCATCTTTATCAAACATGTTTTCATAAAAGTGTGACCAATATATGGCGCCATGAAAATATCAGCTATTTTCTAAACAAACATGAATATCACGTGCCAAGGCTAATTCAGCTGTGTCATGGCCAGGGTCATGCCTAGAATACCCTCCTTGAAGCTGTCATTGATGTTTATTACATGATGAATACATATATATCGTTTCCGAACTTTAATTGTTTTTTAGTGAAAATCAGCCAATTTTCCCATTATAATAATAATAATAGTGAACTTGTATAGTGCCTATATCCCAAGGAATCTGAGCTCAGACGCGCAACCTACAAGAATCGTTGGACAAAATCATTAACATGGATAAGCAAGAGTCGTCATTAGAGCAAGGGGTCACTGAAGGTTAGGGTGGGAATACAATTTCAAATAAATAAGTCTTCAGTTTTTACAAAAGGTAGCTATAGCCTCAGATGATTTTAAAGTAAGTTTTTTTTATAAAAGGTAGCTATAGTCTGAGATGATTTTTAAAGTGCTAAAGAGTTGATTCCGGATTTTGGGTGAAGCTACAGAAAAAGCATGTTTGCCAATATTAAGATGGATTGATTATAGCACCAATGCTACATTGTTTACAATGACTTGATCATTACTGTTTTAAATCTGTTACTGTTATTCAGAATATATTATACAATCATTCAGGTGAAGCTACCCCAGCTAATATTACATTTAATGACAACTTATTATATACTACCAGAATGAAAATGAACACTTCAATCAGAATAACAAAATCACATTGGCCAGAGACAAGTTGTTCACTAAAATGCTAATGTTACTATTCTGGAGGTTTTACCATAATCCAAAAACCAGCAAATGATATGAAAAAAATTATAATCATATTGATGTCACTTTTAGTTTCCGATCCATTAGTGTCCTTTTAATCATTCGTCACCATTGATACAATTAGAGTTGGCAGATAAAACTTGTGCGCATGTCAAGATGCGCTGAATATATTTCTGGCTAAGATGACTGGATTATGATGTCTCAACAAAAAAATATGATATGACCATCCCACCCACAATCTTGACCTTACTGTATTTTGTACATATTTTTACACTATCCGATTTTTAATCTTTCAACTGCCGGCAAATAAACCTTGATGAGAAAAAATGCATGCAAATAACATCATACCAACATGCTGACTATGGACTTTGTTCCGAAAGAAACACGTTTTTGTAAGACGACTGCTAAAACTGTCATAGAGTACTTAGCGATTAGAGAAAACATGCTAAAATTTATCAGCAAAAAGCAATCATTTACCCAAATTGCATTGCATGAAGCAAGTCTATATTAGGGCAGTAAGAAAGATGGCAGCATTGCACCGACTCTCAATGCCAGTACATGTGAATCTTCCAACACCTACCTGTCACCACGACCACATCTTGCACATCTGATTCATCAGAGCTGTAACTGTCTGTGTCATCATCTGTCAGTGTCACCGACGGATTCCCCGTGTTCTCAGTTTCCTGAAATGCATCCAAGCAGCGGGTTAAAGCCAAAGTCTATATGTTTTTTTGACAAACACAAAAACTGCTATATTTTAAATTATGAATCCAGTTGTCTTCTTCATAATTGTTCTATTTGTAATTCATAATGCATATATTGAAATGTATATATACATGTATATGTATCTAGGTGTACATCCACTTGTACATGAGTACCTATCAGTATTTGTATATATGTATATTGATACATTGAGTAATCATTAACTATCAAAATAAGTCATACTATTTTGATCGAATCATGTAAATTTTGTTGTTGTTTATATTTATGTGCTAACGATATTATATATCTTAATGGTAGTCTCTCGACCTTATCTATTACTTAAGACATAAGTTATTCATTGTATATGTATTGTATATATATATATATAGATAAATATATATATATATATACGTCAAGTAAATAGATTCTGGTTTCTGTTAATGACAACTTCACCTTTGGGTAAAAATAACCCTGTAGCAAAACTTCTCTAAATTTTTTTAGTTCTAAGCAGAATGCAATAAAATAAGGATGCAATTAGAGAGAAACGTTTGTCTTCCACCATCGTGTGATGCAAGCGAAAATAACACACATTCAATTTACGCAGCAAAGATGTGCAACACTGTGGTCTAATGGGCTGGTGTTTAGCATAAATACAACTTTGTGACCCCTGCGTGACTCAACTGAATAGAATTACCAGTGGTGAAGTCGGGCTGCTTCTGAACTTTTGAGTTAAGCAAGTCATATTCATGGTAAGGATGAGGTGGATGGAACACAGCATAACTAAAATGTTTATTTTAGAACTTTATCAATTCTGAAGCAATTCTGCACATTTTATTTATCATTTAACATAACAACACAGTGTGGTTTTCATGTAACCAAATAGTGCATCCTGTCATTTATCATATATGTTACAGACAAAAATAACAATCAAAGTAAACTGATCATTGGATTAAATAAAACCCAAGAATAATCATTCAATTTCTGTGTCTGATATAAAGCTTTGAGACAAATTTGCAACACAAAGTTGTGACATAAACTTCTATGAAGCAAAGTTGTGACATCAAGCTCTATGTAGTAATGTTGTGAAATCAAGCTCTAACTGGCAAACTTGTGATATCAAGCTCTATGAAGCAAAGTTGTAGCAGCAAGCTCTATGAAGCAAAGTTGTGACATCAAGCTCTATGAAGCAAAGTTGTGACATCAAGCTCTATAAAGCAATGTTGTGACATCAAACTCAATGAAGCAAAGTTGTGGAATCAAGCTCTATAAAGCAATGTTGTGACATCAAACTCAATGAAGCAAGGTTGTGACATCAAGCTCTATAAAGCACAGTTGTGACATCAAGCTCTATGAAGCAAAATTGTAACATCAAGCTGTAATTGGCAAAGTTGTGACATCAACTTCAAGGTCAATGAAGCAAAGTTGTGACACCGAGGTCTAACTGGCAAAGTTGTGACATCAAACTCTATAAAGCAATGTTGTGACATCAAACTCAATGAAGCAAAGTTGTAACATCAAACACTATAAAGCAATGTTGTGACATCAAACTCAATGAAGCAAAGTTGTGGAATCAAGCTCTATAAAGCAATGTTGTGACATCAAACTCAATGAACCAAAGTTGTGGAATCAAGCTCTATAAAGCAAAGTTGTGACATCAAACTCAATGAAGCAAAGTTGTGGAATCAAGCCCTATAAAGCAATGTTGTGACATCAAACTCAATGAAGCAAAGCTGTGACATAAAGCTCTATAAAGCACTGTTGTGACATCAAATTCAATGAAGCAAAGTTGCAACATCAAACTCTATAAAGCAAAGTTGTAACATCAAACTCTATAAAGCAAAGTTGTAACATCAAACACTATAAAGCAATGTTGTGACATCAAACTCAATGAAGCAAAGTTGTGGAATCAAGCTCTATAAAGCAATGTTGTGACATCAAACTCAATGAACCAAAGTTGTGGAATCAAGCTCTATAAAGCAAAGTTGTGACATCAAACTCAATGAAGCAAAGTTGTAACATCAAACTCTATAAAGCAATGTTGTGACATCAAACTCAATGAAGCAAAGTTGTGGCATCAAATTCAATGAAGCAAAGTTGTAACATCAAACTCTATAAAGCAATGTTGTGACATCAAACTCTATAAAGCAAAGTTGTAACATCAAACTCTATAAAGCAATGATTTCTACATCAAACTCAATGAAGCAAAGTTGTGGAATCAAGCTCTATAAAGCAATGTTGTGACATCAAACTCAATGAAGCAAAGTTTTGGAATCAAGCTCTATAAAGCAATGTTGTGACATCAAATTCAATGAAGCAAAGTTGTGGAATCAAGCTCTGTAAACCAATGTTGTGAAATCAAACTCAATGAAGCAAAGTTGTGGCATCAAGCTCTATGAAGCAAAGCTGTGACATCATGCTGATGTAACCAAGATTCAGGGTATTGTGAACTACCCTGAGCCTGCAGAATGCATAAATGAGACGTATAGTGAAAAAGAAGTGTTCCTTACTGCTGTCAGCAGCTGCGGTGTGACTATCACCCCTGCATCACCCCCAGGGTAAAATGTTTTCCCTGTGCTGCTGGTGGAGCCTCCACTTGCTGATGGATTGAACCCAATGACGGCAATTTTGGTGACCTCCGGGTCAACCGGAGACCTTGGTTTCGCATGGCTGAGTTCGGTGTTCTTCGTCGTGTCCATGGGCCTGTCTACGCTGAGACTGTCTGAGTGCAGAGGCACGTTAAATCGAGACTCATCGATGGTGCTACCAATGCTGTTCATTCGACGAACACCGTTTCCGACACTCTGCAGACTCGTGCTGCTCACAGTGGCGGAACCGTTAACTGCGCTCAGTACCTGTAAGTGTGTGCTCTGACTCGCTCGACTCCGGTTGCTATGGTTACTGCGGTTGCTACGGTGACTGCTGTGACGGGATGACGGTCGACTTCCGTCTTTCTTGCGTCGTTTTGCCAGCTTCTGCGCTGTCATCTGGCGCAGTTTCTCCGCATCCATCTCAAGAATTGGCGAAGGATGTTTCTTCTTCTCTCGTTCCTTCTCCTGAAGCAACGAAAACTGCTCTAAGGACACATAATGAAAACTTTTATTTAAATAGCATGATTTATCCGGATATATAAAACCTCTTCAGAGGTGCTTAAAATACAACATCTGTAAAAAGTAATCACTTCAATAAATAAAAAAACATAAAACGAGTAAAGTATTGAATTTAAATATACATGAGTAATTACTAAAAACATTTAGACTACGTTTTATCAGAATGAAATCTAACAAAGGATTGGTGAGCAAAGCAAAAGTAGCTGATGTCATGCAAAGTGTCAGGTAATTATTGGAGTGTGACTTTTATTTCTCATCTGTTTTTTTATAAGCCTGTAAACTATAAACTGCTGACTTAACAATAATATTATGAAGAAAATTGCAAAGGAGCATTAATATACAGTATATAATCATAGCATGTTGTGAGTACTTAATTAATTCATAAACCACAGAGGTGCTGCCTGACATGTAAAAATTGAAATTATGTATTTCTGATTCTACTATGTGGAAATGATTACACAAGACACTATGACATACGGTGAAACCTCGCTATTAAGGTCACCTTTTGGACTGGACAAAAGTGACCTGAATAGCGAGGAATATTTAATCTCCTATACTTTACTGTTTACTGTCTACTTTACTGGAAATAATTTGGGACTCTTCTAGGGTGACCTTAATTGCGAGGTGGCTGTATTACTGAGGTGACCGTAAAGCGAGGTGCCACTGTATGTGATTTAATGTTCTGACAATTTTAGCAAGTCAAGCCAATTTCTTGAATCCAGCCCTGTTACCAATACGGGAGGTATTCGAGTATTTCGTGCGTACATGGAAGACCCACATGACTGCCTTGGAGCGATGCCACACAGCCATACACACACACACATTGCGGACGCGATGGATTATAATAAACCTATTAGCCTAGAAATGCAGCAAGATGAGCACAGGAGTATGTCCCAGAGCACTGCCTCCTGGTGAGAAAAGCTGTTAAATGGGTTGTAATCTTGAGCCTAACGAAACGGGACCATCTGTAGGTGAAGGCATTCTCACAGTCGGTTGGTGGGCATGCGGCCAACGTCAGGTAAACACAACATTGATGTCGCACGTGCAGTTGGGTCAGAAAAGCTAGGTCACAGTCAGTAAGGATCAAGATCTTCGGTGTAGTTATAGCATGAGGATCAAGAGGATCATGGTGAGATCACAGTTTGTGAGGATCTGGAAGATCATAGGTGTGGTTAATCTGAAGATCCAGAGTATCATGGTGGAATCAGTTTGTGACGATCTGGAAGATCACAGGCGTGGTTAGTCCATTGATCTAGAGGATCATGATGGGATCACAGTGTGTGTGGATCTTGTTTCATTCATTCATTCATTGTTTTCTCTTCACTCCTCCGGAAGCCGACTCTTGAGAGTACCCCGCCACAATTTAGAACGATATGGTCGGCGTGGTTTTTCAGTGATGGCACCGCATCTGTGGAATGATCTGCCTGACTTTCTGTGCCTGATAGACTTTCTTGAACTTTTTAAGTCACATTTAAAAATATTTCTTTTTAAAGCGGCATTTGTCGACTACTTGTAGTATGTACTATATTGCATTTATCTTAGTCATAATTAGGGGTTTTTTGTTTTTCAATATTAATTTATTATTTTATTTTATTATTAATTATTGACTTATCCTATTTTATTATAAATTTATTAGTTTACTTTACTATTAATTTATTATGGATAAGTTAGGCTTATACATTACGAATTTTAGAAGCCTTACATTTTTAGATAATATTTTATGTATCTTATGTAATATATTTACCATGTAAGCTCAAACAATTGTATATTTATATTTTTACAATGTTGTATTTTTATGCGCCTCTGAGCAGAATTATATTCTGGAGATACGGTGCTTTATAAATAAAATTATTATTATTCTCTGTGGGAATGACTATTTAAAAAAAATCTAATCAGCAACTTCATGTCATGTACTTCTTCCTTCTTTCTTCATGTCTTCCTTGTCTCTAAGGTTGTTAAACCACATCTTTCTAAGGTAATGTATCTCTGTGTTTATTACGATATGATCCACTAGTTTTATAATCGTGACCTGTAACTACTACTTTGTACACAGTTGAGTAGTGTGGCTCCCAGCAAGGGACGGGAGACGTACCTTGCCAGCAACTTTTTCCTCCTCCTGGTATGACATGCTCACGACGGCCAACATGAGGTTGATGAGATAGAACGACCCGAAGAAGACGACAATGATGAAGAAGACGATGTTCCACGGACCGTTCGCTCGAATCACCTACAAGCGATATGAAAACTATTCAAAATGTCTGCATACATCCTGTGAAATATTTGTAGATGGCATTACTATCTAAATGTGTGTGTGTGCGTGCGTGCGTGCGTGCGTGCGTGCGGGCGGGCGGGCGGGCGTGCGTGCGTGCAGGCAGGCGTGCAGGCGTGCGTGCGTGCGTGCGTGCGTGCGTGCGTGCGTATCTATATATGTATGTATGTATGTATCTATACATGTATGTGTGGGAGTATGCTAACATTTTTGCCCCTAGAGGTTTGTGTCTTGGGGGCAACACTTTCAGGTTGTAATGTATGATCCCTCGAAAGAAACGTAATGTTTCTATTTTTAAAAATTCCGTGGGTTAAGGTGTATTTTACACTTACACCAAACTTTAGACGAACATAAATTTATTGTTTGCAATGTAAAAGTAACCTGCAGTAATCGTACAAACCATGCATGCTCAGCAAAAACATCATCTGTATGTAGTGCCATCTAAAGGATGGGGAATTTCATAAGCGGATCCAGGGGGCTGGGGCACATGTGCCCTCCTAGACCTTTGGAATTTTGCTGCACTATGCCAGTGCTAGAGTAAGGTGCCCCCTAAATCTTTTGACTGTGTCCCCATTATGTGCCCCCTAGACTTTTGGAATGTGCCCCCGTTTAGGTGAGTCTCAAGGGGGTGCAATTGGATGTTTTGAAAACTTCAATGCGAAAAATATTCAACAGCATTCCCCATCTTATGATGTCAGGATCCAACAGTGGAGTGGTGCTGAAGCTCTGGCTCAGTCCACCCAATATGAATTTGGTTTGGCCGCCAGAGGAGGTTTTTGGCAAGCCTCAAAGGGGGTGGAACTGGAGGTTTTGGGGCCCTCAGAGTACCTTCTCTGGATCCGTCCGTGGAATTTTACTAGTTAATTATAATGCTCTTAATACTAAATCTGTTGAAAGAATATTGCCCGCCAAATTGCGTTTGATAAGAATGAAACATTGTTCACAATTTGAATGTTGCACCATTAACAAATTTCAAATTGTATACAAAACAGTAAACATAGCAAGTACAGACAGTTCCTGGAGCTGCTCCTTAAAAATGCACAGGCATGACGCAGCATGGTTCCCTCTATCAAAACAGCAAGTGGGACGAAGTACAACTGATTCAGTGAACTTCCTGCTAATAATTACCACCCCTGGCTAGGGAGGATGATTCCGGGTAGCGGAACACACCGTGTCACTAGTGTATTGTCATAAACCAATCCATATACTTCTGATTTTCTGATTTTGATGTGACCATACAATGTCTTAGACATTTACAACCATGTGTATGTCAGCAATACTTACGAAAAGGGAGGTTGTCGGTTTGTTGTTGTTGTAAAAATGTCTACTACAGTATAAAGTATCCGCGTTCTAACAAACTGCCCAGATATGTTTTAACAAACTGGAAGCAACGTTTCAATTTAACGTACAGTTCAGTGTTTGCAAAATGATTTTACAATAAAAGTAAACGGAAAACTAAAAAAAAAGCAACCGAGCCAAGAAATACTGACAGCTGCCTTTTAAGACGAAGCATAATTAAACATCTGATGTGTGCGAAGTGAAGACAATGGCTCTGACCTTGTTGTAGATGTCTTCCCAGAAGTCCAGAGTGATGAGTTGGAATGAGTTGAGCATCGCCCAACCGAAGTTGTCAAAGTTCGTGTAGCCAAAGTTTGGGTTCTCACCAAGGTTTGACAGACACGTGTAGTTGGCTGGACAGTAACTGGAACCAAACACAAACATGTAATCAATTACAGCATTACATTATTTAAGTTATGGGCATCACAATTATACTATTAGTTGCTATATTTTATTTATGGTATATAAATTACATTATCTCAAATACAGTATCTAAATTACATTATCCCAGTTTCACAATGTCAAGTACTCTATATTATTTACAGTGTATAAATAATGTCTGAAATACAGTGTCTCTATTACTGTGTCTTGATTACAGTGTCTCAATGACAGTGTCTCAATTACATTGTCTCTAATACAGTGTCTCGATTACTGTGTCTCGATTACAGTGTCTTGATTACAGTGTTTAAATTACAGTGTCTCAATGTCAGCATATCTCACAGTTGTTATTATTATACTATCTTAATTACAGTATAAAAATTACAACATCACTATTACTACTTTACAATTACAGCATTTCAATTACAATATATCAGTTACATAGACATCTTGTTTATACACCCACACACACACACACACCCACACACACACACACACACACACACACACACACACACACACACACACACACACACACACACACACACACACACCACATGCACCACACCACACATACCACATGCACTACACGCACCACACACACACACTGCATGCACCGCACACGCCGCATGCACCGTACGCACCGCACGCACCGCACACACCACACATCACACACCACACATACCACATGCACCACACTCATGCTACACACACCACACCACTCCACACCCTCCCCACATGCCCCACATGCATCACACACACCACACACACCACATCATATGCACCACATGCTCAACATGCACCACACACACCACATGCACCGCACGCACGGCACACATCACATGCCCCACATGTACCACACCACATGCACCGCACACACACACACACACACACACACACACACACACACACACACACACACACACACACACACACACACACACACACACACACACACACACCACATGCACCACACCACACATACCACATGCACTACACGCACCACACACACACACTGCATGCACCGCACACGCCGCATGCACCGTACGCACCGCACGCACTGCACGCACCGCACACACCACACATCACACACCACACATACCACATGCACCACACTCATGCTACACACACCACACCACTCCACACCCTCCCCACATGCCCCACATGCACCACACACACACCACACACACCACATCATATGCACCACATGCTCAACATGCACCACACACACCACACGCACAGCATGCACCGCACGCACGGCACACACCACATGCCCCACATGTACCACACCACATGCACCGCACACACACCACACCACACAAACACCACACACCACACATGCGCCACACGTGCCACACGCGTACCACGCACACCACACGCAGCACACGCAGCACACGCAGCACACGCAGCACACGCAGCACACGCAGCACACGCAGCACACGCAGCACACGCAGCACACGCAGCACACCACACACACACACCACACACACACGTATGCAGACACGCTTACATAATACATACATGCACACGCACCCGCATGCACACACACACACACACATAAACATGTTCTAAACTTCACCATGTTGAAGTCTATATATCACTTATAGACAAACATTCTTTGTGCTACTTGCAGACATGTGTTCATTATGTACACCAGGCTTACTCTGACACTGAGTGTCAACTTGCATCTCTTATCCATGGCACCAGAATTAAAGAGATTAGCAAATTACAGACAGACCCCCTAGGGATTATCCCTTAATCCATCCTCCAGCCAGCCAGGCCACTCAGCAGAGTGGAGCATTAAAGTCTAAAGCTGTCTATGCTTCACTGTAGGTTTGATCCACATGATTATATAAGTGCTACCAGCAAAAAAGATGGTCTGAGATATGGAGATGGGAATATTCTGCCTGCTGTTATAAAAAAAAAATCTTTAACTAATTTCGTTATTAAAGTCTCTGGTAAATAAATGTATCAAATAGACTGATGTTGCCATCGGAAGAGTCAGAACTCGAAGCTGTTTAAACCTTTATCTAAGATATGGTGTGACACGATGTTTCACCAATATATGTACTTTAAAAGAACATGTTCTGCCTATATATAGTGTAAGTTATTACAAATTATTTAAACACTTGCTGATTAGTTCTCACTAACGTAATTTGAATGTGGTCAATATCAGGTGAATACACGAAGCCCCGCCTGTCGACAATAAACTATATGAGGAAGAGGTCAACTAAGGTGACCGCGTACCATGAAATCTAAGTAATGAAACATTACAATTTTAAAGGTTATTCAGTATCTGAAATCCATTTGACATCAAAGGTTTAAAATGTAAAACTTTGGGGCTCCCGCCCACATTTTTGAAATATCTGACATTGTAACTACTACGTCAGCATCAAAATTAGACAAATATGTCATCAAGTCATAATAATATAGTAGGTTGTCTAAGGATAAGTATCATTATTTGCCGGATAAAACCATGAAAATTGGACATGTAAAATTTCACAGCGAATCTGATTAGAAGCAGACCCATATCCAATTTGGTATCCTTGACCTTGTATTTCAAGGTCAGTGAATGTGAAATATCAATGTTTCAATACCACCACTATTTTCTGTATGTATGCATGAATGTATGTGTGTAATTATGTATGAATGCATGTGTCCTTAACTTTGAATTTCAAGGTCAAATATTGATTTTTGCTGCTGTTTTTGTAAGTATGTACGCATGTATATGTGTCTGTATGTATCTTATTTAAGGATGTGTGTGTGTGTGTGTATATATATATATTATATATATACGTATGTACATATGTATGTAATCAAAGGGGCCTGATTAACAATAGTAAAAAAAAATTAATTGTAAGTTTTTTTAACTAAAACATCTTTTCTAACATGTTTGCACAAAATTGATTACATGTGTTAATTTGTTAAAAAAGTTTCTTCAGACATTAGTGGCAATGGCATCTTCTTTTATGTAGGCTGATAACATTGTACCGCCCAATATAACTCCAATGCTTTAATTTGTGTGCAACGTCAAAGGCGTTTGAAGCCCCACTTTTTGTGTCCATTAGCAAACCTGATGGATGTTAAGCCTGAGGCCTACAGGGAAGGCGGGAATTTGAAAGGAACACTTTTGTTTGCTACAAAGTGTGGCAGGAATCCATCAGTCAAGTGTCTGAATTTTCAGGAAGAACAGGCACAACCCAGGGGAACCAGCGGAGGTAAGCTGCCTGTTATTTCCCAGGATGCCAGCAGCCTGATTCTACAGGTCAGGTAATTAATTACAACCAGGAATGATGTGGAAGTATATATTTGGGCTTCTGTGTTTAAGGTAATGGTGTAGATAGATACAAGTGGTGGGTGTGTTGGTGGTGGTTGTGGTGGTTGTGGTGGTTGTGGTGGTTGTGGTGGTTGTGGTGGTTGTGGTGGATGTGTTGGTGGTGGTTGTGGTTGTAATGGTGGTAGTGGTGGTTGTGGTGGTGCTTACGGTGGTGGTTGTGTTGGTGGTGGTTGTTGTGGTGGTGGTTATGATGGTGGTGGTTGTGGTGGGTGTGTTGGTGGTGGTTGTGGTTATGGTGGTTGTGGTGGGTGTGTTGGTGGTGGTTATGGTTGTAGTGGTGGTAGTGGTGGTAGTGGTGGTGGTTATGGTGGTGGTTGTGTTGGTGGTGGTTGTTGTTGTGGTGGTGGTGGTGGTTATGGTGGTGGTGGTAGTGGTGGTGGTAGTGGTGGGTGTGTTGGTGGTGGTTGTTGTTGTTGTGGTGGTGGAGGTGGTGGTGGTAGTGGCAGTGGTTGTGTGGGTGTGTTGGTGGTGCTTGTGGTGGGTGTGTTGGTGGCGGTTGTGGTGGTTGTGGTGGATGTGTTGGTGGTGGTTGTGGTTGTAATGGTGGTAGTGGTGGTTGTGGTGGTGCTTATGGTGGTGGTTGTTGTGGTGGTGGTGGTGGTGGTTATGATGGTGGTGGTTGTGGTGGGTGTGTTGGTGGTGGTTGTTGTTGTGGTGGTGGTTATGGTGGTGGTGGTAGTGGTGGTGGTTGTGGTGGGTGTGTTGGTGGTGGTTGTTGTTGTTGTGGTGGTGGAGGTGGTGGTGGTAGTGGCGGTGGTTGTGTGGGTGTGTTGGTGGTGCTTGTGGTGGGTGTGTTGGTGGCGGTTGTGGTTGTGGTGGATGTGTTGGTGGTGGTAGTGGTGGGTGTGGTGGGTGTGGTGGCGGTGGTTGTGGTGGCAGTAATGGTGGTGGTAAGTCAGTCATTATCAAAGCACAGGTTTAGCAGCTGCTGCAGTATGGGTTTTTGTAGACTGACACCATAATTTTGTCACTGTTCTTCATCCCTGCTCATTGTAAACAGGGCTTTAGGTGAACTCAAGCATTCTTGCTGCCACGGTTCAGTGTTAGTGGTCAAGTCTGGTTAGGTAGCAGCACAGAAGTGTTAGGACCAGTTTGATTTTCATAATGATTCATAGGTTTGGCCAACCCAATCACATGTAAATTGATTATGTAATCTGTTTGTGGGCAGCCATTGTGGGAAAAACTTGTTTTGACATAAACAGACGACATATTTAATTCACCAGACAAAAACATATACTCCTATTCATAATAATCAACACAAGGAAGTTGTCAGTGAGCAACTTTATGTTTAGGCATGGCATCGTCACATGCTGTGAGGCTTCTGAACATGCCGTAGTCATAGCAGTACTGAATAGTGGTGTCTTTTCAAGAAACATGTTTTTGTTTTTCATAATTGTATGTATTTTACTCAAAATTACTTTTTATGTGATAAAAAATGGTCAGTGATTGTAATAAATTAATTTGCCGAAAGCACGAATGTACCACGACAAATTGATTTATTGGAATAAGTATTGTTTGGATTAATAATTGTTGTCAACGATTGATTAGTCATGCTTTCGATCAATTAATTGTTTGTTGGTTTGAATCAAATATGTAGGATTATGAACAATGAAAATACATTTCGTGAAAAGACATGATTCACATTGAACGAGCTGCCACAGCTGTGGAATGTCCTTAGATCTCACTGAATATGGTTAAGAGACTAAATGGGAAATGTTGTACATTTAAGTCAACAGTCACAAATGTGTCGCACTGGTACTGCCACCTAGTAATCAAACTTCTCCTACAATGGCTGCCCACAAACAATTTCATAATTGATCGTCGATCGGTTTGGCCAAACCGATGATTGTTTATGAAAATCGTACTAACTGCCAACACTAATCAGAATAATATTAATGAGCACAATGTGACTCACCCTGATCCTGTTGCATTCCCACAGATGACATACTCTCCATCGTCATTTGTCAGCCACCATACTGAAAATGAAAATGAAAGTGAACTCACATGACAACAACAATCCCTGCACTCAATCTTGTTCAGAGTCTCTATGTCCCAGACGCCCATTTCCCAGGGAAATAATAATTAAATACAGCATTTCTAATGTTTCATACTGCCTGCTATATTGCCTGCCAAGAAGGGAGGGGGGGGGACAGAGGGAAGGAGAGAGAGAGAGTAAGAGAGGGAGGGAGGGAGAGAGAGAGAGAGAGAGAGAGAGGGAGAGAGAGAGAGAGAGTACGAGAGGAGTAGTAAGAGAGAGGTTAACTAACTAACTAACTAACTAATTAACTAAGAGTGATATCATCAATAACAATAATTAATTATGCATGAGAATAAGGAACAAACCATTTGCAATGCTATGTAAAGAATATTCCGACTAGAATCACTGAGTGAAATACAAGACAATGGAAGATGCATAGATCTACGTAGAAAGATGCCAGGTTCTACTCACCAGAGTTTTTCACATATTCCAGATATTCGCTGTCAGACATCTTCACCACCGGGTCCTGGACACACTTCTGTCGTAGCACGCCGATGTAGACTTGGATAGCAAACAGTGCAAATATCATCATGCAGAAGAAAGTGAGAAGTATCACATCCGCCAGCATACGTAGCGACTTCAGTAAAGCACCTATGATCGTCTTCAAACCTGAAATACGTAACATGTAAACGAAGGTTTATTCAACACACCCAACATATGTATATCTACATATTACACCAGCTGTAGCGTGCGGCACTGTACATTATATAGGACTTTCTCCTTTATTAGAACAAGTGTTTTTGTAGGAGTTGATACAGGTTTTATGTAGATAATACCATTGGTTATGCGAGGCCATGAGAACTGTGGAATCTTTTGCTGCCCCTGGCATAGGCTCTTGGTGTATCTTCCAAAAGACATAGGCAACATTAGGTAAACCAAACTGCCCAAGTTTCAAAAGGGCAGTAGGTGAATGCAAACCTTGTCCTTTCGATCTACAGTGTACAGACTGGTGTTCCAATAACTACACCACTGCACCATGAAAAGTGGTGAAACAAATGTCCCATGAGTTTATCTATTATGTAAAAAACAAATGTCCTGTGAGTTTATATTTCATTATAAAGAAATATCCTATGAGCTTGCCTTTAATGTAAACAAGTGTCTTGTGAGTTTATATTTCCAAATCCAAATTTGGATTTTGGATCACATAAAAATGTGAAAAGTGCACTGCGTATTAATAAACCATGTGTGATAGTAATTTACAATATTCTTATTTTGTAACAATTACCGTCATGTAATTTGTTTATGTTCGTGCCTTTAGCTAGGGCCATAATATAAATAACACAATGGGTTAATTAGACAGTTCTTCCATGACCTGTGTTTGCGGTTCTTGAACATGGCCACCTAGGTGCAAGACAATTCACATTCCCCTGACACAATGTCAGTGTTCCCAGATGCACGCCAGCAACAGGCACCAGGTACACCTGGGTAATCAGAAGTAGGTAGGACTGATAAGAGATAATTGCTGCTACCCGGGAGGCCGGTAACACAACCACAACGCTTTGTCTTCAGTGCACAGTATATTGTGTACACTGGTTAAAACAAAAACTAGAATTCTACAAGAACTGGATCTCAGTGCAGTTGCTATGCCATCGAGTACATGGGTGGAATGGCCCTACCTTTCTGTAAATTATCTTAATTTGTATTAGTTAACAAATTGTTAATATATGCTGATTCCTTTACATGATTTTTTTCAACAAAATATGAAAAAAAATGCGCTAATTTTGAAGAAAAAAATTGCTACTTTTTATACCCATAATGCATGTGCCTTTCGTAATGTGATTTTAGGTAAATGATGCAAACCTCTGTTTGCCCACAGTTGTTTGTAAATATTTCATGTTCTCCCTTCGAATGGCTGCTATAACAATTCCTAATGAGACAGACGTTTCATCAACAATTCTCATCAGTCATATAAGAGTTGAGTGAAACAAATTGATCTAATCCATCTGTCAAGGCCTTAAGCCAGGCAGATAGCAAACTAAGCACGACATTATTGAATCTATATGAGATTCAGATGGATTGCTCCCTTGTCGTCTGTGTGCCGTGACAGTCCAGACTTATACTTCAACAGAACTGTGTGCATTGTGTTGCTACGTGTACACAGTAACTCATCCGAGAAGTGATCCATGAACCTCCAACAACTTTAAGCGTGTAGTAGAAGGAACTGTACCACATTTTTATTTGTGGGGATACATCATTATTTGTTGTCCATTAGCGACCATAATAACATTTTGTTGTTGTGTCTGCAAAACAATGAATAAACTTTTACCCAAGCTGCTGCATGTCATTTCACTGACCTGCTGTACAGTTTTCATGAAATCCTACTTTCCCCAAATCAACGTGGGAGATTCTTCCTGTCATGCCAAAAATTTAAAGACTGTCTACATACCCAGGAATAAACCATTGACATTCCCAAGGTCTGGTGTCAGCTTGCCACCAGAAATATCTGGATCTGTCCTGCTTAGCTAATAAAGTCCTCAAATATGCCCATTTCTTTGTTGAGAATTATTTTTCAGGGTGTGTGAATCCTAGAAATGGGGTACTGTCTCAAAATTACTGGCAGCTTTTCCATCAGTAGCATGAACCCAGAATTAATTATCTCACCAATTGTATCTCAAATTGCATCCAGTAATTCTGATTGGTAGGTGGCGCCACATATACCACGAGAATAACCGTGAAATGCATTAAGAAAACAAAAACAAGTAGTGTGTTGAACATAGAACAGAACAACATTTATTTGGTTACACATATAGCATACATCTTATGTGACACAATCAGTAGACAACACGTGCAACTCAGGAGATCCTCTAGAAACCCCTAGGGGCTTTTGTCGAGGACCACCTGGTAGTAGAATGCTGCAGTGTAAAGTTCTGTGAAAACATAATAGATGTAATAACAAATTGCAACTAAACAAATCACTACAAATTATTTATATATGTATGCAAATGTTTACACAAGAGCATAATTTATTGGTGTAATATGCGTAGCATTATTAAAATGATTTTTTTGATTTATTTACTTATTTTTCAGTATCAATTGCGAGATTACTGTTTATTATGATACCAAAATGTGATATTATTATTTTCGGTTACTAGCACTAGTAGTATCATTTCATCACACATTCCAACACACTAACTAATACTGTACAATACGTGAACATAAATATATTTTATAATACTTAATAATACATGATTCTTAATAATTTATAGTAATAACATTATCTAACATTAACTACAACAAAAATATTACTATTACTACTACTACTACTACCGGGTACTACATAAATGATGCTAATTACATAGATAACAGATTAATACAAACAAAATGATCCATTACATAGTAAATAATCACTACTAATACCTAAGTTTAATATCTCGACAGTAATAACTCTTTTAGCTTTCTCTTAAATAGGTTTAATGATACAAGCTCTCGTAACTGTTGAGGTAGTGCATTCCAGAACTCTGGTCCAGAGTAATGTGTTGTAAACTTTCTGCTGTTTGTTCTAATGTGTTGAATGTAATACCCATTGTGGTTTCTAAGATTGTGGTCAGCAACATTTTCTGTTCGCATTAGCATAGATGGCATGCTATCTGGGAGTTGGCCATTGGTGGATTTATACATAAAAATGCCTGGTTGATGTTTATACAGATCATCTAATTTTAACAGTTTTAGTTTTGAGATTAGAGGATCTGTATGAGCTGTATAGTGCGATTGTGTAATTATCCTTATGGCTTTCTTCTGTAGTATCTTTAATTTGTTTAAATGTATAGTGTATGAATTCGCCCACAACAGAACGCAGTATTGTAAATGAGATAATATTAATGAATATTATAAAGTCTTCATGATGTACACAGGGAGAAAATGTTTTAATTTGTTCAGCATTCCTACATTTTGTGCATTTTTTGACAAATTATTAATATGAATTGTCCAGCTCAAGTGTTCATCTATGTATACTCCTAGAAATTGTGTAAATTTAACTTGTTTAATTTTGTTTCCATTTATTGTTATTTCTGCATTGTCTGTATTGTATTTTTTACTTTTGATATAAATATTATGAAAGTAGATTTTTCTTACATTTAATGAAAGTTTGTTGGTATTAAACCATGTTGCTATTTTTTGTAGTTCTAAATTAACGTGTTCAATGAGTGTGACAATTTTTGTGAGCATGGAACAAACTTGTATCATCTGCAAACAGTACATTTACAATATCATTAATGTATATGATGAAAAGCAACGGGTATAGATCCTTGGGGAACGCCACAAGTTATTTTCATACAATCCAATTCAGTTTTGTTATATAACACACACGTGTTCTTTTATTAAGGTAACTTTTGAACCAGTCACAAGCTATACCTCTTATAATATAGCACTGAAGTTTTGGTATTAAAATTATGATTTATTGTGTCAAAAGCCTTACTGAGATCAAGAAAGATGCCTATGTTATGTTTTTTGTTGTCAATATTGCTTGATATTTTATCAACCAAATCAATCATTGCCATATAAGTTGAGCAAGGGTCAGTGTCTACATGCATTGTAGTGCTTGCGTCACTGTTTTGCTGCTGGTGCAGTTTTTTGCATGTCAACACACCGACTTGTGTTTACATGCATTGTAGTGCTTGCGTCACTGTTTTGCTGCTGGTGCAGTTTTTTGCATGTCAACACACCGACTTGTGTTTACATGCATTGTAGTGCTTGCGTCACTGTTTTGCTGCTGGTGCATTTTTTTGCATGTCAACACACCGACTTGTGTTTACATGCATTGTAGTGCTTGCGTCACTGTTTTGCTGCTGGTGCATTTTTTTGCATGTCAACACACCGACTTGTGTTTACATGCATTGTAGTGCTTGCGTCACTGTTTTGCTGCTGGGGCAGTTTTTTACATGTCAACACATTGTTGGGTTTTCTAAATTCCTGCTTTGTCGGGTCAGTGCTTACATGCATTGTAGTGCTTATGTCACTGTTTTGCTGCTGGTGCAGTTTGACAGATGCAACATTGTTGATTATCGTGCATGCCGATGAGAGTGAATTACTGTGTAGTAGTTCGAGTACTGTCCTGCTGTGTATTTATTTTTGTAGAATTTCTCTTGAAATTCAACCTTGATTCAGCCAACAGCCGAGTCAGAGACAGGATCGGTTACACTCGGCAAAATACACTTGGACATATTTGGCTGCCTGGTAGGGACATTGGCAGATCGCTGCTGCGACAACGAGAGTTCCTACGTCAGAGCCAGTGACTGCTCAATACAGGAGGCATGACTGTACACTCAGACTCCAGGTGGTGGTGGACAGTTAGTCGAATGCAAGGATACATTTGGCATTTGTGGGAGCAGGATATAGAACACAGTATGGCATCTTTTGGGAAGCTGCTGCCCAGGACACATGCTTTTGTAACAGCAATCCATCCTGCTACACTTATGGCAGTTGCAAGTGGTTTCAGTCCAGAAACAGACACTTAACTGGAGTTGGGGCAGCACCAATGCGACACCTTAATCAAGGGTACACACCATATTTTATGTTACAGGTTGAGGACTTTAGCTATGCAACGCACGACCTATGATCAGACATTGTGTGACAGTGTAGGTAATAGTGATTTTAAGGCCAGACACGGCAGGTGGATATGATTATTTTTTAATTGGTGCAAACAGTTAAATGTTATGTTTGTTTTCTATCCAATGCATGAAATGGGTCTTACTGAGTAAAACATATATTGAACTTTTTCAGCCAGACCCCCCGTTTCCATGGTAACAAACAAAATGGCCACCATTTTGAGCTAATATTGGCAAATCTGGAAACCTGCCATTTGTTATTGAACACATATATAGTTATAATTCTTGCAAATCCATGTTCTCGACAGATTATGTTGTGCAATGACCAGAGCATTTTTTTTTTGAAATGTTTTTAATTTTAAAATAATTTTTTTGGTAAAATACGAAAACAAATCTTGTTTTTTGGCACCAAATATGGCTATATCTTTCAAACTATTCATGATTTTAAAACAGAGTCTGATCATTACACACAGTAGAATGTGCTGAATGCATCACTGAAAACATTATTATATAGCGTAATTATTCCCAGAGATATCCCGTTTCCAAATGCAGAACTTTGAATAAAAATATTTTTGGAGAAAATGGCTGTCAAAGATTGCATAACGAATATCTGCTCAGGGAAACATTACATGATTAGCAAGCTGGTTACTAATTGTTGGGATACACGGAGAGGCTAATAATGGCTTCAACACATTCCTGACACACACCAGAAGCTGCATCCTGGTGTTGGAGAGCCCTCTATGAGCAGTAACGAGGCATGTATCCTCGTCTGTCAATCTTGGTGGAAATGGTTATGCTTTTTGTGACACACATGCATGTTGGAGGCTTAGCCTCAGCATCTATTGTTTCTATCGATTCAGTAATGGCATATTTTCACATTGGTAGTGGGGTGGTCACATGTTTCGGTGACCGGTGGCGTAATGGCCCCACTTATAGGTTTAGGCTAAATCTTGATGTAGTGTAACTCTTCAGCAGGTAGTTGGGATTATAGTAGTTGGGATTATAGTTAGTGTGAATGAATGGTGTGCTTGGTTAGTACGGTACAGTGCATAAGGTCTACTGTGATTACAGTAGTAATGCTGTTGTTTTATATATCTATAACAATACTGCTAACGTTGTATATGCCGAAATGTGGGCTCTGTCATCCAGAGGTACAGGAGATGGGCTCAGTCACAGGCCTGGCCTTGGGATGTTATGCCCACATTTCTCTCTCTTTAACTTAATCTCTTTAATAAACGTCATTCATTTGGCCTTATTTTATCACTATTCATGACTTGTGTTGGTGCTTGCATATATGAGAATATGCGGCCACGTCACCGTGCTGCATATGTATTTTTGTGCTGGCAACAACGCAGGACGAGTGATGATTGGCCTAATGTCTCCTAAGGCCTGATGCTAATTACCCCCCTTTGTCTTTGGTGCTCTTTTGGCACAAGGAACCAATTACCGCGCGGTAATGGCGCTCGGTGGCAGATTGCAATGAGCTCTTCGTTTTGTGAAAGCAGACAGAGTGGTCACATCAAAAATTTTGGCCCTCCCTTCCCTCCCAATTTTTGATAGCATTAGGGACACAACATATACATCGTCGGTGGAAGAGGGGTTGATAGCAGATCTCAATGCTTTCCCCATTTTCTTAGTGCAGGTGGACAATGTGTTCACGGGGTTTTGATGCCGAGACAGCTCGCTTCTCTTCCACCGGTGATTTTAGTAAGTTGGGCGTAATGGCCCCACTTATAGGTTTAGGCTAAATCTTGATATAGTGTAACTTTTCAGCAGGTAGTTTGGATTATAGTTAGTGTGAATGAATGGTGTGCTTGGTTAGTACGGTATAGTGCATAAGGTCTACTGTGATTACAGTAGTAATGCTGTTGTTTTATATATCTATAACAATACTGCTAATGTTGTATATGCCGAAATGTGGGCTCTGTCAACCTGAGGGACAGGAGACTAGTATGGGCTCAGTCACAGGCCTGGCCTTGGGATGTAGAGCCCACATTTCTCTCTCTTTAACTTAATCTCTTTAATAAACGTCATTCATTTGGCCTTATTTCATCACTATTCATGACTTGTGTTGGTGCTTGCATAAAAAAACATTATAAATACTTAATGTATCTTATTGCCAAGACATGTCAAACAATCGATTGCATTTGTTTTCAAAACCTTAACCTTTGACAGTAAATACCTGCTGTAAGGTTTTCAATAACCATTACTGCAAGAAAAACGTTTTAATGTTAAAGTTCCCACATTACAGATACCGTATTAACTCTATTAACAATACATAATTACCATACATCTCCCTTTTTTGTAGTGTCCGTAACTGTGACAGTCATCTCCAATGCCAACCTTGACTATTGAATCCATCATTATAATTTAATTTCTACCAATGTCACCCTAGATTCAAAGCTCAGTGATAACAAAATATTGATAGTTCCACTTATCAGATTTTACAATGTTCTGATATCATTTGGCTCGTGTGTAGATGCATAAATTGTTTGCCAGTCACATCAGCTGAGATACCCTTAGCCCATACACACGGTCCAGTGTATGCACACGGCCGGCCGGCATGTGTCATCCGTGTTGTAAATTGCACATAATACATCTGTTTGTCTCCTTCACTGTTACTAGTTATCTCCAATGTTTGACTCTAATAACCTGCTTTAAACCTATGGTAAGCACAAATATTTGATTAAAGTGAATATCCAACGCAAACCACTGCTAGCACCAACTATTAGAAGACAACATTTCACACTTTTGCATTTCACTATTGTTTAAGCGTACTGTACCTGTAATACAATAAATATGGTAAGTGTATTATCTAAGGATTAAAGGGAAGTCACCTGTTCCTTTACCTGGAAACAGCCAGGGTAGTAATTATTCACAGGCAGTTTGTGAAACTGGAATGATTGAAAATCATGACCGTGCTGAAGATCAAAAAGCTGTGTGGTTAAACCAACCGGTGTCCATTATATTGCATACTTTTTACTGGGTAAAAATTGCAACTATAGATAATATAATAATATGTATAGATATTGCAACAACATTTCTTATTAGTAGAGCACATTTGTTGTATATTTCAACTGGCAAACATTTATTTAAAAACTTATTGAGACAAAAATTAGCCAACTTAAACTTGGTACTGCTATTTTTTACTTGCTTGGCATAACAAATTAGTTATGATCAATAAAAAAGGAGGTAACAAAATGTTATTCAATTAAAGCACATGACTTTGATTGGACTCTATATTAGCAGTGTTAGAAGGGTATGGTAATGATTATATATATAGCCATTTCTGTACTTTAGCCTGATAGTCCGATATATAGGTTGATATGATTATTGATGCTAATGAGTATATGCATGATAATTACGATTATAACCACGCAGTAATTATATTGCAGACTAGAAGCAAGACGAATAGGCCTCCTAGACAGTAAGAATTAATCAAAGATCGTTAACACAATTTTGATTGAAACCCATAGTTAAGAACACTTCACAATTACAAAACAATTGATCATGTATCCCATGACAAATAGCTACTGAATGCTTGTCTGGCCCCAGTGAATATTCACAAAACAAGGTGCTCAATTCCTTATCTGCGATTACTACACAGAAATTTGTAGCTTTGGTAACTTCACACATGAGCTGTGAGAGAAACCAGTCATGCGTGACTGAGGGGCCGTCTCTAAAGAGCATTTAGAGGTATGATGTCTGTTGCTCATTTATTAATTCTTCACACATATATAAATTTATATATTGTGTTAATACTAGAATATATATGCTGACTGAATATTACCTGCCAAACTGCTTTATTAAGCCTGATTGAAAACAGTGTTTACAATCTGAAAGTTGCACCCAATTATAAATACAACATTCAAATACTAAACAACCACTGTATTGCATGTATTTGACACTTATTGCAAAGTCATGATATCTTTGAAAGTCTTGTTTCCCACATGTCAAACAACAAATCAGGCGAACTACGGCTGGTTTGGTTATCTTCTTGCCGATAATTACAATACTGGTAACTTCTCTTTAAATATCTAGAAATATGTAGCAAGTGTGGATATCAGCGCAGACATGTGTCACACAAATAAATAAACGAATGAAGTTTTTGCTAATAATTACTGGGAACAGAACAGAAAAGGTCGCTTTAAGACTCCCTCCTCTGTTGATTTACCCCCTCACAATTCCAGTTTGTTTGTGTTCAAATATCTAGTGTGTGAACTGTTTAGGTTACAGGCACAACTGGCTTAATAAATGAGTGATCCAGTCAAAAAGAAATTTAATTGTTTGTCAGATGACTGCACCGTGACAATGACATTTTAAAATGTTTACACACCAGTAAATTAACATGTCATAATGGATATTAGACAGGTTCGTTTTTCTGCAAAATGAGATGGAAATTAAATGAGCAACAAATGTAACAGTGGAGAGAACTTTAACAGTGAAAGAAGCACAGCATACTCCATGTAAAGCAATATCCCATGATGCCATTCAGAACCACTGGCCTCTTTATCTATGTGGTCTAGGATCCCACCACAAGCATCTCCATTAGACGACCAGGCAACTTTTTCAGTAGTCATGCTTCAATTAACCCGATTGTATGTTAAGCTGACTTTGGTTGATTGTGGAGTAATCATACTGTTATATTCGGTAATTTATCCCCAGCTTGCACCAGAGAATAGAAATGCCCTGGAATGATTTCTGTGCATCTGTACACCACTCCCTATTGTCCTGATAATTATGCCAGAGATATTCCCGCATGACACCCGAGTTCCCAGGTTGAATTCAACACCTTTGGGCTATTTGATTAGATTACCTGGAATTTCTGTATAGGGCCACACGGCTAATTAACGGAATCGAAGAAGTGGAGCACCTGGAGCATCAAAACAGTCACACCAATCTTGTAATTAAGTAGATGTTATAAAATTTTAATTTATCAATTAAAGGTACACATTTTTATAGTTTTATCCTAAAATCATGCTATTTACTGGTATTACCTCTTATCCTTATGTTAAATCATGTTATGATTTATATAGTATAAGGGCGGCTCTCGCAAAACGTGTACAGTTATGATAAAGTAACATGTCCAATATATGTTTAATTTATATTTTAGCTAGTTCTATTAACAAAAAGTGTATTAATATTAATATACGACGAAGCACACGTTGCTCTCCTCTTTTCTCCCTGCTGTACAGGGGTGAGGGTTAGGTACAGTAAAGCTGAACCACTCTCTGTGTCTCCTCCTTGTTCCCTGCTGTACAGGGGTGAGGGTCAGGTACTGTAAAGCTGAACCACTCTCTGTGTCTCCTCCTTGTTCCCTGCTGTACAGGGGTGAGGGTCAGGTACAGTAAAGCTGAACCACTCTCTTTGTCTCCTCCTTGTTCCCTGCTGTACAGGGGTGAGGGTCAGGTACAGTAAAGCTAAACCTCTCTGTGCCTTTTCCTTCCATAGTTTTCTGTCCATCGCTCCATCTCTCCGTCTTTCATCCTCCCCTGATCTTCTCATGTCCCTCCTCACCCAGCCTTCCCATCTAAGCTGTGGCTTTCCCTTTTTCCTGTGTCCTTTATGTTGTTCAGCCTCTGCTCTCTTCACTATATTTCCGGCATCCATCCTTTCCAAGTGGCCTGCCCATCTCATCCGGCTTCTCAATAATCCTCCTGTTACAGTACACTGCATTCCAACTTTCTTCTGTCTACCCTCTTTGTTCTTGTTATTCTTCTAACCCAGTTGTTCTCACAAACTTGCAGCTCCTGATGTTGTTGTTCTATCAATGCCACTGTCTCCAGACCATGTAGTCATGTCAGTGTATCACACTCTCACGACTTTCCTTGCAGCTTTTTCAAGATTTTTCTATCCATCACAACTCCCTCTACCTGTCTATAAGCATTCACTCCTGTTTGTATTCGGCGTCGCACCTCCACATCTGAATTCCCATCCACCATAACCATTCCTCTAAGATACACAACACTGTCCACTAGCTTAACTTCCTTTCCATTCAACCTGACATCCAGTTCCACTCCCTGTTGTCCAACCCACATCACTTCTGTCTTCTCCAGGCTCATTCTCAGTCCGTGTTTCTTGAACACCCTGTTCCATTCTTCCAACATGTCTTGTAGCTCTTGTTTGCTTTCTGCTACAATGGACAGATAGTCTGCATACATAATCTTTCTGAGAACATCCTTCATGCTGATCTTCCTGCTGATTAGCTCCATCACCAAGATAAATAGTAGTGAGCTTAGGGCACTTCCATGCCTCAAACCAATGTTAACTGGAAATTCGTCCGACATCCCAGATCCAGCCACAACTCACGAGTATTGATCATATATATAATATTATATATATATACATATATATATATATATATATATGTATATATATATATATATATATGTATACCAGATGTTAGTGCCCTTTTTGCAGCATGTAACACTTGATGAGATCTTAGTTAGACTGAGCTGAAACAGCACAAAAACCTGCTCATCCAAATGTACGTGGTATATAATATATTTCAACCATAAATGTCTGTTACATAGTGGCTGATTGTACAGAGAGACAGTACAGAAAACTAATGTTTGCCTTCATGACAGCTGCTTTTGTAGGCAGAAGCATAAGGACATTGACATGCCAACACAGAATGGGAAATGCCAGACCAGTTTGGCAAACATTCTGTCATTGATAGATCTATAAAATGATATAACCTTTGCAGACTTAGCTGATCTTAGGTGTCATTTCTTAGAAAACCTCCCAGGCACCCAATTTGTTTTTGTAGCTTTTATAGTCAATTAGTATAGCGATTTTCCAAGATGATGACACATTGATTTACTGTTTACAATATCAGGAATTTGGGAACCTTTTTGAACCTCATGTAGTCAACAATTAGATTGTTGATACGTGTTTAGAGCAAGTTTTATCACACGCAGTATCCACATCAGGTGTTTTAATCCACATTATTGCTTGTGACTGCTGCTTAGCAAATAACATATAAACACCACAATTAAACTTCACAGTTTTACCAACTTTTCTGGAATAATATTATCATTACGTCATCACTTGTGAATCCTTCTGCCACTGTTGTCATGGGGCATGCACTTAGTGGTCACTTGCCAACAAATGGCATGGTCATACAACATGGTGGATAGTGGCAGCATGGCACAAGGCCTCATGGGGCAAAAAAACTACAAAGCTGCCCGGTGTTTGCCAAATTAATCAGGCAGCTTCGGCTTGAAGACCAATTGCGAATGTGTTGAATACATAGATTGCCTTGAGTTGTTTGTTCATGTTGAATAAGACATGTAATGATGTACGCAGACAGAACACATCAGAGAGGATGGTAAATTGTATTTCAGTGGCTCCAGATTAGTTGTTTTTAAAGAGGAACAAAATGCTAATTTTGGGGTTACGCATCTAAGAGTAAAAGGGAATAAAAACCTCCTATTGCTTAAATTCCTATTACATTACATCTTCCTGTATATTTCCATTTCCACCAAGACAATAATTTTACCAGAATTCAATCAATTAATAATTAGACAATTTACGCTGTGCAACTGGTCTTCTTTGAATATGCATATTTTTGGCACGCTTTTTGTTATACTTAGATGTGACGTGGGTTTATTGGACTGATTAATTTGAATATAATCCCTGTGCTGTGTACTGTACAGTAGTATATCATAATTATATATGTGAAGACAAACTGTGGTTTGTATGAATAAATGAAAATAAAAAAACATACAAGATCAGCGGAAATTGTACATTCCCGGTAATAATTTTCATTTTTGTCGCAAATAAATAATTACTACAAAACATTCAAAATGTTTAATTATAAATGGTGCACCATGTCATAAAAATGGCATGGTTTATATTACTTTGCGAAAAGATAAACAAAAATACACTTTAAAAAGTTTGCTGTTAGGCTTGAACTGGGATCTCCCACACACATGTCGATAGTAAAACTGGATGCGGTTAACCACTCGCCCACAGGGGATGGACGGAAAAATAGTTAACCGAATTCAGGGTTATGCTAAATTGTACACACAAAGCCAATCGGATCGCTGGTAGAACATATAAAACAGGTCTTTCCAGACAGATGTTCATAAAATTTCACTCACTATCAAAATGTTGGGCCGACGCAGTTTTCTGGCGCGACGAACCCCGACTGCGTGCACCAAAGCAGGTTAAAAACATACGTAACCGTTGATGTGTAGATTCCTATAATGGTGTCCAAAATAATGTGGGAAATGCCAAAAATTTTGCATAGATAGGCATAATATATTACGCTAACGGGAGCCCTGGACTAATGTTTATATTACATCGGAATACTACACAATAACTCATTCTGACCCTTACTTCGACCCAGCATCTGTCGTTGTAAACATGCTCTGAATGTATTCAAAGTGCTGGAATGTTGTGCGACATTCACGCCTCTGACGTCAGATTACCACATGATCGCCTAGCTCATTAACTATCAACTTTCCGTGGGAATCGCAACACAGATGGGTTAAAAATCTGATTTAAACTATCAGTGCATTTTTCTGTATTTTTGTCATGTTGCCAAATGTTACCTACAGTGCTATGCTTTATGTACACAAGGAAAATGGAATTTATCTGGTGCCTTGTTTTTAGTTCCTTTAATACAATTAGTACAAGTACAATCACATTTTTAACATACATGATGTGGTTTATTCGCCTAATTTGGGAATAATTGTTGAACACACAGCTACAAAATTTCAGGAACTGCACCACTGTTCACAGAATATGGTGACGTAATTGATTCTCTGTGTACTTTCTGTAGAATTCCACAAGTCCGACAGTCAGCATCTGTGTGTGTGGGCTACAGGTTTAGTCTGGGAGGCATGTCGTTATGCTGTATGGATATCACAATTCTCCTTTGATGACAATAAAATGAGTATAGAACTAACTGGATACAAATTCCAACCACATGCCAGCAGTAATGACAGGACAATAAAAGCCAGGTCGTACCACCCACCGGAACAGCCATCTTGCGGATACTTTATGGTTTATGGTGACGATAGCTTGGCTTCGCAAATGGGTTTGCTTTTTTTGTAGATTTTGATCGCCATAAGAATATCTGTGTAATTTTTTTTATTTTCCTGTTTGAGACCACATTCTGAGTAAACCACTGACGTTAAAAGGTTGACTGTAGTGGCAAATGACTAGTTTGTAGTAACTCTTTTAGATGCATAACACCAAAATGTTGCCTTTGTTTCCATTTATTACATGATATAAAGTTAATGATCACAACTCAATTGTAGGAGAAAGGCCCTTCTCAAAAGTCAAGCATATAAAAAACATGTAAGTAAATAACTTCAAATAACTAACATTGTTTGCTAAAATACATTGCCAATTGTTAGACTGGCCAAGGATGCAAATGAACTCAGAAAGGGGCAAGTGGATCTCAGCGCCTGGGAGGTGATGCACTGAAAATACTTCAATGTTGGTGTTATACAGACTTTTGGATCCACTTCCTCCTTTAAGTAAGCAAGACCATGGATGATCATGCAGAAACTATACAACAGCATTGTACACTTGATAGTTGTCAAGAAAGAACAAAAGCATCAACTCACCAGGAATAATGGAGACAGTCCTGAGTGCTCGTAGCACGCGGAATGTTCTCAAGCCTGATATGTTTCCAAAAGCATCTTTGCTTCCGGTGGCAACTTCTATGGCTAACGTTAAGTAGCTGAAACAGCGAGAAACATCATTGTGAACACGTACTTTACATAGACACGGTACTTACTGTATTCTCAGACAATTCATAGCATCATCGTGTTAATACCGTAATGACAGTATGTACACGTAAAAATGTAATTATCAGCTGTCCAAACATACAGTTCAAAAATATTTTTGCTGTCCGAAAACAGTCATTATGTATAGTATGTGTTCGGGCACACAAAAATCATAGGTGTCCGAAAAGATACAGCGCATAAGATAATTCTTTTTGTAGACTGTTAGGGTGTCCAAAAACATTTCTGATTACAAAGAGTTATTATGGTATACTAACTGGTACATCACACCATAATTTTGTTTATTGTCTCAATAGGCCGAGGAAGCTTTGATAATATCTGGCAAAACCTGGGAGTTTGTAGCAGGTTTGTGTTCAGAAGAGTTGGACATGAAACATGTGGTCTGTCTGGCTCTGAAAGGTTGTGATTATGCCCATGTTGCTGCATGGCTGGACCACATACAGTACATGTCTGTCATTCTGCCAAAAAAATAAAACTGACACGTTGCTTAAACTGAAAATAATAGATCAATGCAATCTTTCTTGGAGTCACAATAAATATTATGTAGATCTATGTGTGGTTGATATGATACATGACATACTGACATTATCTGGCTAGGCCAGCTTACTGTTGAGTATATTATGTGGAAACTAGATCGGGTATTTAACTCAATTAAAATGGATTGTAATTGATGTAGTCATGTAGAAAATATGGATAACAAAGAATCATAGCTGTCACTGGCTGCACCCTTAGATGGTGCCCATTGAAGAACAACGTATTTATGTGACTGAGTGTGTTAGTCATAGTGGGCCATTTAATCTTATCAATAGAAAGGTATTTCCGGCTTAAAAGTTATATAAATTTAAAATCCACCAGGAGACCATCTATTAAAGGGTAAATCACCCTATGCTGTTTCAGTCTTGTTTTAACCCTGCTTTCCATGGTATAAACAGACAAGCATTTTACTCCCAGATGTGAAGCCGACATATGATGAAAGGTTAACCCCCTAGCCAGCCATTAATTTTGTACTGCTCTGTCAATTGAACGAGTGCAGAATGAAGATAGTCTCCCACACGTCATGGTATACGCAATGGGGAACTGTGAAACTAATACAATATAAGGGGAGACGCATCAAGCTGAACAGGAGAGATTCAATTCTTTCACAATATATTTAACCATTAAAACTTAAAGGGAGTTCATTCGTTCAGTTTTATCTTTATACAACTTATAAACTATATTTATTACAACATACTGACTGCCTAAATGACTTTGTACCTCTAACAAAACAATTGCTCATTCTGTAGAACAGTATCTAACTCTAAACAAAGATCTGCAAAGACAACATTGTGGCAGAACAGAGCTAAGTATTAGCTTAACATGAAATGATACATACGCTGATATGATGACGAGGAAATCTAACCAATTCCATGCGTCTCTTAGATAAGTGTATTTGTAGAATATGAAGCCTCGTGCGGTGATTTTGATGACAGCTTCGGCTGAGTATATGGCAAGGAAGACATACCTGAAAAAGGAAATGCAGAGAAAATTAACAGTATGACCTGAGTTTTGAGTTTGAGGCATTAATTAATTTATGATGACTCACGGTATTGAACTCTAAACAGCCCTGTATAGGGCAAACATTGGATTTGGAATGGTTTATTTTCAGAGTTTCCCTCTCTAAACTAAAGTCAGCGAGTCCACGACAGATGACACATTTACCTTCTGCCTGGGATCCTTTTTACTTCCCCCTGGCATAGACACCAGATAGAAGAAATTTAAGGCTTTTACCAAGTTTTAGTGTCTCTTCCAAAACATACAGGCAATGTAGGGTTAACAAAATTATCCAAGTTTTGAAACGGCGGTCGATAGTCGGATGACTAGGAATAACGGCACTTGTCTAGTATCTGGGCCCACCTCGACTTCATCATTATAACTACATTTTTGCCTACATCTGATACCTCATTGACATTGTGTTAGTACCATCATTCAATATCATTCATTGCATGTTTATGTTACGAAAATATTGCTTGCTCTTTGGGCCTCAAAAGTGTGCTAAGCCTAAGCTTAAGGCTAAGCCTAGGGGCTAAATTAAGTCTAAGATAGGGATATCAGTATCCGCTAGGTGGTGTATTTCCATTTAGTGGCAAAACTGATCCATTTCTTGTGCATGAATATGGCGCCGGTGCTGGGCCGCGTCAGAGATCACATGGTCGCAGAAAACACGTCACTGCTGCTATGCAAATGATGTCACCATCCCGTTTGAGCATGGAATCGACCAATGGATAACTCTGTTACATATGGAGATACTTCTTTTTCGTTTCGAACGCGGCAGTTTGTGTGTATAGATAAATGAAGTTTAATGTTTTCTATGCTTGTTAAATGCGTAAAAAATATAAAGATTAACGAATGAAATTGCGATATTAGTGTTGATTGGAATATTAGCTTTAACATGATATATGTTGCATAATTGTATGTGCTTGCCGAGCAACACACCGACGTGGGCAACTTTGGCGTTCTGGGCATACATTTTCAACAGTCTACGCCGTATCACACTGGCATCAGTAGACGCTTTGCAGCATTAATTAAATCCATCGCAACCATAATATATCGTTGGTGTTATTGTTCACTTGTAACAGTGACAAGATCTATATATAATTAATGTTTACGTTTTTTAGTTTGATATTAGCATGCCAAAATTAAATGTTTAAAGAAAAATGTGTACAAGCTGACTGAAGCTGTGTCTGTTGATTGCATTGTCAGTTGTTAATGACGCTTTCCATAGCATCGTTATTTAAATCTCAACCCATCTCTATCGTTAAAAACAAATTGCTTTTTCTTTGTACTTAAAGTTATAATTAATTATAATAACAAATTAATTTGTTATGACCTTTCTTTTTTCATACTACACCACTTCACTTCCAGCAAGTGATTCAGTGTGACTTTCATGTTTCAGTGTTGGAAGATCAAAAAGGTAGTCTTAATATAAATTGTAGTTTATATTGTTTCAAATTAAATTTGTTATGTAGGTCTAATTAATAAGTGAAATATAGTAACATTTTTAAAATTAAGCGTTTAAAATTGGTCAACTAATTACGAAAATAGGTCAACTAATTAGGTCATGCATAATTGGTAACATTTTAAGAGGTAGCATAGACATAGTATATTACAGTCACTGTATAAACTGACAGAGTTCAACTTATAGCAGGCCTTTTCCTAATTGATTACACCCGATTTATGTAATTAACAACGGTAAATAGGTCAATTATTAAATATAAGTCAATTAATAAGGTCATTAAATAACTAATTTCATGTGCTATAACAATGTAATATACTAATAATATTCTATCCTCCAATAGTTTAGTAGGCACTTTTCCTAGTTAATTACATCCAAACAATGCAAGTAATCACAGTAATTAGGTCAAACATGCAGTGAAGGTTTATGTCATTAAAATTACTGATTTCATAATGTGCTGTAATAATATATTATATATTAATAGTCTTCAATCCTCCAATAGTTTAGTAGGCACTTCCTAATTAATTACATTCAAATAATGCAAATAATCACAGTAATTAGGTCAAATATACAATGAATGTCAATTAATTAGGTCAAGGTCAAATCATATCAATATGATTTTTTGGGTGACATAACTTTTTATTTCACATAAATATGTTCAATACATACAATTTTATGGTCGTTTTCCTATATAATCAAATGCAGCACATCAAGCTTCTGGGGATCAGTTTGGGCACAAGAAATGGACTTAAATTCAATACCAAAAACTGTTGTTTTTCTGAGAACAAAAAGTGGAATTACGTCGGAAATAATGAAGATATCACCAAAATTTAAAAAGTTTCATATTCTTCATAACAAACTCTGTCTTGTGGAATCATTTAATTGAAAAAATAACATATTTGAATTTTTACCCGATACCTATCTAAGACTAAGTCTAAGTATAGGACTAGTAAGAGTAAGACGCAATATTTTCATAAATATTTATAAATATATTATACCGCTCGACCTCGGACCGATCAATCTTGATCATTAGACAACGGTTGGTTTATTGTTGGAGGAAACAAGAAAAAGAAGAAATATACAAAAGACCAAAAGTATGACTATGATGAGTCTATGACTATGTCTATGAGAGAAGAGTGAAAAGATATATAAAATTGCAGTTGTTTTTTTCAGGTATCAGGACAGGTATAATTGTCGAAACTAGGTTGGTGATTTCCATAATATCACAATTCGCACTGGTTTACCATGATTCTCGACGTAGGAAACAAATGTATGTTCACTTGAGCTGAAGTTCCTGAAGAAATCAACTTTCTTCGACAACGCTGCATTTGACCGAACAATGTAAAACATACAGGGTCGTCCACCGCTTATGTTCCTACCAGTTATTACTAATTCCATGGACTTCGTGCTTACTTCTAAATACGAAGGTACCACTGCAGAATGAGGTTTGGTGTTGTACGTGGGTGCATCATTTGAACTTTGAATTACATAGCGAGTGTGGGGCAACCAAAGTAGGGTAGATGATGGGCTAGAGCTATGTCGGTCCGAGGATACCCTCGGGCGCCGCTACGGTTGCCGAATTGGTCTGGTCAGTATACCTGAACACTGGTTGCCCCTACCCTCTGGCTCTGTTTGTTTTTTCATTTCTTCCTGTGCCATGCGCACGTCAACGTCGTATAATTATTAAATATGACAGTTCGATGTAAAAGATCGGAGATCACAGGAACCGATCGCGGCTATTAAAGAGATTATTTGACTTTGTAAGCTAATATACATTCGAGGTGTACGTACCGTATCAAAACATATTAATTTCCCATAACTTAAGAAGTTTGTCTGCTACTTATGTCTTGCATGTTTATGCATAATTTGGGTGTTATCTGCGCAAAAAGCCGATAAACAATTGTGTTTACGCGTATCATGTTGAGCTTGTTGCCACGTGGATGATTAATTCTGCAGCCAGGGTATAATGAATATTCATGCAAGCGCAGTGAACCACACAGAGACCGTTGACGTCACACACACATTTGACATGTTAGATTCCGAGGTGAGTTGATTCAAGTAATGGCATTTTAAATAAACAATTTGTAGACATATGCATATTGACAGCTATTTTTACACTTATGTATAAAAAAAAAATTGTCGACAATAATGTTATGCTGTTTATAGATCCACATTTTTCAAATTATACTGCTTATGGAAATAGCAGCTGGATTTATGGTGCAAATAAAATGGTTTCATTCTATCTAAACGTTTACTTCAAACTTCACTTCAAAATGTATAGACATGTGTACCTAGTGAAAAAGGAACATGATAGTACCATAGTTTTTATATTCCAACAAAAACAATGCCAATCATTCAATTTGACATCGGCGGCTTCGACTTTCGTGCATGGAGAGGTAGTGTTTTTTTCTTTTAAATCAATCCGTCTTTCATGAACTGTCGCTATGTTCATTCTCCGTTTATTCCATATATTTTCCTTCTTTTCTTTGCTGAATCTGTGACATAAACAGCAGCTGGTCCACGTTTCATTTTTATAATTTTATCGGTCACGACTCATTCGCATGCCGGTGGCTAATCCATATACACACATATTATTGCGGCCTGCTCCAGTACATCATTTCGGAGTAGGCTAGAGGCGCTACCCTGAACGTATTGCCTCTCATGTGTTGTCCCTTCTGGCAATTTTTTGATTATTTTTTAAGATTAGATGTTGATGACGTATTTCTTGCATCTATTAACTCGGCGTAACTAATCGAAGTCTGACGGACAGTCCCGATTATTCATGAGCATGCTTTATATACGTGAAGGTGGGCCCAAAGTAGAAACCTCGCGTATATGGAGTTATTTGTTCGATATATTGTCAGGGTCATTAGTGATTAATAAAACACAATTCTAATGAAATAAAGGCATAGAATTACATGAAATAATCATATTAACATGATTACCTAATAATTTCGTACATTACAAAGAGATTAACATTCTCAAAGAATCCCTTTAACGTGACGTTTATGGTGTGCGCAGCTAGAGCAAATGTAAAAACATGGTTTAAAATACTTTATACATGCTGTACTGTCAATAAAAAAAAACGGGGAATGTTGTTAGGCGTTGAGTGAAACCCTGTGCCTCCGAACTGCAGATGGAAGTTGTTTAATATCGACACATAATTGTCGCCTGTCTAATCGGACGCGTAGCAGGCCCTTGATTGTTTCTTTCAAGACATCTTATTCATCTGATTGGCACACTACTTGCAACTGTCGTACAACAACCCAACAATTATTCGCCCGTGTAAACACACCACCAAAAAGCAAAGGCCGTAACGGTGGTAGCATACATTTGTAAATATATCATTCACGTATACTCACTCTGCCGTTTCTTTGAAGGAGTACTCGGGCAGTGCAAGGAAGACACAGTTGATGAGAATGGTGGTGATGATGAAGAAATCGAACAATTGGTGTGTGTAGACCATCACCGCGGCCCGTCTCAGCGGGTTCCATGGCGAAAGCACGAAACACGACTTGGTCGCCGAGAACCGGTGGATGGAATTCTTCTTGAAGCGCTTCGTGATCACTACAAAAGTCTGAAAAAGACAAACACGTGTTGGTGGGTAATGACTGTAGTTAATAGAAAGGTTTATCAACAAAACTGACTAACAGTTCAGAGGTCATGTAAATCGAATTTGAACTGTTGTTGCCAACAACTTGTAGGTGTATACTAAATTGTGTCTATGAACGGGCCCCCGCGGCGCATCCTTAAAAACACTTTATTATCGCACACTCCGACAACAATCACAACACCAAAGTTAATTACAGTTATCTAATATGTAGGGTCTAAACCAAATGCCTTTAAAATGTATTTGTACATGTAAGTACGTTTCCTGAAACCCTGGTGTATTGGTACTTAAGTACATGTTCATACTTGTACTGATATCTAGGGGTCTAAGTAGCTACACTTCAAAGTACTGGCTGTTTATTCCTGATACGTGTCTTCTTCATCCTCGACGTAAACGTATAATTATGACAAAGTCGCCTATGTATTATGACTTTTGATAATAATATCATAATTTGCAGTAACAGCAGCGATTGCGCTTTTTACTTTTTTTGTAAAACACTATTTATTGCAGACACTCCAGTCAACGAGTTTGGTTAGTGTTAAGTCATTTGAATAACAATTAGGCCTATTTTGTGCTCTCCGCTGCTGCCTTGCTATGGTGATAAATAGAGATGATAATATTATCTAGTATTGCATGCAGAGAATTATCGCTGACAAACGAGCGACAACAAGGAAAGGTCAAGACGAGCAGGTCGTTTTAAAGGAGTTTCGCCCACATCGAATAAGAATTGACGTCGGTGCGTTGAGAGTTAGTGACGTCACGAGACGGCGCAGTGGGGAAATCAACGTTAGCGCCGCACGGTCGAGGAATGGACGCAGTGTTATGTCGGGAGAAGCATACAGCGTCGACTGCCAACTCTCGATTTTTCGTCAGCGTATTACAATTGCTTCACGAGAGGCGATCACTAATTAATTATTTGTTTTTTAGAAGCCATTCGTATGGATCGATGGTTCTTGACAACTGCGTGCTTTGTGAATCACATGGTCATAATTGGGGCATTCGTTTGGCAAATAAACAGAACCAACATTGTGCAGCACCATAATGATCACGGTCATGTGAGTTGAATCAATCTAGTACAACGCCCATACTAATAGGGGCCTACATATAAAAAGATGTCGTGGTGTTCACTTATCTGTTAATTATGTGATCTGCAATCCCATCTACTGTTCATATAAGACAATAGTTTGCTGTATTATTTCGTATTAATTAAGACCAAAGGGGCTTTATGCATGGAATTCTAACCTTTTGACCTCACTGAGGTAAATGGAGCGATATATATAGCATAAGAATAACACTAAGACAAGGCAATAAAATAGCAATGACGCCACACAGCATCAACCATTCAAACGTTAACAAACGACTTTACTAATGTTGATCAACTAACACGTTGGTCAACAAGTTGGATCCTTACACTAACAGAGACGTGATTAAAATTATACTTTAAAACCAGTACTGTAATACTGCCGAGATAAGGTAATAAATAACCATTCAAGATCCGTCGCTATGTCTTTGTTCGACTGATTTGTTGTTATTAAATGATCTACCAAACACACCAACTGGCAATAACAGCACGCAGTAATTATGTTTCCATTCATCCAACAACTAGCAACTCGATACACCACGAATAAATATCAATTATCAGCGCGATACATGTAAACAAAACATCTTGCTTTGGCATCGTTGTAGTTCCATAAAACTAAACAGTTCGTCAATGTTGTTGATGTTACTAATATATAAAGAAATACCGACATTTATTTTGAATGTAATTATAAAGAATAATACATTCGCAATACATAGGCCTTCTTCGGTGAACGCGAGGTTGTTTATTCCAACACAGAAAACAGTTAGTAACTTGGATATAATAGGCTGCGTGTTAATGGCTGCGCAGTTCCAAGTAAAGGTCGACGTTCGCTGTTGTTATTAATCATTTTCTTTTAATAGTTCCAAGGTCGCGCGCTGCCAGGCCAATGATAAGTCGACTCAAACAACACGCCCCTTGGGAATAAGTCATTTATCATCGCCAGAGCCACTAGAGCCAAAACGGGCTGACAACATGGGTGTCGTTAATAAATGTTTGTGTACGTTTTTTCCTGAAGAATTCAAGGGTTGATAGCTTCCCAATTTAATATAATTTAATTACCATTCTATTGCAATCGTAATAAGGCAGCTGCAATTGCTTCACGTAGACCAATTGCATCACTTCAAAATAAATTACAATTACAGCATTTCTAAAAATCAATCATATTGCTACATAATATAGTTTGTAACTTGCAATAGTTCAACTACGTAGTTTCTTAAAGAAAGATTACAGACGCCATTAGTGCTCATTTTTGCTGCCAGGGGTAAGTTCTATTATATATTATTGTCAATTACAATTTAAATTATAATTTTTAATTACAAAGCGTCTTACAAACACAATTAGAATACACTTATCTTGAGTTATTCTAATAAGCCAATTACAATTATACTGTATATATATATATATATAATTATTTAACACATTACACAATATTACACCCGGATTCAATATTGGATCACTGAGATCATGGTAACCCATAAATGATTTATTGTTAAATTTATTAAAGTTTAAATACTACGAACATTTACTAAATTGCCATTACGTTGTTCCGATTGTTTTGCACACATGTTGTTTTAAGTTTATTTACACTTCGCCACGAACGGAATATGTATTCATTGTTTTTTTGTGCGGTGCTCTAAATATGTAACAAATCGTCACAATTACCTTAAACCATAAGAAATACAGCGCCCTGTCATGAACCCAAAGAGAAGGTTACTTACTCACAGTGATAATGAAACGATTACAGTGATGTATTCTACGGCCCGTTCTTAGCAATTTGAGGTGTGGCACATGGTTTGTGCACGTGTGTGTGCGCGCGTGCACGTACGTATTTGACGCTTTTTATGTTCTTCTAACACTCCATATGAATTTCCCTCAAAATTAGCAATAAATACTGCAAACATGCAATCGGGTGAACGTGCTAGTCGTGCTTAGTAGTTACAGAAGAAGTACCAATCTCAGCTATATCCAAATTTATACCTATCTCGATCGATGCGTTTCGCTCTGTATACTGTTAAGTCCACGTGAATCAGAGGCAGATAAACAAGTTCACGTTCAATCATTTCATTGATCAGCATCAATATAGATCTATATCGAATTTTAAACAATGTATGTATGCGCGCGCATGTGTGTATGCGTGCTTGCTTGCGTTCATGCGCGAGAGAGTTCGTGTTACATTTAATAATATTATATTATACTAATAATATTATTATTGACGTATCCGTGTTATTTTTACTATTGGTAGATCCCCGGGTCACACTTATGATAACATAACGTTGCCACTTCACCAATGAACCGCTACCTGATATATTTACATCAATTGAGAGGTTATTTTCAGAGAAGAAACGCACATATTATATATATATATATATATATATATATATAAATTATTATTATATATCAAGCCGTGGTTAGCAGTTTGAATATTTCTATCGCGAAATATTCAAATTGTAAACAAAACATTAATATTTTAAATCGTCCTATATTGGCAATGCTGCGGTTGCCGGTTGTGTTAACCGCAAGGCCTTCTGTTCTTCGGCGTGTTCGCGAGGTTCCCAACATTCGGCGCTCTTCCTGCTCTTCCTGATGATTACCCTCTGGCAGATGACGTGTAATGGGCAGACACTCTCGTTTTAAAAACCGCTCGAAGTGTTTTGCACATGGAGCAAAATTGCAATGTGAGTCTTACGAAACGCTGTCTCTTCTGCCATCGACCTCTAGAATTGTGTTAATAAAATCCTACGCAATTTTGAAATCCATCAACACTACACACGAGGAATTCATATTTTGTTTAGTCCCAGATGCAATCATGAATATGCCAAAATATATACGACACAACATCATAGAAACGGTTAACAATGCTTAAAGCATTATCGTTGGCAGAATGTGTACGCCACTCACTTAGTCTACATGGTTTCATAACATATATTAACAATATTTAATTATGAATTATAAATGCCATTGCATTATCCATAATTGTCATATAGTAACATAGACTAGTAGGCAATGTGTTATATAATTATGTATTTGTAGTTTTGTACTTCTTTGCTAACATTGAATTGTGACTATTATTAATATTTATTATATTGGTTTATTTTTATTAAAAGTGGGCTCCTATGTTAGCGACGTGTTAGGCCTATGTCTTAAAGGGGGTCTCTTTGACCTTCACATTTAGTTAATTATTTCAAGATCAAAATAAATCTGTTTGTCTGTCTATCTCTCTATAATTTTAAGAAAATAAGAAAATTTTGGAGATATCCTCGTCAGTTCTCGGCCAAACAACCTATGGCTTGTAAATGATCACCGACACATCCATACATATCACATTCAAGTCGCTAGAAATATAACTTGCAGCTTAATTAGAGCAATCTTCAAAAATATGCCACATTCTGTTCAAAATGCTTCCTTTTTAAAATGCAAGCATCCTCAAAAGGAGATACTGACTCAAATTCAATGGCGTTTTATCCGTTCACCGTAAACGCTTTTACTGATGTGTTTTCAATCGGGGGGTCGCTGTTGATACTGTGTCTATACTGGGATAATTACCGTGGGAATACGATGCTGATTATCACGGACTAGCCTATCATGTATTGAATCGATCGCATCGAGCCTTGATCTCCGTAAGCTCCCGCCAGCGAAGACGTCACTTGTAAATACGCAGAAAACGAGTCTTGGAAATACGAGGGGGGTTTGTGGACTACTCGAACATTTCCACGCCAGTCGCTAGGAAACACCGACAACGTCGTCTGCATGGCAGCCGTTCAGCCGAGTTTGGGAAATGACTGAATATCAGACATAATATCACGCCGGTTTGTGTGTGCAGTAGAACCTCGCATTATGGTCACCTAGGTAATACAGCCACCTCACAATTAAGGTCACCCTGAGACATTCCCAAATTATTTTTGTAACTGTAAAGTGCAGGAAATTAGTCCCGCTAATGCGGTCACCTCGCAATTCAGGTCACTTGTCCAGTTTCGGGGACGTGAAGTGCCGCTGTATTTGTGACAACTGTTTGGGGAATCGTGAATTGTTCAGTAAAGCATTAACGATTATTGCAATGCGTCAAGGATGTATGTTTAGACGGCAAACTAATATACATATTTGCGAAACCTGGGCTCAGTATGTCATATACGACCCGCCAACAATGCCAAAATTTAGACCACATATTATAGATTTGTTTGTGTCAGATCTACAGGTCGCGATTGCCTTTACTCATTGGCAAGCATTTAAGATACAATCATGTCTGTGTGGTGGCCTTTTGCTATAACTTTATTTAAAGCATGCAATCGTGTAATCGATGTGTTGGCGTTAGTCCAACGCACGCAGTACGTCTGCAAGATATCGATATTGAAATATCCGTGACCCAGTAACAACACGCACACACGCACGCACACACGCACGCACGCACGCACACACACACACACACACACACACACACCGTCCAACGTATCACCAATGAGCACTTTGTTCTTTTCACAAACAGCTGAGGCGTTAGTCTCGGGTATAGAACAATAACACATACACTAAAGTATGTAAAAGTAATGTTTTGTGCCGCGACCCGCGAGAAGCACACATGTAACACTTGGTAAGACCCAACTGAAGGCTTCACCTCATCTCACGGCCTTGGTGCCCCGTTGACTCCCCGCACTCGTTGTGGGCCTACGACACCGGGCTATGACGTCGCCCGCCGGAGGAGGTCCTATCAACAAGCAGTCGCCGCGTGCTGTGCTCCGCGATAATTAACCTCCTCCGATTATGTTCGTGGTGAGCCAGCGAGAGCTCTTGTTGCCCATTAGAACCACCCGGAAGAGCCTGTGACACTTCCGTAACGCACGTGTTTGCACTGATTTTGCCTGCACACCGATGCGCGGTGGTTACCCGCGGCTGACAATCGACTGCTGTGTGATTCTACTTGCAGCCATTTACAAATGTCGTTGCGTTCGTGTCACATTCTTTGTGTCTTTCAGAGAAACCGCAACCTGTTGATCCTTTCTATCGGGTGTTTATGCCAGGCGGAGTAAAATATTCCACACGGGGTAAATGTGTAACCTACTATGAACTCACTAACCCTTGAGATGAAAAACTCGGAAAATAAACCAGGCGGCTCGGTTGAGGTTTGCCGATTACATGACAGATACAGTCCTACAGGTAATGTTCATAATAATTAATCGCATTTATAAATTTGGAGGCATTGTCGAGTGATTTCATGCGAGTTCTATTAAATCTACCGCAGTTCGTGTGGTGTTCACTTTAAATGATAGACAACAACTTGGGCTATTGCACTGGACTTCCTTGTGACCGTTTGCCTGTCTTATACAATAGTCATGTTGTAGTGCTGAATAAGCGAGCCTGCATATAAAATCATACATTGTTTTTATACAATGTTTCTTAAACACAACGAACGACTTACTAAATCGCGCTGTAGCCTTCCTCGGTTATTTCCGGTTCGGTGTAATAATAATGGAAGTCATAATAGGAGATGTTTGCGATACGCGATCCTTTGCTTCATTGGCTAATCTGTGCGCTCCCAAACTTAAAACATAAAAAATCTAATCAATTAAAAAGCTGTTAAATAGATACAGACCTTAATTTTGTTTAATATCAAAACATGAAACAACTCGGAGAGTTCATGTGTATCTTAACATTATTTTAACATTAAGTGTCATTTAAATTACACAAGTCGAGGTAGGTAACGTTTTGTGAGGGAATGATAGAGGATAAGTATTGTGTTTGTGACAATTTGCCTTGTACATGAAGAAAATGACGAAAGGCGTTTCAGTCAAGAGTTTGACAGAAATTTATCAAGCTAGTTTTCGAAGTGCAATGTTCTAGTGTAGTTGTGCTGCACTCATTGTCCGTCGAGAAGTCTTGTTCGTCGGTGTTCGAAACTGTCGTGCGATGATTTAATACAACTGCGTCGTTCTGATAAAATACATAATTTACTTTGCTTGTTCAATTTGGTAACTTGAAAAAAGTTAAAGCATATATATATGTATTTATACACACACACACACACACACACACACACACACACACACACACACACACACACACACACACACACACACACACACACACACACACACACACACACACACACACACACACACACACACACACACACACACACACACACACACACACTCACACACACATCATGCCCGTAGCGTATTTTTGGGATAGTTTTGTACGATGGTTTAATTAAGACTATATAAAACGTTTTGACATACGAGCTAGCATTTATTAATGAATTCTACATAAGTTCGATTTGTTCGCCAAATTATTCCAAAAGGAGAGAAGCGAAAACAAGAATTGCGAATGCAGTGTTGGATATGACATCCAATAGTCACATTATAACGACATTATAGCTCTCAGCGGATCGTTATTGAACACGGTAGCTACTGTTTTTTGCGTTTATTTTAAGCGAAAACCATAAATGTTTGAAATAAAGATATACGCTATGTACATATTACGGCCTAATATTAACCATATCAAAACAAAAAAACACTTCGAAGTAAAATTATTGGTCTGCGTCCATTTCAGTCTTGAATATTGCTGTTTACGTCACTGTCTACTCTAAACGCAACATGCAACGTATTGCACTGGTTTTAGTTATTTAAATTAGACCCAGCATTTGTGTGCAGCATATCATAATTATATATGCATAATAAATAGTCAAATATATCGTACAGTTTATGAGAACTAAAATATATCCGTATTAGTGAATGACTAGTGGCATCCTTAGACTACAGTTGATGTTAGTTTACTTCAGCAACACAGGCTGTGTCATTCATTGTTTGTTTGGCAGTGTCTTATCAACGGTTTGATTAGTTTAACAAAAATCTCGGGTGCGCCGATGCGTCGGCAGGTTCTTATTTTACGGTGGCGCACTTTTCGTATGATTGCCCCTGCATACTATACGTAAGGTTGCATACTATACGTAAGGTTGCACCTGCGTACTTTACGTAAGATTGCCCCTGCATACTATACGTAAGGTTGCACCTGCGTACTTTACGTAAGATTGCCCCTGCGTGCTTTACGTAAGGTTGCTCCTGCGTACTTTACGTAAGGTTGCCCCTGCATACTTTACGTAAGGTTGCCCCTGCGTACTTTACGTAAGATTGCCCCTGCGTACTTTACGTAAGGTTGCCCCTGCGTACTTTACGTAAGATTGCCCCTGCGTACTTTACGTAAGGTTGCCCCTGCGTACTTTACGTAAGGTTGCCCCTGCGTACTTTACGAAAGATTTCTCTGCGTACTTTACGTAAGTACGCCCGTGAAGGCGGTGATATCACCGTCACATGTTCAGGTGTTTGTCGGTGTCATGTCCTACCTTGGGGTACTCTGGCGTGAACTGTATGTCCGGGCAGTCCATACCACACCATCTAGTAGTGCGCTCATGGTAAAGACGGTCGGTTTTTAACTCCTGTTCTTCTGCCGGTGGAACCATGTTGACAGGCTCTAGCACTCGGTCCGGTGATATCTAGGAAGCAAGATCTCGGGGACAGCTCGCAATTCCCTCCAGGAATCTCACTCAGTGGACAGTAGAAAAATCAAGAGTCGGGCACATTGCGTGGAATCGTAATGTCAAGGTGTTGTGGTCTTGGCCGTGATGATTGAATATACTTCTACACGGCGTAGTCTTCCGTCTGCTAATTAGAAGAGTCACTCTTCGAGGAATGCGCTGGTTATGGGGTGGTGTCGACTTCTACCAGACATGCCGCGAATATTTCCATTTGAAGAAAACTCGACGCGACAATCGCAGTCACTTCGCATTTTCCCAAATAACGAACAAGACAAGTACGACGTAATTTCCAACAAAGAAATCACCCCCGTCGTGACGATATCCATCGGCAAACTTTGATGATTTCGAAGTGCATCAGTGCAACTTCAGTCAGTACCAACAACAGCGGAAAATTATATTGTTCGCGGAATCGCGCTGGCGCCAGCGCCGTAGTCTGCATGAGCGTGGTCGCGTGGCTCTTCAGGCCGTCCCGACCGTGCACGGAGACTTGGCAAAGAAGAAATCGCCAGGAGAGAGTGCCGCCGATAGAAATCGATACGGATCGGTTTGCCGTGTTCTGGGCGCTGACCAGTTGGTGTTCTTGCGCATGTGCCGCCAGTATATGCCCTAACTAGTGTCGACTTACTTCCGGTTGGTCAACATCCTTGCTTCGTACAGTTTGGTAATGGTCATTAAATGTACGAAATAGTAAAAGTTAAGGTAAGTTTTTATTTAGCTCAGTATCCAATCATTCAGTTGTTAGGACTGCTCAAAGCGCTTTACACTTTATTCCATGGCAGACCTGTTCTATCGAACACCATCTCGACTTCTCTTCGTACACAAATATCTCCCACTGTCTATAGCCAGGTACTCATTCATACAGCTGAGTGAACTGGAACAACGTACAGTGAACAACACAGGATTCGAACCCGGGTCTCTCGATTGAGAGTACGTCGCTATAGTCACTGCGCCCCTATGTTCCATAGTCTGTTTTAATGTAAAATCAAATTGTAGAGTATAAACTATAATATATATATACACCGCCAAATCGTTCAGTTCTGTTTGCACGGCACCAATTGAAGTAGAGAGCAGGCTCTTTGTGACAAACTTATAACTAGCAGTGAAGTATCTGTTTAAGTTAATTGCTTGGTATATTATTTTCATTGCTACAAGTATACTATGTTTAGTATCACTCGTAATCAAGCTGTTTACACTGTTTAACACAACTTTGAAAATGCGTGACATTGAACACATTCTTTAAACAAGACATTTAATCCAATCGTGTGCTTTGCTTGGTAATGAGAAAGTACGTAATGATTATTAGTTGACCTACATATAGAGCGCTATTATTTGTGGTGGTGCGTCTACGTAATAGTTTATGCATATGGTGGTTCCTTTCATATCTTTGCTTTCATTCTGTACAAAAAGATCCACGAAATGGAGTTTGAGGTGTATCAATAAGAATGGGTATCAGTGTACTGATTCAAGAGAAGGCAGTGATTCAGAATGCCGTAGACGTTGTCTCATGGGGAACAGAGTGACCAACAAACGCGTAATCAAGTTGATGCTGCTTATCAGAGAACATACTTTTGCTAAGATGTATGTTGAGGTAATTCCTGAAACAATGCAACTATAGTCGTTCCGGCCACTTGCTACAGGCATTGCAACCAGTCGCACGTCCTATTTTACTATAGTTTTGTTTCAGAGATGGTGCGTTCCTAGCAACATGGTCTGTACCAGTGGGTTAATTGGGTATATTCGGGAGGGGGTGTGTGTGTAAAACAAGTTTTTTTTAAAGTATGGATTTTTCAGTAATTAATTCATCACGACTTCGCTTTTGTAGCACACGACATTGACGATATATGTTGTGGAAAGATGTACCAGAAGTTAAGAATGTATCAAACTGAAAGTAAGAAATCCCTTACAACCAGGGAGGATCCCATCAAGCCATGTCTAGTTAAAGCAGCGGTTCTTAACCCTTGGGTCGCGACCCAAAATTTGTTCCAAGCCATATTGAATGGTTGGTCATGACATCTCCAGTGGCACCAAACTTTCCTTTCTTGTCCAGCTTGCGCGTACTACATGCGCCCGAGACGAATTATTACATTACACTGGGTTTGGTAAGACCAATCAACTGAACTTCACACAAGAAATGAATATTGTGAGTATTATCACAAGCTCTCTTCGCAAATCCAGTTGTGTCAACATGAAGTAATGACGTCTTCAATGTTCTCCAATGTTCTCCAACTTGCCAAAGTCACTTGAAGAGAAAGAAGAATAGTATGCGTTTGCTGATGGTATCATGCTGTACATTCTACCCATTGAATATACCATCTTTTTGATATTTCCCAGACATGGACCACTGTAGGATGAATGCATGGCTATTGATATTTTTCTGTGGATGAAGGAGTCATCAAAGATGAAAAACGAGTTCCGTGGCCTGCGAGAAGGTAGCACGCAGAAATAGGACTTCCGTGATAACGACTTGGCAACTTTCTGACAAAAGGCTGGTCGTGAATGCCCTATTCGCTTTGACAGAACGCTAACAGTAACAGCAGCAACTCGTACCCAAAGTAAAGATCGAACTAACGAACGGTGCCACCCAAAATACCACGTGCTACAGTAGTAGTTCCACATACTGATATAGGAATGAGCGGGTAGTTCTACACTGTTGTATTAGCTTAGTGGCGTGCGCATGTCCGGACGCTCACGCATTATATCTCAATTTTGACCATTCTGGAATGCCACGGTTGTCCTTACACTGGCGACAAGATGCCATCGTGTGAGTGCGACGTCCTGTCGGCCAATATGGCGTTGTTACAAGCCAGCCATTGACGTGTCGCCCTGAGGTGTCATTGACGAAACACCGACGCATTAGGGCGCACGGATTGAAGGCCTTAAGCTCCCGGGAAACCGCCGGCGCTGTTTGGTTCTTGCTCTTGACCGACACGCGCCAAGACGCGATGTTTTACGCGACACAATCGCGCAGCTACGGGCTGAGTGTTATCACACCGATAGCGCCATCTCGCGACCAGCTAATTAATGCAATTCGTTCTTATTTCATACACCGTTGGCCTACTAATCACATATTTTTATTCGCTATTTTGATAAGATAAAGCGACCGATTGGTAAGCTGATGGCTGGCAACGATTGCTCGTGGTGACGTCGCCAATATCGACCTTTACGGAGGCTGTGCTAAGCTGACGACGATAACCTCGACGTCCGGGACAATGTTCCCTGTTGACAATAAGCAATAATAACGCGTGCAACTAACTGCAAGAAAGCACAACAGAGACCTAAAAATAAGAAAAATACATCTCGCCACTGCAGCACACTTACTGGTCAACGATCAGGTTAGAAATCAAAAGACGCGTTAACTTGTTTATTGCATTTGCGCGCCCTGCACAGGTCGCAAATGTCTACTCCTGGCACGGGGTAATCTCAGCTTCGTATACAGACTCTCAACAGTCTGACGTCAGCGCCAAATGTAGAGACGTATGTGAATGTGATGTTAACCTACCGTGCTCGCGCATCATAAACCCTTTATTTTTCATCGTTGACATGTGTGTTCATCCGAACAGCAACGTTATGTATTCTGCAGCAACTGCGACGTTATTCGCGCATGCACACAATCCTATTGCTGTCTCTGTCTATGTACGAACGTATAGAATCCACAGTCTTAGCCAATGCAAACTGAAAGAGTTCGTTCAGGCTTGGACAAACATTGAAATTATCACCGACCTATACCTTCTTGATGCGGAGTCCGATATCCTTTATCAAGCACGATATAACGTTAAATTACAACGTATTTTTGAAATATTATCAACTACTTTCAAGGACATAAACTACATAATCAGTGCTGAAAGAAAAAATAGTGCCATAAAGAAATGATACTGTAACGTACAGGTCATATACATACACCCTATCACTGTTCCGTAAGCACTCATACATACATACTCGGTTGCTATGTCATAAACACACCAACACGCTTACTGCAGCCTACACACAGTGTCTACAGTATCTATATTCAAGTCCAGACCACGTGACTGTATTTATAAACCGATCAGTGGTGCGTTCAACAACAACATGTGTATGACAAATAATAAAGTGACCTCTCGCTGTATTGTCTCCCAATGGAAGGATCCACCTCGGCCTGCATATTCAGGAACGTCGGATACATGTAGACTCGTTGGCAGGTCACAAGTAGCACGTTAAGTCTAGTGTAAATGGTTTGGCACAGTTAACCTTCCAGTTGTGTTAAAGAAACTATAGTGTATAGAAAGTAAAGATATTTTTAATAAAACGTTCAGTGCTAGAATGTATTGGCAGTTAAATGACGCATATTGGAGCTGTGTAGTTGGCGGAGTGATATTTTGCCGTTAATGTTCACACAATACACGCCGACCTGTGTAGAAATCATGGTTATTTTGCTATTGTATATTGGTGGGCAGCGTGCAAGCATGCGTTTTAAAATAACTGGAAACATGTGATTTAGACGGCGTATCAGTGACATGTTGGCAGCACCCTTTTCTCAGGTACAGTTTTCTTGTAATCTAACAAAACGCGTTAACATGGCCACCGACGGGAAAGTCAACAGTGCTCTCTGTCCTCGTGTCAATGGCCGACATGTTTAGTCAAATCTCAATTCCTCTCTCTTAATGCTAAGTCAATCGTTTTATGTCTCTAGGGTTCACTGTATTAAAGCTATTAAATTTATTATCATTATGACCGATTAATACATGTCATATAGGTTCGTGCAGTATACATTGTAGTTCCAGTAATAGTTTCCGTTGGGAATTGTTCTGTCAGTGTAGTCGCAACTTGCAGCAGACGCAGGTGATTTCTTAAAACACCCGAGAAAGAGGCTGGCCCGCGATCATTCGAGCCAAGTCTCGAATCAGTGACTTCAGCGTCCGCGTACATCTATTCTCAACTCATCGTTATGGATTCCTGATCAAGGCGTGATTCGTGAAAAAGGGCTACTCGATTGCGACATGAGTCAGTGTCTACGGCTCAAGTTAAGTAGGTCTGTGTACATGGAAGAATGTATCCGCCTTATATTGTTCCATATATAGTGAGAGTCTACAGAATGCTGGGAATATTTAGAGAAAAAGCATCAAACGCAAACGCGAACCTGACAGAGTCGTCACCATTGTGTATAACGGACAAGATAAGAGAATAGATGGAAAGTGATAACCAAACTGTATTGCATCGATTGATATGCGTATTGCCTACATAGGCACAATAGTGTAGTGGTTAGCACATCCGCCTGGTATGCCAGCGGTCTGAGTTCAAAACCACGGACCAGGCAGGAACATCCACGCTGGCCAGATTGCTGATTACGTCAGTCTCGTGCAGTACCCCCTGGTAGATCGCCTTGTAAAACTCTCAAGATAAGCTCAGCCAATAATGCCGCTTGCCGGAAAATTCCAGTGGTCTTCTGGGTGGTCTTCGTGGACTGTTCGGGCAGTAGACGTATTTATTTGAGTACACAACACCGCTCAGCGGCTAATGAGAATGGTCGAATGGGTAATTTTATTGTCATTACTGGAATTGGGGCGCGGGTCGGACGTGTGGTACGGCGAAGTCAATTATGAGTTTGATTAAGCTAACTTCCATACAATGCATAGGAGATATGCCAGAGATAATGTGCGTAGTCACACACCTGGCTTGCGATGGTGGGCAGGCATGTGTATTTCGTGTTAAAACCAAGCTGTCAACATTGGGGGCTGTGTATCCCTCGCGACTCGAATTTTTTGGCGATAATGTTTTTTATAAGACTGACTAGTTGAATGAGACCTCATAAAACCATAACATTCTAACCACAATATATATGTACAGACTAGTCAGTCAACAGAACATTGCCGGGCGCTGGAAACAACTAGAAACCAACTTGGTGCCCGTCCCCTGGTGACTGCGTCATGTACACGTGCTGCCATCTGACGGGATGCATTGAACGTTGTGTCATCAAGGGCAAGTCTGTTCTCGAGCCTCGGCAGATGGCACCTCTCAATTCTTCTCTCCGGGGTTCACCTTATTTCGGTTCCGCGTAGTTTCCTATGCGTTTGAATAAGGTTACACCGGGTGAGTTGATACATAACAATAAATTCTCCATTTATCACTGTTTTGTACTTTTTATGGAATGGAATCGCTAACAATAATTACCATGGATATCTTCACATCGACTATTGTGATACATCGCTAAGGCGTCGGAACCGATGGAGGGGGTTGGAGCAAAGAGACTCATCTACTCCGTAGGTATAGAATCGTTGGTTGGAGTGGCTGAGCCCCCCAATATTTTGGTGGGGCTGGATATAGAATTAGCCCCCCATATTTAGGGAAGGGTGCATTTTGATGTTTTGGTGACTGTGAATGTGAGGTAGTTGTGGTTTATGTGGATCTTTGGGGATGCTTTTGGGTGTTTTTGAGATCATGAAGGGAGGCATTTGGAGTTTTGTTGTGAGCCACAGCCCCCGCATTGAAAAGTCGAGGTATCGTTACACAATATTCAACTCGCATCCACTTAACATGTATATATAATACAAGTATATACATCGTCGTCTTAGGGGATCTCCTTATATTTAAAACAACAAAAACTAAGCAATCATTGAGTTGAATTGAAAAAAGTAAATAATCAGTTAGATATTATGTCACATATCGATTTATCTGCTAACGTTGTTTTAATATTCAGTAAGTTTAAAAAATGTTTCGAATTTGCATATTATAGTGGTGGCTCATCCGTTCGTGTGCACTGTTTTCTCACAGATTGCCAAGTCGTTTGAAAAGTGCTATTGACTAACATCATAACAGTTTGAACGACACTGAACCGAACAAAGAATTTGTGTGGGACTGAACTATCGCCAAATGTTAATTTTGCTATTTCATATTAAAAGATCAAATAGTTAATTAAAATCTGACACAGATCTACTCAGTTTCAGCCACTGACAGTAATAGTCATTCGATTACGTCATCGCAGGATGACACGCGTGGGAAGATCTGGTTCTGCATGGATGGAATTGAGACAAAATGGCCGCTCACCGGTAGTCTCACGCCAAATCGGATTTAAGATCAAAGAGTGTTGATTGTGTTGCTGAATGGGCATCACACTTGCGTTTCCAATGCTGGGGTCGTTGCCTGTAGGCTAGTCCAACTGACTGCCGTGAAGGGGTTTCTGACATGACGTTGAGTCACTATTAGCGGCCGTTTGCTACTAATATTTTTGCGATGGGTGACTTCTATGCGGGGAAAACCGATATTATTGATTTATTCAAGCATATACGTTTTTAGGAGCTTATTTAGCAACAGGCAAAATAAACGCCCGAACACTCTTGACATTGTCGCGTTTGGAACTAGCCTTATAGAGCAGTACCGACACAAAAGCAACAAATCTGACGTTAGATGTAATCAGATTAGCGAAGCACTGATTCCTGTTAACATACCCGCTGTGTTTGACGGACTGCTAGTGCAAATATAGTTATGAATGGTCACTGTTGACGGTGGGCACACGGGCAAACTGTGAGTCCGGTAGTTGTTTTGACGACGGCTACTAAAAGCCACGATTACATTGCAGGTTCGACACACTGTCGCACTTTGTTTAGGTTACTAACTTACTATCAGTGTGTACTTGAAATAGTGTAGTTTCTGTAGAATGAAATTGTTTGTGTGCCGATTGTAACATATATTAATTAAGACATTTGTTTAGGTTACTATTATTGTGTACTTGAAAGAGTGTGGTTTCTGTAGAATGAAATTGTTTGTGTGCCGATTATAACACATATTAGTTAAGACATTTGTTCTGATGTGAGACCTAATCAGCTTGCTACGACTTTTGTAGTATTTTATAAATTAAGCCGAGGTTCGAAATAGGTATATAACTGTTTTGGTCTTGTTTAGACAGAGATGACTTCCGAAGAATTGCATTGATATGAGCGTATTTTAATTCATCAGGAAAAAAGCCACAGCACAGTGATGCATTTATAATATTTGTTATTGGCCTAAATCATGTTTGAAGACATGCTTTTAGCAGTATGGTCGGGAATGGGTCAAAATCAGATGACTTGTTTGAGGAGGACATTATTATTTTCCTCACTTCATCAACTGTTGCAGGTTCAAACGATGCAAGTAAAAAAAATGTGGAGAGTCCTCGTTTTCAGTGCTTAACATATCACATGGTAAATCAGAACAGATAAGACTAGAAAACGAGTCACATAGATACTTGACTGATACATGACTGGGAAGAGATGGAGCTAGCCGTCTGTGTAGAATTTGATTGATGCAGTTCCATAGATGACGTGGACTGTCAGAGTTGTTTGAAACAATATTTGTGTTATAATCCGAATTCGCTTTGGCTAAGATGAACAATCACCATTCAAAAACGGTACTAACACGACAACTATTTTGCATACAGTCTAAATGCAACATTTGTTCGCACTTATTTTACCGATGTAGGCCCAATAACAATTACTATATAATTATATCAACTAATATTGACCATAAATACATTCATTACACTAATAGTACCCATGTGTGCCTTCTGCGACCTACTTAATGTAGTTCACTGCATCGTTACAGTATTACGATAGTTATATTATAAATAACTAATAATTTTTTATTATAGTCACATTATAACATACAATAAATAACGAGTCGACTAGTTGTAGTTACATCAGATAATTTGATATATTTTCCACAAGTAACATGTTTATGTAGATTCCCAACTGAACAAAACAATACTTTCCTAGTGGATATTTATTTTATAAAATCTAGATAATTGTTTACGTTACTATAGACAGTGGTGGATATTTGTGTACGAATAGTCTTCGCGCATTAATTGCAGCGTGGCTGAATGCTTCCCAGATAAGTCGAGATGGTGTTCGATTAAACAGGTCTGCCAGGGAGTAAATTGTAAAATGCTTTGAGCAGTCCTGAGGACTGGATACTGCGCTATATCCGAACTTCCCTTTACCTTTTTAAAACTAAATATTGCATGCATTCAAAATGTTGTCAGCGAATAACAGTACTCTTCCACAACTATTTTTAAATCGCTCAAAATGTAAACCGGTCTGGAACAAATTAACTTATAAAACACGTTGCGGTTGTGTTGTTGTCAGACCTTATTAACGAAATTATTATTTTCACAGTCATTTTTGTGCTGACCTAAGCATGTCCGCAGTAACAAGGTCCACTTTTCAAATAAAATTACCATTCTATAGGAAAATAGCTCAAACCGCCGGGAGGTTGTTTTAGCAGCTTTCAGTACAAATTGGTCCCAGTCGAACACGACCATTGGTAATCTATAACCGCAGCGCCATGGCCTCAATAACGGCGACAAATCCTGTATCTTGCTTTATATGTGGGGTTTAGCAAGTATATGTATAACAGCGTTGTTGGCAAGACACAAAGAGCAATACGCCGTAAAGGTTTAAATCCGCTGACAAAGAGGTAACCATGCAGCGTTGGCGACAATGATTATATGATCACAACGGTTGCTTCTGTTGATGATGCCGTTTAGAACATGTTCCATGGTATGGAGGTGTCACTTTATTGGGCGTTGTCCATGGATAGAACCTCCCCAACACTAATAGCTCTTTAATGCAGGTGATATTGCAACAACAAACAGGCTCTTTAGTTGATCCATACTTAGATAACATTGTCGTAACCCCCACTACGTCCGCCATTTGTAAAGAGCGAATCCCGACTGACAATTGTTTTGTAATCCAACTGCAGTTGTCTGCATAACATGGATTAAATTGAGCATTAAGAGCTGGCTTAGAAAACATAGTATGTAGCGTCAGATGACACAAGTGTACCCGCAAGTAGGCATATGGCGATCGGGGCCATGAAAAGGTAGAACGCACGAAATGGATCTAGACTTATCGTGAGTTACTGGGCACGGTAGCGATACAATGATGAAATTGCATATATCTAAGATTATACTGTGAGAGACAGCATAGGGAATTGTAACCAAGACAGTCCACGTTTTACCTTTATTGACTGTTCGAAAGAAAATGTGGGGCTTGATAGAATCTGTACAACTCAATCGGAAATAGTGGAAAGAATCGGCACCACCAAACGGTTGTCATTGATGACGTCCGGTTAAATATAAAACATTGCACTGTACGGAATCACCGTATATTGTATTATTTATATTTGTGGTTTCAGTTATCAGTCATGTTACTGGGTCCACTGGACCTGTTGGAATCTGAATAAATGCAATGAAATACAATACAATACAATACAATGAAACACAATTCAATACAAAACAAATAATAGTATATGAACGCCAATGAGAAACGTGCGTCTTGTGTAAGCTACCGACTATTGTAAGTTAGCGGCTTAGACTCAACGAAAAGGTATCCCTCAGAAACACTTCGCCGGTTTACACGGAGGCGTCAACTTACGGGTGGCAGCCATTAGGTGCTCATGAGTCCAAATGATGTAGCTCGATATCCATTGGCTTTGCTTTTGTACCATAATTATTCGAAAGCCCGCAGTGCTCGACGGTTTGGATGTGCGGAATAGTGTGTCCTTGTCTAAAATGCACACATTGGCACAAAACAATACGCGGTCATTTCGAGTCGTGCTATATTGACAGCTGACACGCTCTCATGTCCGCCCGCATAAACCTAAATATGTTATTCTGCAGTCGAACCTTGCTTTACGGTCACCTCGGTAATACAGCCACCTTGCAGTTCAGGTCACCCTTGGACAGTCCCATATTAATTTCGTAACAGTAAAGTATAAACACTTAGTTCCGCTGGTGCGATCACCTCGCTACTCGTGTCGGCGATCACCTCGCGACTCGTTTCGGCGATCACCTCGCTACTCGTGTCGGCGATCATCTTGCCACTCGTGTCGGCGATCACCTCGCTACTCGTGTCGGCGATCACCTCGCTACTCGGCGATCACGTCGCTCACACGTGGTAATAACGTTGCATTCGATCACCTGTAATTAACTACCACTGGCGAGACTACCTCTGCTGCTACGAGTGGCGTGATTATGGACACGCTAACTGGGATAAGACATAGTGCTTCTGTTATCGACGAGGGATCAGAGTGTAAATGTACGGTAGACGCAACAACGACACAGCGTGGCGCGGTGCCAATGTTACACCGACACTCCTTAAAGTTGCATTCTAGGTTAAATAACCATTTAAGACTATTTTTCTGAAGAAAGTGTGTGTGAACAATGTTTCCTTATATAATTTGTTGTCTTTTGGCGTAAAAGACGGACAAATTTATCTTGAAAAAGGTTTCTGAAAATAATATAAATATATCTATACATATATAATTATATTGCATGGATCATTGTCATTTACTGGAACGTTGTATTAAAAATAGGGACGATCCCAGAATGCAATTTTAATATGTCGTTCACTCCCCACATTATCACTAAGTGGCGGGCCTGTTTCTTATCGATATAGTAACATTTTGTGTGAATTTGATGATATCGTTGTTAGTGTCAAATAGTGATCCACTAATTTACTCCCGCGCGTGGAACAATGAACAACTCGTTTACATCAGCGCCACCTGGTGAACTGTTCACCAACACATTCTCTGAAGTAGGAGAAACGCCCTCGATGAGAGCAGAGCATATCAAAACACGTATGGACATAACTCTAAATAACTATCATTATGTTTACCCCATGTGTGTTTCGATTAATAAGACGTTGAAATAATTTCACCCCTATCTGTTTCGGAATCTGACTTTGAAAGTTGCGCCAGCGACATTTTCACATTGCAAACACAACTTTAAAAAATAATGAAACAGCCACTTTAGTGCCTGCCATTTGCACATATTACTGAGGTACGCTTCCCTACAGCAACACCCTTTGAAGTTCTCTGTTCCCATACACCAAACCACAAGATGGGCGAAGTAGAACGGATTCAGCGAGCTTCCTGCTAATAATTGCGTAAGGAAACAGACAACCGCCCTTTAACAACAGTCGTCATTTTCCAAATAAAACTGCGACAGATTAAAGGATGTATAAGCCTGCAGAGTCGATGAAACAATTCAAACATAACTCGGTTGCCTGATGTAGGTGTTTTGAGCGTGTGCACGCGTCTGGAAATAACGGTAATGAAAACGCAGTAGAACAGACAAACGATCAACACAGATCGATAATTAACAAACAACTGCGGTATTAAATGTCAATGTGTACCCGCCCACAACATTGCCCAGTGGCTGCGGTGGTACGGGGGCACTTGCTGAAGAAGACTGTCGCGACATTCCGTGTCTGTCTTTCGGAAAAGACAAAATGTCGACGGTCCCATTTACCCTGGTATCATCTGAATCTGGAGAAATAAAACATCCCCATGGGCGGTAAATGTGTAGGATTAATCATTTGACCTTTTTCGCAGAAAGTTAACAGGACATAGTTTTTGTTTTCTAGTTTATCACATGTCTTCGCATAAAGTAAATAAAAAATGTTGACAAACGAGCCAGCACACTTCTCTGAAGTAAATAATAGATAGGTTCGATTTTCGTAAAAGGAGACGTAAACGAGTCGAACGAAAAATTGATTTGATGAGGGACCATGCATTGTGTAGAATTATGTTATACGCATCAATTGAGTACAACCGGACATTTTGATCTGGCAGTTCTATAATATGGGGAACAAATGTAGGATCTAAATGATAATGTTTCCATGGTTCCCAACCTAAGTGATAAAAACCCCAAACCAACACGTCACATTATCTACATCCGCTGGTTTGACGCACATGTTCAAAATGACTTCTCCGCGCAAACTGATATTAATTTATTGGATCTGGCGAGACTTCTGAGGCCAACTGTACGTATCTAACATATTCGTTCCTCAGACGTGCTTTGAATTGAAGATTTGTTAGCCTTGTCACCACCCCGTGTAACACGTGCGGACCGTATTCCCTTTATATAAACCGCACGACGTCGTATCTAATCGTAAGGAATGTCTGCCGAAGCGCCCGCACCGTCACATTTCAGAGTTGGCATTCCTGGTCCGACACGCATGAACCGCACACAAACAGTGAAGCATTTTGTTATGCAGTAGCGCATAACCATAGCCCGACGCTTCTTAGAAATCGGCTTAATCGTTGAATCTAGGAGTGGACCACTAATGCGTCGTTTTATGGGTTCTTGTATTCATAGCAATGTCTCGACAGGCGTATCGTATGTTACCAGGTGTATCTTATGTTACTATACTCCAAACAGACTGACAGCCTAGTCTAGCGCGTGCCTGTTTGTTTGGTAGTTGA
>OZ023216.1:5511055-5593511 GCA_963995525.1 Escarpia spicata
AGAGAGAGAGAGAGAGAGAGGAGAGAGATAGAGAGAGAGAGAGAGAGAGAGAGAAGGAGAGAGAGAGAGAGAGAGAGATTGGGGGAGAGAGAGAGAGAGAGAGAGAGAGAGAGAGAGAGAGAGAGAGCGAGAGCGAGAGCGAGAGCGAGAGAGAGAGAGAGAAAGAGAACGCGTGTTGCATCGAGTCGGCAAATGTCACAAATCGACAACTGTCACAATTTGTCGATTGAGAAATGGGACAACATTGTCTACATATGTCACACATTTTTTATTGACGAATGTCACCAACAAATATAATTACAACAACCATCACGTCATGCAAACGACAAATGGTACAAAAATCATTAGTGTGTCCTGACAATTGTGAAAAATGATGCTACTGGTCGCAATGTTTTAAGAATGTTAATGATTATGATAAGTTGACATGACAAGTATTCCACTTCTGTTCACCCCCTCCCGGCACACCAATTCTTATATTATCTTCTTGTATCTTAATTCTATATGTTGAATATCATGTGTTTTATTGTATCTAGACGGTGCACTTATAATCGAGCTCGCATATGCGGGTAGGTTAACTTTTTTCTCTTAGTCGGCTTGAACCTCGAGCATCAAACTTTCAGGGATTGATTTATGACCCCTAGAATAAGACCTATATATTTTCAAAATACCTGATATGTGTCAAGATTTTCACCTTTTATGGAGTAAATCAGTTGTTTGGAACGTAAAACGTAATGTGTGCGTATTACGTAAGACGTAACCTAACAATCGCAGGAACCATGCACGCGCGGCGAATACTTCGGGAAAACGGCCCTTGCGCCATAGACTTGGCAACATATAGTAGACTTTGCCACAATAATGCTTATGCCTACCCTCATGCCAATAACATGGCAATACGTATATTATTTGACAATTCGACACTATCACAATTAAGGCATATCCATGGACGTGAACTTCACATTCTCTCTGACCTTCGTAATTTTGAACAAACAACGAGTATCTACAAGCGTGTTATGGTGTTTATGTAACGATGCTGTGTGTTTTCTAACATTTGGTAAATATTACTTTCACGACTGTCATCTACCAGGGCGTCCCATCAGGTGACGGGCGTTTTTGCTAGTATTAATAATTCTACTACTACTAATAATTGCTATTGTTGTGAAATATGCAATGTTGACTAGAAATAAGCATACTGATGGGCATTTTACACATAAATTAGATGTTAACGCTCTCTCAATTAGACAATGGTTTCCTAGTCCATTTGCTATCTAGCTTTCTGCTTTTTGTTAAATCGTTTAACGCCCATATTTTGGCTGCCTTGTTGACATGAAAACAGAGTTTCAGTACTATAACAAAAATGCTGATTTATCATTAGCAATTTATAAAATAGAAGAAATATCACAAACAGTTATAGTCACGCCTGTACAATGATGAATGTTGTGCAGTCGACTAACAAGGTCACGTAGTGCGAAAGTCGTATGATATAAAAATCAGTTCGATCGGTAATGATAATTGAATTTTTTTTTCAGAATGGTGTTTTTATCGTACAACATTGTGGTCCTACAAAAAATTTTACTGAACAAATCATAAATAGATTTAACCAATCATTAAGTAAATTAAACAATAGCAAACACATGGTTATACATAATCCTAATGCAGTAGACTGTTAATGGTATATTTAATAATTAGGTCCCATGTTCCTCGATTACACGAACTGTGTCGTAATATATTGATATGCTAATGTGAATAAGGTATGTCCAATAACCAACATCAAGTCCATTAAGCAGCTACAATAGCGAGCTGCACATGTATTCGTAACTATATTGCACCATCCACGTTAGGACATTAAAATGCTCTATCTTAATGAGTGCGCTTGAAGTCCATACGTAACTACACATCAACAATCACCTTTGAGGCTTTGAAATCACGATTCCGTATGATTAGGTATCAAAGGAACACCGCGAATTCGTACCGTTAAAGGCTAGACCACGGGCGATAAAGGTTTTACATGTTAAATAATTTATGTTTGCCGCAATAGTGGAACTACTGCGGCACGGAAGCGGCAAGCCAGAACAAGACGTCGTTACAGACTCCCAATATTCGATATCTCGTCAGCGAGTTAATATCGATCCTGTTCGGACAGCTCAAACACTCGCTCACACCTGACGCTATAAATATTGAACACGCGGAGTATATCCACCAGGTGTCGTCGCGCCAAAGCCCTGACAGTGACACACCTCATATCCAGTCTTTACAACAACCAGTTGAACTTCACAAGGCAAGAACATCATACAATTGTATCTCAGCTACAAAAAAAAACCAGTTGTAAACCGAACGTCGAAGGTGCCATGTTAATTAATTATGTTGATGGCGAGTACCCTGCCGCGTTTGAAATAAAGCAATGATGGTCGCATTATACTATGCTGTTACCTGAACTGGTTTAGAACATCGCGAATCGAATTCTTTCATGTCCAAATGCGTAGCATGCAAATAGTTTAAGTAATATCCGCATGATTCTGCAATCGGTTTAGTAAAAAAAATGCATATGTTAAAGTGGTCAAATTAACTTTGCCGTTACGCATGGCATGCTTGCGTTGGTGCGTGCAAGCAAAGAGCACGAGAAGACGTCTAAAATCTAGATATCGCATGTCGTTTTATGTGGTACTTAACGACTGATTTATATTGTTAATATATATAAGTTGTGAATGTAGCGTATAACTGTGTCAGGGTCTCCACATACAACAAACATGTATATCATCGGATTGGTTCATTCCTGTATCGGTGGGACAACTTAATTACAATACGGAATTTGGGCCTATGCCTATCTCTTGCACGTTCGTTTGTGTATAGCAGCATGCATCTCCGTCAGTGTTGCATAAATACGGGGCTGAAATTGCGTATTCAAATTTCGACCAGGGTGGGGAGACCGATGGGATGGGATCATGGGTAGGTTCAAGCGAAACATGTACAACTCAAAACCCGTCTAAAATATTAAATTCAACGGTTGTAACTTCACGGCTCGTCCGAACCCAAAGATCTTGGTACCGTTTGAAAGCATGGATTTTTTTATACTAGCATGTCATCCATCTAGATTTCCCAGTAGCCATAAACACCTATAGACGAACCTATAACCAAATCGTTTTCTTTTTCTGTATGGTTCCGAACTGTGTTGGCTTTGGGTACTCCGTACACTAATCTTCCTTACAGCATAAATCAGAAAGTGTCGCCTCAATCGGTAGATGGGTGAATTATGTCGACGAACCAACGTCGTTATCCAGTGTCTAATACACCGGAAAGGGCGTGGTTGTAGGTCCGTTTATAGGTTCCATACAACTGATTTACTCCATAAATAGTGAGATTTTGACAAATATGGGGTATTTTAACGTCTTATTCTAGGGGTCATCAATTAATCCCTGAAAGTTTGGCGCTCGATGTTCAAGCCGCCTAAGAGAAAACCGGTAACGTACCCACGTACTGTACTTCCTCGATTACGATTAGATTACCAGATCGTGGCCATTAATGTTCACACTCTCCAGTAATTATGTGATGTCTTCATGACAAACTCTGTCAAATGCCTTTGTGTAATCAATAAAACATACATACAGATCTTTCTGCAATTTCAATGCTTTTTCAATCAGTGTTCTTACGATATATGTTGCATTAGTGTAATATCTTCTACAAATTCACATTATTTTAAAACAATTCCTGGCTTTATTTTGTTTCTCATCCTGACCAAAATAATTTTAAGTAACATCTTGTTTGATGTAGTTTACATTCATTCGCGCCTTATGTTGGTTGGTATTGCTACAAAGATAGATTTTGATAAGTCAGTTAGGCTTCCTCTGCTGTACAATATATTTTGTTCAAGAAGTATGTTACTATATCAATACAAAATTCACATAAACACTCAATCATTTCAATGGTTATATTATCTGGTCCAGCAGCTTTCTCTTTTGTTATTGATCTGCTGATTTGATTCGAATCACATCCTTCAGTGTTGGTGTGCCATTAGTTTTTTCATCTGGTAGTTTTCCGGTTCTTTCGTCATTGTAAAGTTCACCAATAAATTATGACGACCTTTCTTTTGTCCATTAATATATTTCCTTCTTTTGATTTCAAACAACCTGTACCTGAACATATTGTTTCCCTTGTGATTTATCTTATTTTCGAATGCATGGATTTGGTATCGTACTGGTGCTTCTGTTCAATTATTCACACTGTTTGCTAAGCCATTTACTTTTCGCTATATTACATTTGGCCAATATATCTATGTTCATTTGATCTAACACTAAGAGGGAGTTAATTCCGAGAGTCGATGCATCAACAGAAAAAGCCCTAGTTACAATGTTAGTATTGATTCTAGGAACAAAAAAATAAACCAGAACTAGAAGATCTAAGCAGTATGTGCTAACGCTGGCTGACAGCATACATCAATTGCCACAGCTCTATTAACCATCAAAGAAACTATACCTAACACTACAATGTCACACAGAAAACAAGATGTAACAGGAAAATCAAGGGAGCGGTCATATTTGGAGGATGGGTCACATTCCAATACCCAACACTGCTGAATCATGAACTAAGATTGTAGATATCAAGTCATATACGCGGCTGTCTTTTCCACGCACCGCACAGCGTCGGAGACCACCGCTAATGTATATATTATTGGCGAAACGTTCTTTGTACACAAACTGGCTTTTATTTTATATTACTGCCTGCATATATAATTATCGTGACAATAGTAGGTGTGACCGTAGTGGTAATATCAACGTTACTGGAAACGTATTCCACATTTCTGACGATATTGCCGCGGTTACACATGTGTAGACAATAAACAGACAGTTATATCTTCTAGAACCTACGCTGAAAGTCAACAAATCAGACCGAAGAGGAAAACAGTAATCTCTCCGGTTTGTTATAATTAGAAAAACACTGTTGCAAAGCTTTCAAAGCAGCGTCGCCGAGAAACACATTTTCCAACCGTAGTTATTTATTGTGACAGTACAACAAAGTAAGTCTAAGCAAAACAGTTATGTCGATAACGCTGTACACATCAGCACTACACTTGGTGTGACATGTGCGCGCGCGCACGTTTGAGTGTGTGCGTGCGTGTGTGCGCGCGCGTTCGTGTGTGCATAATACGTGCGTGCATGGGTGTACAATAGTTTAGGTAGTACCGATTACAACATAATTCACTTTAATTATCAAAGTTAACGTATGACCATTTTGGCAGATGTTTTCATAAAGTAACAAAGCTAATGGTGTTATAAATGTAATGCAATGTTTAACCATAATCGTTGTACGGATTATGCACCCGTGACTGTCAATACATGAGGTATAGATTAGGGCATTAGTTTAAATCCGGTGTCACCATTCAGATTACACACACACGCACGCACGCACGCACACACGCACGCACATACAACACGGTGCGACGTAGCGCCTCTCGGAATATTACAAGTAGTTTTCTATTTCTGCTATCCTAATCGTGAATTCCATGTTCGACGTCCATAAACGCAATGCACCCCGATTTTCTTCGTTCAGAAAACTTTAGACGGATCAGCCTTCGTGGAAACAATACCTGACCGGAGGGATAAGCCTTGACTCCAAAACAGAGCCTAGTGCATTGCATGCGGTCATCGTTAATCTGACTTGCTCTACAGAGGACAAACAGCGCTTAACTTGACCTTTTCTCCGATACAATCGACGCCAACTGCTACAGCCTGCATAGCGACTTGTGTCAATATTTCATACGAGCACAGTCATAGGTCCTCGCGCACTACGCAAATGCTAGGACACACGCCAGTGGGCTTAGCCGGTCCGTTTGTCTTGTTTGATTTGCAGTTGTTGCATTACTTTTATTACACTTATTCCTTATTTGCACTTTTTCTTACCCAAACATAGTCTGTTTTATATGCAAATGCACCGTCTGACTTATTTCGTTCCTACAATGATTACTATTTATCATGTACGTGACAAACCATCAGACACTCGACATAAATATACAATGAACGGACGATTCTTGCACAAACACACAATGTAATAACATCAAAATAACAAATGAAACAACAGCTATCATGGAGTGGTGGACATATACACACGCATGTATTCGCACACACACACACACACACACACACACACACACACACACACACACACACACACACACACACACACACACACACACACACACACACACACACACACACACACACACACACACACACACACATCATGCCCGTAGCGTATTTTTGGGATCGTTTTGTACGATGGTTTAATTAGGACTATATAAAGTGGGCGTATACGTGCGTGTGTGTGTGTCAATGAAATTACGTGCGTTTGATTAACTTTTTACTACGACTATCTCTTCAACCTACCTTGTCCTGTAAGTTCGGGTCGATCTCTTCGATTGGTTTGCCTAACAGTTCGGGCGGGATCTTTCCCAGTCGGTCCGGCAAGCTGCATCCCTCCACCAAGTCCGGGTCTCGTTCCAACTTCTCCTCATCGGCGTTAGCCTCTCCGAACTTGAGCTCTCCGTCGACGAGTCGACCCTCCTGGAACTGGTCGGGGATCTTCTCGTCCTCCTTCTTCGCCTGCTCCGCCTCGCGGTCGAGGAGGCGAAGATACGAGTCGTTGGTGAACGGACGGAAGTGCGACTGTGCTTCGGCGGGCAACGGGGCCGCCACGCCCGTGTCATCCGTGATGGTGACGACAGGCTGAGCCCCGAGGGCCCGTACTGACGCGTGCAGATCCATATCGGGTATACTTGTCGCCGTGTTAGCGACGACACGAGGGGTTACGATAGCGGCCTCGTCTGCCGAGAAGTGTCGGCTCTATATGGCGGTCCTCTCGGGCGGACAAAGCCGCCATGAAAGCAGCAGTCGACACCACCTTAAAGGGCACGCAACATTTCTCTAGACACGAAATCAGATACTCGTGATTATACACGTCTGATGTATAGAAAGATAATTTATAACGGCTTCACGTCGATATAAAACAAAATCAGATCCTGTGTCTAGTTCGTCGGGTTTCTACTGGCGCATGTCGGTTCTGGTTTCACGATTAACTCGACTACCGAGGGAAGACGGGGTGACTTCAACCAAACAACTGCCAGATCGGTTAGTCACAATCTAGAGTTGACAGTTCGACGTCTGCCGTTCCACATATTCCGGTTAGTAGTCTTTAGTAATGGCGTCTTCGCTTTCAGTAGACATTGACTGTGCACAGACCGAGGCTGGGAAACTAACGGCACTCGGTCCGATGTCACCCGGCCGTCGGCGGAGTCCCCACTGCTTCTACTGTACAACTCACCTGATACCCAATCGACCGGGAACGCGGGAGATCGCCAACGAACTAGCCACTGTTGACCGGCATCCGTTAGAAGTCCTCACTAACGGCGTCCTCTAACGGAGACCGTGGACATGTGCGTATCTAAGCTACACGGACTTGCTCTCCAGGTATGAACACCGCTGTTGGTGAGCCAACAGGCCTGGCCGTCTTGCCTATAGAGTCATTCGACTCCTCTTACGCGGCATTGGCACTCACGCAGTCGGTTGGCGACGCTTGGCAACAGTCAAGCCGATGTGTACGGACGTGTTTACTTCGCGCTCGCAATACAGCTCTCTGGTCCGGGCTTAGTCTTAGCGAGCGAACTCGCTCAAGATAAAGATCGTCCGTTCCACGCGGCTGCACACAAACAAGTGGCCGTTAATACGATCTCTCTATGCTGCCTCTTAGTAACGACGGAAGGTCGTGTTAGAAACATACACTCGACTCTCCCACATTAATTCCTGTCATCATTTACCCTCATAAATGTAATAGTATTAACAATCTCCTTATACGGAAATATTTTCTAGAAAGGCCAACAGCCGCCACTGTGTTTTCTGATATAATAATAATGTTGACTAAGAATTGCAATATTGTTCATGATAACTAAAACTTCTGAGCAATTTAATTTTATATGTTCGGTGTCATCTAAATTTAAAGAGACTACTATTGGATCATCATAATAAAAGAAACAAATTAACAATATTTTTATTTGCTTCTCATGAATGTCTGATTGTTATATTTATGGTAATTCTGATATCAGGATCAAGTTGGTTCCTGTAAGATTATATCTTCTCATTCATATTCTGATATTGAAACTTCGTGTTTACGCCTTTCATTAGATTCCCAATGATAATGTGCCATAGAATTGTATTATTATTATTTAGATTTAACAAGATTTAATCAGATTGCCACCCAGATAATTAACTCTAGATGGCAGGTGGACAAGGAAGCCGTTTGGCTTATCGAGAGTCCAACCCTTATATCTACATGTATTCCGCCCTTCTGAGGTATGTGTTGATTTTATTGTTAAACATATTCACACTACTAACACCCATAGTCAGCAGATAATCTTTTCCATTCGTTTACAGTCCTGTATGAAAATGAGAACTTTCTTATATCTAATCTACACTGCTCCTTTACTAATGTAACTTCATGTCCTCTGGTCCTTCTATCTTTCTTAACTGAGAAAAATATTTCTATCAATATTTTCATAACCATTCGATATGTTAAACACTTCTATCTGATATCCTCTCAATCTCCTGGTCTCTAGTGTTGTTAAACCACATTATTTTAGGCGTATTTCGTAACTATGATCCCTCAGTTTTGGTCGCTCTCCTCGGTACTCTTTCTAGCATATCTATGTCCTGTGTACAGCGGTATCATTAGTTCTTTTTCCTTATACGTTATATTTCGTCTAATTAACCAAATAATTTGATTTCCCTTTGAAGCTGCAATTCCGCGCTGCTTTGAAACCTTCATATCAGCACTAATGGTTAACCCTAAATCCTTTTCTTTTACAGTAGTACTTAGTACAGTACCCCCATTGTATATTGTACATCTTCGTTCCCATGTCCTGTGTGGACGCATTTACATTTCCCATAATTGAATTTGCCACTTTTCAGACCATTTGACCAACCTGTCAAGATCATCTTGTAAATGCTGTCTATCTCCAACAAGTTTAATCCTTCTAAACACTTTTATATAATCAGCAAATGTCAACACCTTGCTTTTTATATCACCGTCCAAATCGCTGATATATATATTAAGAAGAAGAAGAACTACTACCAGTTGTCTTCTGTCAATCAGCCATATTATCTATCCAGCTAATTATACTATTTCCTATGCCATGGGCATTTAGTTTAAGCAGTAATCTTTGATGTGGCACTTTGTCAAAAAGTACATGATATCTACTGGTGATCCATCGTCTACCCACTTAGTGATGTCTTCCAAAAAACATAACATATTTGTTAAGCATGACCTCGCTTTAAAAACCCATGTTGAGATGGGTTTATCAAGTTCTGTTTAACAAGAAAATCCACCATGTGAACTTTAATTAGTCTTTCTAATAATTTGCAAATCACCGATGTTTAATTCACTGGTCTGTTTGTTTTTCGAACCTTTTTAAATAACGGTATAATGTTTGCTTCTTTCCAATCTAAAGGAACCACTCCCTCTTCTAATGACAAGTTGAAAACTGTTGCAAGTGGTATGCTAATTTGTTCTAAATAGTCTGATTCCGCCCATTGAACTTAGCCTCTGATACTAACAGTGAACTAATATCTTCCCTGGTAAACACCGAACTAAAATACTCATCGACGTCTTCTGCCATTAAGAATCCCTCTTATATTACATTTCCAGCACTATTTTCTAGAGGGTCGACCGTATCCTGAACTTTCTGTTTGCTCCAAACCCGAACATATGCATAGAAACTCTTGCTGTAATGTTTTATATTACAGGCAATTTTTTTCATAGCTTCTCTTTGAATTTTTAAATTCAGTTATAGCTTGGTTAAGTGCTTCTTTATAAATGTTGCTGTCCTCTCCATTTTAGTATGACAAAGCATCATAGTAAAATCCAAAACCAAAGCTCGTATTTGTCTTATTTAGTTTTAGCAAAATAAAGAGTTAATCTATTCTTAATGTGAAACAAACATATACATTAATATTATAAAGGAAATATGGTAGGAATTGAGAGATAGGAGGTTTGTCCTAACATCTAGTGAGAAGTGGAAACTGTGAGGGTGGGGGTATACTCCCAAGATGGTATGAGGTCGAAGGTTGGCCCCCAAATAGTATGAGGTGGGAAGTGAGAGGTTGAACCCCAAACGTAATGGCATATTAGTGTGAGACCCTCAAAACACGTGAAAGATGGGGGACAAAATCACTGCCATCCTGTCACTATGCAAACCTAGTTGTATATGTATATATATATATACACCCTGTATATATTAATTATAATTTGAGGTATGTATATATGAGGCAGTGAATGGTTGTGTCACTACAATAACACGAGTTGAACACAACTAAACAATCAACATGCTCCTGACGTGATGTCCAGTGGTTAACTTCCACGTAATCGCAACTACGTGCAATGTTAACGCGGCTTAAATAAAGTTAATTAAAGCCTCATGTAGTTCGCCGAAAAATAGAAATACTTCGGCTGGTGTTCAAATCTGTACTGTGCAGGTCCCTCGTAAATGGCTTCTTTCAGTCATCTCGTTTCACATTCATTACGCAAACAAGCTCATTTGTGTACGTTTTGTTTACCGGTATGGTATTAAATCTTGCTTAAATCACCAGACAAAATATGAAATAATTTTAAACCGCATCGGCTCAAATTCTTCTAAAGAAATGGCAAGTGTTCTGGTTATATATAGTTGCATAATTGCCGGTGTAGGACGTTCAAAAGACTACGTGTTCTGAACCTATGTTGAAAAGCCTCTAGGGTGGTGACATTTGTTATCAAGTTGGAAGAATAATTTTAAATTGAACATTTTCTTTTGATCACAATTATTAACTTTTATAAATACCGACGTTTCGACTAACATATGTAGTTTTCATAGGGAACTAAATTGTGCCTAGATCAAAGGATTAACAGAACCGTTACAGCGTATACCGCAACACCACGGTATCGTGTTAGCAGTGAGACAACATATAAATCTTACACAAATATTAGTACATACAAAGAACAAAGTGGAAGATTGCAAGAAGACATTTTGTGTTTACCAAATCCCATGTAAGAGCTGCAACCACACTTACATTGCAGAAACAGGAAGAACATTTGGTCCAAGACTGGAATAACACGCACGCACGCACGCACGCACGCACGCACGCTTATGCGCATAAATCCAGAATGTCTTATTTCTAGTCGATACCGGAACAACTTGCTTGAGCAGTCCGCTCCTCCTCCTACCCTGACACAGCTCATGCCACTGTGCATATAGAATGTAGCTAGAGTATTTGAAGAGCGGAGGGCCTTGGTGGTGTGGGAACCCTGCTGCACACGGAGCACGCTCGCCTCCACAGGGATTTGTTTTGTGGTTGTCATTAGCACAGAACTCCTAGCCGGGTGTGGGGCAGGGCAGGCGGGGAAGCGGTCCAGGCCCCCACAATTGTAATTTTAGGTCACAAAAAGCTTTTTGTATAATTTCTTGGGAGTCGAAACGTTCTTATATATATTGGAATGTTTCAGTGTGATGCAAATGGGTGTTCTGAATGGGCAAAAGTCGTATTTTCCTGTGAATACCCAATTGTAGACGGTAGGAAGGAGTAAGTTAGTTATTATTATGATACGATATCGCTGTTAACGTGCGATACGAAGGTGCCGTTCCATCTTTGTGCAACCTCTTGTAGGCGCCGGTCGTCTTGTTATACGTGTTGGTCGAACTTCGGGCCCGGCTCATGGACGATAACACTCGGTCAGCTTGTCAAACACCGGCGTTCACTCACCGAAATCATCCTCGCAAGCCAGGGCTGTTTGCCACGCAAAACTTAGCCCTGGCTGATCCCCTAGGCGAAGTGCGGAAGTTAGCCGAGTCAAACTAGTAATTGACTTCGCCAGTCGCGACTGCATCACTCGTGAGAACAGCGCAAATACCCGCCCCAATTCGAAGGCGGATAAACGACTTCTGGGAATCCCAATATACAATGACCCGTTCGCCCATTAGCACGAGTAGCTGAGCGGTATTGTGTATTCGAATAATTGCTTCTACTTCCTAAACATTGCATGTAACACGAGCCACGGTTGGTTGAAATTACTTTTATTATGACCACTTGACCTGCCGACATTCAGAGTTTCGCAAAACGATCAGCCAGAGGCAATCAGCAGCGATGATGACCGAAATCAGATCTCGGGGTCGACCACTTCAGGGACACATCCTTGTCTTGCTGCTCCTCGTCATTATTTTAATCTCACCTACTATTTATTTATAATATATTATTATTAGTTTGTTTTATATAATTCCATGCACCTATATTCTAATTTATTTTACACACACATGAGCCTTATAATTTTATCAATCTTAGTGTAATTCATTATTTAAATTATTGTATTCAATATATACGTTGTATGCCCTTATATTTGAATCTGTTTAATTCGATGTACGATTCTTATTTTGTATTGTTCTTACTTACTAATTTATGATCGACGTGTTTAGTGGAATTATTATTGTATTGTAAAGCGCCATAGCGCGCTATGTGATTATGACGCTGTATAAATATCGTATTTATTATTATTATTAATAATATTATTATCGTGGTTCACGTCGACTGGGTTGCTGCATTCGGGCCAGGTGTTTTTCTCTGCAAAGTTCTTGACTGAGTTACACTCGGCGTCTTGCATTCATTTGCACAACAGATGCTACCCAAGATAGCGTATTTTTATACGCCAGGTAACACATTCCCACTAGTGTTTCGTCATTCGTCTAAACAACCGCGTATGCCAACGCATGCTCGATCGCGTTCGCACTAATATTATTCAGACGCCAGATCTAAGGACGTTTGCGTTCTGAAGCCAGTATTATGATTTGTGTTAAACATGGGCGTCGGGACATGGTGGATACTGGTGGGCTGAGGCTCACAAAAAACCTCAACTGCACCCGCCTTGAGGCTCAGCAAATACGTCCAACTGCACCCTCTTGCCAAAATATTGGTGGCTAAACCTATAGCCAGTGCACCATCAAGGTCAACCCACCGATTCCAATGCCTATTTTAAATACATGTGTAGGCCCATGCGTTGTTATTGGTAAGATATATTTTACTGGCATGATAACTAACTAAATAAATAGTTGCGAACGCGGATTGTATACAGGCCTCTGGTGTTATGTTATCCACCATGGGCGCCACGTGTTATTTCGGGTGGCTTCTACTGGCGGGTTCTTGAGCCGTCAGGTGTCGCTACTCTTGTCGCCACAACAAAGCGCAAACAACGGTTATGTTCAGTTTCCCGAGCTCGAACAAAACAAAAATTGTTGCGCTATCTGCGCCTTCTTCGCAAAACGTTAATACTCTCATCGGTGGTTCTTGAAAGTCACCACAAATATTACTTACTACCAGTACGCGTCTTCAATCTGCACAATTCTGCCACACCTCCAGACATGTCAATCTATGATGACTAAAATGGAGATGTTTAACCAACGGTCGAAGCCACGTTAGGCCCAGCTGCTTCGTATCCTGATCGCATCACTCGTATACCACCGAACTCTAACCTCTTCACATAACCTACATAGCGCACAAAGACGCACCCACACGCACGCACGCACGCACGCACGCACGCACGCACACACACACACACACAAACACACGCATGCACACATGCACGCACGCAAGCAAGCAAACAAACATACACGCACGGGCGCGCGCGCGCGTACACACTCACGCACACGGCGGTTTGCCCGCGTGAAATCCGGCACTGCTCGTACAAGATTGTTCTGACCCAATAAAATTATAATAAAAAAAAGTAAAAAGGTAAGTTCTTATATAGCGCAGTATCCAGTCCTCAGGACTGCTCAAAGCGCTTTACACTTTACTCCCTGGCAGACCTGTTCAATCGAACACCATCTCGACTTATCTGGGAAGCACCAGCCACGTTGCAATTGATACGCGAAGGCTATTCGTACACAAATATCCACCACTGTCTATAGCCAGGTATTCATACAGCAGAGTGAACTGGAGCAATCTATAGTGAACGAACTTGCCCAAGGTTCGACACCGCCGCACAGGATTCGAACCCGGGTTTTTTCGGTTGAGAGTCCGAAGCTCTAGCCACTGCACCACGGCGCTACACAATTACTTTGAAATACCATGGGTCTGACGTAAAAAAGCGTCCAATAACCTCCGCATTTTGTCGTGAAGCGACAACAGTCTGCCAACTGTTTTTCAATGTTCGCATTGGGCTGTTTATACCTGACCTGCTTGACATTTGGAATATGGTAATGAGAAACTACGTGCATTCGCCACTTTTGCAAAGTAGGGTAGGGTGGGGCAAAGAGCTCCCGTGGGGTAAGGAGCTTGATGTATCTCGCCCTCTGGTGGGCAAACACAATGTTGCCACTAAGTGACTATACTGCCCGAAATATTGGTACACGCCAAATACACGTTTAGAAAATATCACCGTTTTAAGTTTTCTTGCATGTTTGGTGTAACATCGTTGTGTTTGTACTGTTTTACTGAAACTTAGGGGTTACGCTTACCGTCGTGCCGTTATTGTCATATTTATCATTAGTGTATATAGCTTAATTCGTTTTTTTTAATGAGACAATAAATAGTATTAGCGCGGTAATTGATATTTGACCATGCATGCTGGGGGCAAGAAGTCCCCTTACAGTGCGGGGGGAAGACGCCCCATGGACGTCTTGCGTGAGTTGGTCAGTGTAGAATCGCGAATAGATCATACTTAAAATACCCAAAGAGCGCATAAAACGCAGCGGCTGACAACTGGGGGGTGGGCTATCAACCACAAAAGAAGAACCACTGCTAACGACATGACATCGATATTCGGAAAGACCGTCCTGCGATCCGCCACATCAGACACCGGATCATCGACAGCTTTGCCGACCGACAGATCGTCCATAATCTTACGCGACCGCCAGATCATCAACAACCTTGCCACCTACCGCCGGATCATCCGTAGCCTTGTTGTCGACACACCAGTTGAAAATAACGTCATGTCCCACACAAAGGGGCGGCGCCTTGCCCCAGGAATGGGGCAAAACGCCCCCTTAAGCCAATATATTTAATTAACAATTATTGGATTTAGTGTTGTCAAATATCACATATTCTTTGGTAATATGTAGCATAACCAGAGGGCAATCGTATGACAGCACCAGGACGTCAACAAGTACACGTTTGTGAATAAATACGCCCACCCTCCCTTAAAGAGGGCTCCATGCGCCACCCTATCTTAATTTTGCAACCCACTTTATGAACATTTTTGTGTGAAAAGAGTCGAATTGGATATTGACTTGATTGTGACAGTAGCGTTGACAACGACTTGTTCCGTCTAACAGTGCGACAGCTACATCAGAGATTGGAAGACGAACATTCACCCGTACCCTATCGCAGATTTCATGGAGTCACGTTGCCTTTTTCTTCGTCTGTCTTTTAGATGTTGGTTTTATATACTTATGGATTGAAACAAAAGATTATAGTTTTATTCAATACAAAACACAACCTATTGGTAGCCATCTTGAAAAATACCTGGGCAAAATTAAGAAATACATGGCTACATTTGTTTCACTGGGCTGAGATAGTCTGTGTTCGCCCAATTGTTGTCGTCCGTATATTTCGTTAATATTGCTACTGGTTGATGGTAGTGCCAATGCAGTTCGCTATACACCCTGTAGCATGGCTAAAGCAACTTTTATTTTAGTTTGTTCCATGAAAAATCATAATTGCAAATCACGTGCAACAAAATACCATGACGACCATCTTGAAATCGATGGACCACTACTGTGTGTTTGTGTGTGTTTGTGTGTGCGCACACGCGTGTGCGTGTGTGTACGTGTGCATCGGTGTGTGTTTGTATTGGTGTACATGTTTGTGTACGTGTGTACTTGTGTACGTGCGTGCGTGCGTGTGTGCGCGTGTGTGCGTGATCATACTCTGTAATGCCCAACATGTGAAATTAAATGTCGCCCTGCCCTTGTGAGCTTTATACACGCCATACGGCAGTAGTGAAGTGACAGTGTCGGTGTTCCCTGTGTCTCCCTTTGACTCCCTGTGAGAGTCTATAACCCTTCGAGTCCAATTCAATGTAATTACTTTATTCCGGAATACTACATCCATATACACTGCAGTGTGAGCTGCAGGTCACATTTATTTAAGGAATAAATGGTCTACTTTGTCAACTCTGAACGTTGCTAAGTGTAAATCTTGCTTAACATTACCCCGACCTGGCAATACTGCATGTGATGCATGATAAGATAACCCTTTAGTTTGACAAGTTGACGAACAGATATTGGCCTGCTTCTTATATCCGACATATTGTTAATGCCTATGCATAGCATATATAAAAAGTCGGGTTTTCTCTAGCGTTCGTGAACAGTTTGTTTTCGAGAACTCGGTACAAAAATACATCCTTAGTACCAGCTAGATGAAAACATGATGAGTTCACACAACAATACCAGGGTTCAAGTCCCTGCTTAAACACGTTGTGTGTCCCGAAGGTCTATTAATAACCCGAATGAAGATGGAGTCTCAAAGCCGCAAGGACGGATCCTATTCAATGAGAGACCAACGGAAGTATCATGCCGCCCTAAATTTTGTTTTTATTTGAGCAGTTCAACAGACGCAGTTTATCTTCCACACATGCCAAGGAAGAACTTGACAAACGCATGACCGATTTTGACATTTCTGTGACTTGTATTCAAGAATACAGGCAGGCTCACCCACCAGTAGACCTATATATCATAGCTACAAGAATAATGTGTTCCGCGCTATATTCACAGCGTCGGCTACACGAAATCGACAAGTTACAGCAACCGGTGACGTCGATGTAGCTTCCCATGTTTAACAACAAGATAGTTTAACAAGATTGCCATCCAGAAAATTACTCTGGATGGCAGTTGGACAAGGAAGCCTTTTGGCTTATCGAGAGTCCAATACTTTTTATCTACATGTATCCCGCCTTTTTAAGGTGTGTGTCGATTTTATTTTTAAACATATTCACGCTACTAGCACCAACACAATCAGGAGATAATCTGTTCCATTCATTTACAGTCCTTTGTGAGAATGAGAACTTTCTTATATCTAATCTACACTGCTCCTTTACTAATGTAGCTTCATGTCCTCTGGTCCTTCTATCTTTCTTAACTGAGAAAAAAATGTTTCTATCAATATTTTCATAACCATTCAATATTTTAAACACTTCTATGTGATCTCCTCTCAATCTCCTGGTCTCTAGTGTTGTTAAACCACATTCTTTTAGGCGTATTTCGTAACTAAGATCCCTCAGATTTGGTATCATTTTAGTCGCTCTCCTCTGTACTCTTTCTAGCATATCTATGTCCTTCTTGCGATATGGCCTCCATGCTTGTATACAATATTCTAAATGAGGCCTCACTATTGTTTTGTACAGCGGTACTATTAATTCTTTTTTCTTATACGCTATATTTCGCCTAATTAATCCAAGGATTTGATTTCCCTTTGACGCTGCAATTCCGCACTGCTCTGAAACCTTCATATCAGCACTAATGGTTAACCCTAAGTCCTTTTCTTTTACAGTAGTACTTAGAACAGTACCCCCATTTTATATTTTACCTCTTCATTCCCATGACCTGTGTGGAGGCATTTACATTTCCCAAAATTGAACAGCATTTGCCACTTTTCAGACCATTTGATCAACCTATCAAGATCATCTTGTAAATGCTGTCGGTCTCCATCACTTTTAATCCTTCTAAACACTTTTGTATCATCCGCAAATTTCAACACCTTGCTTGTTATATCATCGTCAGCTGTCTCCTGGGTAACATTTAGTGTTAAACAACTCGAATATTAATAACGTGACCAATAATGTGTAAACTAAATGTAACTAGCAACAAGAGAAATAGGCATAATAATAATAAATAATAAGCGATGTCCTATGAAATGCATTAAGTTATCTTGGGTGCTGTCGTTGGTGGTTATCTTAACTAGAACACTTGTCAAGTGGCCATGTCACAAGTGGAATAAGTAATAATAGTATGTGTGCGATTTCATCATAACAGCAAATCACAAAACAAAGTTTTCGTTTGCGACAGAGCGGCTTTAAACATGTTCGGCGTGCTTACCCACGCGTGACGACTTGCACGGTTGAGTGACTGGAGTAGTGATCACGGCACAAAGATACATTGTAAAGCCGCTCCACTCGACTGAGTTTCGTGGATACGTTCGCAGTCTGCACTACACGACACTGTCTGAAGCGACGTCTGGAAGGCTAATAGTTCACACAATAACGTGGCGTTGGTAGAAATGGCGTCCAGCGAGAGCGGCAGTGCTGCGTAGACACTCGACAAGTGGATGGCGAACTTCGACACATGTCCAGATCAAGACCCGTGTTGCAGCTGGAAACAGCAGACGAGATGTTGATTGTTTGAACTGTGGCAGCGGTGAGGCCTTCTCCTGATTGAGGTGGATAGCGACGGTAGGTCTGGTTATTCTTCGAGAGTTGCGTGTGAGTGCTGTGGGTAGCATTGGCACATGCTAGTAGCACGGAGATACAATAACATGGCGCACAGGAACCTTGCTAATCCAGATCCCGATAATACGGAAATCTCGCTGTTCGGACACCACTTCGCAGAACGGAATTTACAAACGCTAATAAATTGTACCCCGATATGTGCATGATTGGTTTATCGGGAAGAAAGAGGTTCAACTGGATAATAAAACAAATGTCATCAATATTATAAAACAGTTATTGATTTGTTTAACAAACTTACCACATGTTATAAATAATCAAATAAATTATTTTGTTATAAATATGATAGTGAGCGATTGTTTGAGAGGCTTCTCAACTTATGCCAGATATTACTTGCGTCAACTATATGACACCTGCACTTTATTAAATTACTACATGTGTCATATATATCATGTAAGCCACGAAAGAGTGTAATACAGTTCGTACAAGATTAATACAATATTTTCTTGGTCATACTCGCACGCATGCGTGCTTGCTCGCACACGCGCACACACAAAATCACACCAACGTCTTGCCACACACACGTGTATGGCCTACAATGATTACATGTTAGATATCAAAACAAAATCTATTACACCGATATTTGGTATATTATGTTTTGTGTGGTGTATTCCGCCGTACGGCAAATTGGTTTATTTGGTAATAGTGTAAATACATTATTTTCCAATTGTTTACTGATTGTTAGGCCTACTGTATAATTTACAGTTCAGTATTTTATTTTTGTATAATTTTTATTATTTGTCAATGCCAATAATCCAGGTTTAGTAGTTTTAATGAATAAACAACGTTGCGTAACAACGAGGAACCGTGCAGAAAAAACTAGGTACATGGCTATATATTTTCTCTGTGAAGTGTATGTTGGTATGTTGGTGACGAACTACCGCAGAAAAAAATAGTGTTTGGCACCATCTAAGCATACCGTGTCTAATTATGACGAATCAAGTTGTTTACATCACGATGCGGTCAACGCGTACACAATGGCGGGTGTGATGACTGGGGGAACGATTGTTCAACGTCGCCGCTGTTGTATCGTGGTGGAATCATGAGTAAATTAATTTCTGGCGAACGCGGTTCCTTTTTGATGGGATGCTATTGCTATTTATGATAACCTCGTATTATAAATTATTAAAAAAAGTTCCACCGAAATAATATCGTTCGTTAACGAACACAGTGATCAGTTTTGGGGTAACATTGTCAAATTTGTATTTATGCAAGCACCAACACAAGTCATGAATAGTGATGAAATAAGGCCAAATGAATGACGTTTATTAAAGAGATTAAGTTAAAGAGAGAGAAATGTGGGCTCTACATCCCAAGGCCAGGCCTGTGACTGAGCCCATACTAGTCTCCTGTACCTCTGGATGACAGAGCCCACATTTCGGCACATACAACATTAGCAGTATTGTTATATATATATAAAACAACAGCATTACTACTGTAATCACAGTAGACCTTATGCACTGTACCGTACTAACCAAGCACACCATTCATTCATACTAACTATAATCCCAACTACCTGCTGAAGAGTTACACTATATCAAGATTTAGCCTAAACCTATAAGTGGGGCCATTACGCCTAACTTACTAAAATCACCGGTGGAAGAGAAGCGAGCTGTCTCGGTATCAAAACCCCGTGAACACATTGTCCACCTGCACTAAGAAAATGGGGAAAGCATTGAGATCTGCTATCAACCCCTCTTCCACCGACGATGTATATGTTGTGTCCCTAATGCTATCAAAAATTGGGAGGGAAGGGAGGGCCAACATTTTTTATGTGACCACTCTGTCTGCTTTCACAAAACGAAGAGCTCATTGCAATCTGCCGCCGAGCGCCATTGCCGCGCGGTAATTGGTTCCTTGTGCCAAAAGAGCACCAAAGACAAAGGGGGGTAATTAGTTGGGGTAACATTGTCAAATTTGTATTTATGGTACTGAGTCATCGTTGTTGGTATTAATATAATGCCTACTGCCTACTGAACAGAGCTGGCTATAGACGTGGTCCGGTATATTCAATCTGCGTAGACTACGACCACTAATTGAGGTCAAATGGGCAAAACACTATTTTAAACTAAATGCAATTGCGTAATAAATGTCGTAAACAACTCTTACTAGTATACTAAATCTCATAAATCACTTGATCAAGCTCAACTGATGTTCGGTTATCACCAACAACATGTAAATGGGCATATAACCTCACTAACATATAACCTCACTAACATATTATAACCTCACTAACATATAACCTCACTAACATATAACCTCACTAACATATAACCTCACTAACATATAACATCACTAACATATAACCTCACTAACATATAACCTCACTAACATATAACATCTCTAACATATAACCTCACTAACATATAACCTCACTAACATATAACATCACTAACATATAACATCACTAACATATAACATCACTAACATATGACATCACTAACATATGAAATCACTAACATATAACATCACTAACATATGACATCACTAACATATGACATCACTAACATATAACATCACTAACATATGACATCACTAACATATAACCTCACTAACATATAACATCACTAACATATAACATCACTAACATATAACCTCACTAACATAATATAACCTCACTAACATATAACCTCACTAACATATAACCTCACTAACATATAACCTCACTAACATATAACCTCACTAACATATAACCTCACTAACATATAACCTCACTAACATATAACCTCACTAACATATAACCTCACTAACATATAACCTCACTAACATATAACATCACTAACATATAACATCACTAACATATAACATCACTAACATATGACATCACTAACATATGACATCACTAACATATGACATCACTAACATATTACATCACTAACATATGACATCACTAACATATGACATCACTAACATATGACATCACTAACATATGACATCACTAACATATAACCTCACTAACATATAACATCACTAACATATAACATCACTAACATACAACCTCACTAACATACAACATCACTAACATATAACATCACTAACATATAACATCACTAACATATGACATCACTAACATATGGCATCACTAACATATAACATCACTAACATATGACATCACTAACATATGACATCACTAACATATAACACCACTAACATATGACATCACTAACATATGACATCACTAACATATGACACCACTAACATATGACATCACTAACATATAACATCACTAACATATAACATCACTAACATATAACATCACTAACATATAACATCACTAACATAGAACTGTTAACCTGAGTGTAAGAAATAGACATGAGCATTTGGCAATTTTTCTTTTTAAATTTGCAATAGGTCTTCGCGAGCTCAACAATGGTGCAAGGAGCAGACGGAAATTACAAAGTTTGCATTGCTTCCAAGTTGCGGCAGAGACTGTACTTACGGAGTGAGTTCAGATTATGAGGCATGGTATGCCATCGTGCCTCGTGAAGCTTACCCACACACTGGAGCTGTCTTTGGCTATTACGTGTCCTTTTAGCCACCAACAGAATAACAACCTGCAGTACATAGCAATTACGGTTTCAGACACATTGCGCGTCTTAAGACTCACTATTTCAAACTTGCACGTAATATGTGACTTTTACACCTTCGATTCACTCTTTATAATGATTATTGTTTATTACTACTATTTCTACAATTTTAATTATTGATTCATTAATATTTTACTGAATATATATATACATATATAAAATAACATAAACATTATATACACACATATATATGTATATATATATATATATATATATAATGTTTATGTTATTTTATATTTTAACGTAACTGTCGGCATTTTTCGTTATATAAAGTTTTGTATGTATTTTGTCATCGTTTCTCTCGGCTTAGGTTAGTTTACCACAGTTTTGTTTAATTAAGTTTTTGTAGACGTTTTATTAACGTTTTGTAGCTATACTAAGTTAGTCTTAGCATTTTGGACAGATTATAGACACCATTGAAGAGGGTTTTACTCCGGGAATGAGTGTCATCTCGTTGTCCATGATGTACCGCTTGCAGAATAATCATATGTTTATTGTCCGCTTTCCCTAAATTATTAATTCCCACTATCGATAACATTGATTGTGACAATTTTATGGCCTTTTGTAAATATTATTAATAAACATGCACACAATAAAAATATATAAATTATTATTTGTAATAACTGCATCACCTAAAACGTATTACTAGTTGACGTTAATTTTAATGCACAACATTCACGACGTTCATAAATTTATGTCGATTGATTTGTACTATACAGCCTATTGTAGCTATGGTGGAAGGCTTGTTCATTCGAGTACAAACTCAAGTTGAACTGCGCTATAATTACTGTACAGATATTAAGTAGTGACTAGATTATTATGTGCCACAAATAACCGGTAGCGGAGCATTTACTGAATAAGTCCTAGTATTGTGTTTACAAATGTATAATGGCTATCGTCCGTAATTGATTAATGTAAACGGTGTGTGAATAACTATTATCGTCTTGATCTAATAATCCCGATGACAGAATTTGTTTCTGTCTATTTGTTTCACGAATATCGGCCATATCGCACAGGTTCAGTTGGAGCTGTTCAACCTGGTGTGTGTTTCAGAGCGCCGTTGTCACGTACCGAAGATGTGGCTACGGTGTCATACATGTATATCTTAAAGTTAGAAAAAAGAGTAAGAAGTTCCGAATATTGTATTTTGCGAATAAGAACTCGTTATGTTTTCCTAATATTTATACACCTGCTGCTTTTCTTTCTTTTTCAAATTATTGTTTCGTTTTTAATCGGTTCTATAAAGCAAGCATGGTTGCCACAGCTACATTTTGTACAACATGGCTACATAATATATGCAATGACGCCACTGGTTCTCTAAATGTAAGTATTTGTGGCGTTGCAATCTTTCCATACTTCTCCAGCAGGAAACCTAACTTCCTCCTGATACTTCAACTGTACTTCATATGTATGAAGTACAGTACATGACTGAACACTACTATTTAAAAACTCCAGTCATGTCTTCTGATTTGATCGCTAAGACACTTCGCTCATACGCATGCGCGCGCGCGCGCACACACACACACACACACACACACACACACACACACACACACACACACACACACACACACACACACACACACACACACACACACACACACACACACACACACAGCGTTGCATTATTGCATTACACTGCATAGCCGATTGTAACGCACGTAAATCCTTACGGGAATTGTTATTAGAGTACAGTGAACTACCAGTATAATGTATGGAACTTTTGGGGGACCAACGAGAGGGTGATCAACAATGCAGGGCAGAACTGCAATTTGAACAGTGTTCCATTTAATGGATTGTTTCTAGTCACGCAGTTAATACAGCGAGAGATCCAAAAATGATATCGTGTTGGGTATTAAACCATTGAATCAATGGCGAAGATACGATGTTATACCTTTGTGCTTACAGGGGCGCTTGGAGAAAGAGCAAGGTTGTTGCCAAGAGACGGGAGAGAACACAGACACGCCTCACAATAGCGCACGTCTTCACTGTGCCTCCTCCAGAGCCTGATTAATCTTGACCACCTTCAACAGTTCTGTGTAGAAAGGCGCGACAACCTGGACTGCCTCAATGCGCCAAAGCCTGCCGGATTAGTTTTGATTGTGCAGAGCGCGCGGTCTATGAACTGGAGCTGATGGCGTATTGAATGAGTCGACGCCATGAAGAAGATCAACATCCACATGAGAGGCGGCGTGCGGGGCCGAGACGGATCGACGGGTAGGGCGCGCAGTGCGGCGGGCACGGCGGCCGCCACAGACGTCGAGAACAGCTACGGGTTCCGGATGTCAAAGAAAGTTGCCGAACTAACCCAAGTCGTTCACATGCTATTTGTGCGCAACCACGAGAAAGAAATCGAAAACGAGGCTCTGCGTGTGGCATACGAGGACGAAATCTCAGAGGTTATCGCCGACGCGAAGTCTCGCGTACTCGCACTCGAGACGGACATGCGCGCGCAGGCTTGCCGCCACACGGAAGAGATTGCGCAGTGCGGGCGCCGCCTGGCGGATTCGCGCGAACAAAGCGCCGCCGAGTGTCGCGAACGGGTGACTTCGCGCGAGAGCGAACTGCGTGACGTAAAATCCGAATGTGGGAACGTGCGAGACTTGCTCATCAACGCGCAGAAAGACATAGAGCGTCTCAAACACGGCCACCAAATAGAACTGATGGCGAAGCAGCGAGATCTCGACGCGAGACAAAACGAGATTTCGCGCATGAAGTCGTACATTGCCAGAATGGAGCAGAATACGCGCTGCGTCGACAACGAGGCGCAGCGCATGCGCGACATTGTTAAGACGAACAAACACCTAAGTGCGAAGATTGCCGACTTACAGACGCAGATCGACAGTCTGAAGAGAGAGAGACAGCAGCTGATCGCCAGCAACAAGCAGCTGGAGACGGAGAACAACAAGCCGCGGGAGGTTGTACACTCCCCGACCGGAAGTAGCGTGGCGCGACCAGAATTCTCCGGCGTACCCATCGCCGTATTCATGGTAGGTGAAAATATGTGTCGTGCGTTCGCTTGCGATTCGGGGTTGAGCTCTGGCAGCATGTGTCTAGAGGGAGGGAGGGTGTGACGGAGGGAGGGTGTGACGGAGGGAGGAAGGGAGGGAGAGAGGAAGGGAGGTAGAGAGGAAGGGAGGGAGAGAGGAAGGGAGGGAGAGAGGAAGGGAGGGAGGGAGGGAGGGAGGGAGGGAGGGAGGGAGGGAGGGAGGGAGGGAGGGAGGGAGGGAGGGAGGGAGGGAGGGAGGGAGAGATAGAGATAGATAGATAGATATAGAGAAAAAGAGAGGGAGAGAGAACGAGAGAGAGAGAGAGAGAGAGAGAGAGAGAGAGAGAGAGAGAGAGAGAGAGAGAGAGAGAGAGAGAGAGAGAGAGAGAGAGAGAGAGAGAGAGAGAAGAGAGAGAGAGAGAGAGAGAGAGAGAGAGAGAGAGAGAGAGAGAGAGAGAGAGAGAGAGAGAGAGAGAGAGAGAGAGAGAGAGAGAGAGAGAGAGAGAGAGAGAGAGAGAGAGAGAGAGAGAGAGAGAGAGAGAGAGAGAGAGAGAGAGAGAGAGAGAGAGAGAGAGAGAGAGAGAGAGAGAGAGAGAGAGAGAGAGAGAGAGAGAGAGAGAGAGAGAGAGAGAGAGAGAGAGAGAGAGAGAGAGAGAGAGAGAGAGAGAGAGAGAGAGAGAGAGAGAGAGAGAGAGAGAGAGAGAGAGAGAGAGAGAGAGAGAGAGAGAGAGAGAGAGAGAGAGAGAGAGAGAGAGAGAGAGAGAGAGAGAGAGAGAGAGAGAGAGAGAGAGAGAGAGAGAGAGAGAGAGAGAGAGAGAGAGAGAGAGCGAGAGCATATATAAGCCTACTTTTCTGAATAAATATGCCCTTATTTCCTTACCCACTATTGTATCAACAATGATACAAAGCGAGTGCTACCAGAACAGTGTCGCGACCATGAGTAGGCTTCAGTGTTTGCATTTCAGGCCTTCCTACACTCTTCCACTGAGGTCACGATATAGGGAGACACGGCGAGAGGGAGATAGGTATAAACGGAGAGTGGGAGATTGAAGAGAGGTGGAGAGGGAGACGGCGATAGGTAGAGAAGGGGAGAGAGCGAGTGAGGGAGAAAGGAAATACAGGAGAGACAGGGAGAGAGCTATTTATTTTTTAACTTCAATTTTAATGTCGTGTTTAGTATAGACAAAAAATATGGCCATCAGAACGGTCGATTGGCAGGGACATTGGCTAGAGGTGGAATCTGCCGTCCATGTATTGTGGACGGTGGCTTGTGTACAGGAAACTTAACCAATTCGGAAGCAGATTAAAGCGTACACTAAAATGATCTTGTTGGAAAACATATTTTAAAATGTATTTTTGTTTTCAAATCCTTAAAATTGTCCAGTTACAATAATTAACAGAATGTAAAATTAACAACCGTTCGGAGAATAGAACATATCTTCGGACGACCTGTTCTAATCAAAGTAAAATCAAATATGGCGGACGCTGGGTTGTATAAATGTCTAGTAATTGGGAACGTCAAAGATATCACATCCTCTCACTGGTTGTGTTAGATGTAGGCATGGCCGTAGAAACAATGCAGATGTGTGTGTGTGTGTGTGTGTGTGTGTGTGTGTGTGTGTGTGTGTGTGTGTGTGTGTGTGTGTGTGTGTGTGTGTGTGTGTGTGTGTGTGTGTGTGTGTGTGTGTGTGTGTGTGTATGTTTATGTGTGTGTGGGGGGCTCCCGCGCGCGCTTGTTCATACGTGCATGCACGAAATCTGGGGCATAAGCTACAACGCTGCATAGCATGGTCTAGTTACTCCTGCTTCGTATTCACGCATGTGTCTGCACGTAACACTGTTTTGTTAAAAATATAGTAATAATTACATTAGCACAACACGCTCGCACAGACCAGATTTCCCACAGTTTGCTGATAACGTAACGCCAAGGCTGTGAAAACATAATATTATAAATACAATTGCGTTGATCGGTAACGTTAACTTCAGAAAAAACCTTCTGACTCCATTGAATGTTGACGTTCGGGCAGTCGCTCACCGACGTTCCTAAGAGTGCGCAGGACCGCAGGACTACAGAACAATGTGTTGATTCATGGGCCGTGTGGCACTACGCAGTGTGTGTGTGTGTGTGTAAGCATTGTGCGAGTCACTATACTGTGTAGCGTAGTAAACAACGCGCCATGATCCTAGGCGCATGTTTACTGAGCTAGTCTCATTATTAGCTTTACTGTGTGCTCTGTAAACTAGCTGGTCGGCTCTACGCGACTCGTAATCCAAGTACGATACGTTATGTTTGCGTCACTCCCGTAGTATAGCGTCGACGACACTCGTTGGAATCTAACAATAATCGAGTTTGTATGTATGTATGTGTGTGCGTGTGTGTGTGTGCGTGCGCGCGCGTATGTACGTACGTTTGTTCGTACGTACGTATGTTTAGGGATATGTCAAGGTTTTCCTCCTGGATGGTTTGCACTTCGTATCGGGCATCAAACTTTCAAGAATTAATCTACGACCTCTCAGAAGAAAACTAATGTCTTTATTTTTCTTGCGATTTTCAGTTGATAATGGTTCTTACCAGTTTTAGGAAAAGTAGGGCCTACTTGATGTTAGATGGACGTCATCTAAATATTTAGAACGTTAAGCATGTTTTCTGCGATGTTCCGAAATCCGCCGATCAGTGGAAGGGGGTGGGTGGGGCGGGGCGGGGCGTATTCCGTAATTTGCGTTTCGAAAACACGGCTCACACAATTACGTCATAGCAAACGCCGCAACGAATACTTCAGTGAGCCGTCTTCTGCATGCATGTATTTTAGCGCGAACAATTGGGGAAGAACATTGTATACTGTTATACTATTCTATGTATGAATCACTGTAGCATACTGGTCCGTTTTGAATAAATTGTTTTTCTCGATGTTACTTTCATAGAGTGTATTTAGCTCAATGACGTGAATGATATAGATCATTGATAACCTGAACATCGACCATGAGATCAGAGTCACTTTCCTGGATGATTAGAAATACAGACTCCACGTGTAGCGGCTTTGTTCTAACGGAATCTTACAACCAGCTAACACACGAAGGACCTGTTGCACTTGTGTGGCAAGAGTGCATACAGAATTATGCCATGTGGGGTCTGGTTCTTTTACATAGGAACTCCAAAAATACGCCTTGCATGATTCGGTCTTTCACATGGTCTAGCCACACTGTAGACAGACCCATTTTCACTTTAAATTGAAAGTTGTTCCACGACCGATGCGACGTCTTCCTGGTATTAAATATTGGTGAGCCTTTGCGTTTCCTGTGCCTTTCCTAACGAAGCCTTTTTCTGTTACCAGTCTTGCCTTGCATTGAAAGCCTGGGCTGTTCTTATGTCAGCTATTTCCGGTGTCGAAAGGGTGGCATTGGGAATGGAGATGTGGCATTTATCGACAGCTTAGGCTAACCGTTCATTAGATACTGGCAGGTGGCCATTGTGTTTGGACATTCCGAACCAGCGTTTGGTATGTGACCCAACTGATTGCCTTTTGGTGGGATGACGACGGATGGTTTTGCATACCCTATAGGCTATATCCGTGCCGTTTATTGTTGGCTTTCATTTGTTGTTTCGATGTTCTTGAGCATGAACTCTCGTTCTCTTTAAGGTACTGTTACTTTTTCCTTCGGTGTGGTTTCGAAGGACACCCGAACACCAACACATAATAATAATAATAACAAACTTCTATAGCGCCTAAATCCCCAGGAATCTGAGCTCAGAGGCGCAACATACAAGACAAAATATAGGGGTTATGCTCCACGGCGTTTTGTTTATTTAGGATCGACGATGTTATGTACACTGTGGGTTCAACATATGTATATTTACGCATACAATGCATACAGTAGAGTATACAACGTTTCTCATGTATCCATTATCATAGTTTATGCACCGTTTTGATGAAAAGTTACAGTGGCATGATAATATGTAGTGAGTAATTTTGCAAATATTCCAAATCAAGTAGATTCTTACAAGTGTCTATCGAACTTTGTTGCGATTACGGATTATTTACCCATATGGATAATGGGACAACGTGTAGAATAAGTATGACAAACACAACAACTTTAGTGTTATAACAGAAAAGTAAAACACAACAAAACTTATCACTATATATTATTAGATAGCGACCCGGATTGGTGTAAATGCGCTGTGTAATGTTGAAAACACGAGACTCTCAATCGAGTGAACCCGCTTTCGAATCCCCTTGCTGCCCGTTCAAAGCTTTAGCAATTTCGATCGTTCCACTTTTTGAGCATTCGTTCACTCGTCATTTGTGAAATTATAGTTTTACCGTTAGACTACGTGGCTACAAAACAAACGTCACGTGGAGGGGATTAAGCAGTCATTTACCAGTGTAATGTAATACAATATAAAACTGTCGAAGATCCACACCTGTTGACATGTTCTGATTGGCCTTCATTTGTGGGTTATTTTCATTCCAGTCCCATGTCATCATACACGTTAACGGCATAATTTAAACGAATTTCTCATAAAAGAGCAGCTCTACCACACAGACTATATATATTTCCTAATGCCTATACCAAGGGAGGGGTTATTGACGACACCCTATCGTATGTCCCCAGGACTGCAAAGAGGAGACGAAGCGACTGCGAGAACAGGTAGCAAAGTTCCGGATGGAGTTGAGCAATCGGGAAAACAACTTCAACCGGATGTTCACCGAAAAGCAGCCAATCGTCGTCGACCACAGCGCAGGCGCGCGCCTCGCGTCGCTCCGCCAGAGGCACTCCATGCCGGAAATGAGGTACCAAAGACTGCCCCGCCGGCAGTCGTGGGCTAGCAGCAGTGCTTCTCTGCCGAGCGGCCCAGATAGCGACATCGATGAGGATCGCGTCGTTGAACTGTCGGTAAGTGTCCGAATGTAGGTGCTAGTATAAAGTCGTCTCACGAGTTCGCAAAGTTAAAAAAACGCAGTGTATAGTATTAATTCAAACTACCAACCAATCCCACTAATAAATTGCGGGAATTAAAATTAACATCTTGAGCGATCCACAATGTCTTCCAAAACAGCAGCCAGTAGTATTGTGTTTACGTGGTTTGTATACCATTTGAACGTTGTGCGGGCGCAACATTCAAATTGCGAATACTATTTCGCTCTTATTAACCATAATTTGGCGGACAGTAGGCGTACATTCAACACATATTTTGTATAGTATTAAGAACATTATATTTTGAACAAAAAAGTTGGTTTGGCATATCGTTTTTTTTTGCACATCTAAGAAAGCCATTACATCTTAATTGTTTATGTTTGACAGTCGGCACCTGCCAGTGCTGCTGGCACAAATTTGTCGATCTGCGTGTCGTCTGGTCGCTGCTTGCCCCATCTACCGACCGATTCGAAAGCGCGGCCACGTCATCTGCTCAAACCAAGGCCACCACGCCAACTCATATCATCAGCCAAAGCGAGTGGGCGTGGGTAGAGCAAATTAATGATAGAGTACAACCACTGTATGCAGTAATATGTGGCGGCCATTTTTTTATTAAAGATGTGGCGCCGCCTGGTGAACTGATGTAAGAACATACACTGTGGGCACCCGCGTTGTGGCGCTAAATCAAGTTGATTGCTAATGCATTTGTGTATTGGACGCAATAGTCACCCATCAAAAGCATAATTTATTATCGCAATTAATCGGCGGGGTGAAATGATGTGACAGTGTCAGACAAATATATTATAATAGCAACAACGAACTATATAATGATGTGCCAAAGACAATGGCAATGAATGCTGTTGTTCCGGTGAGCACATGGTCTGTACGCGTGTTTTCTATTTGAATCTGAAACAGTTTATTGTAATTTCGCAATTCCACCAGAACAATTTAATTGGGGTCCGCACAGGTAACGGCACCGTTTAGAACGGCCAGCCGCACGCAAAAGGTGATCAGTCACAATTAAGTATTGCTGTTTCTCTGAGGTCGCAAACCACATCTTTACTTTTAGGGGCATACGTGTTTACTTTATTACACTTGTCGTCTATGGTGCATGGAAGGAATGAGCTGATCCACTTGGCAGCATTTTTGCCACATCAAATAGACCGTTGATCATGTGCTAAATCACAAAGGTACCACGTCAATGTTTTTTTTACAATAAATGTTTGATTAAAATGCCATAACGTTCTTTTTCGATTTGTGTGTGTGTGTGTGTGTGTGTGTGTGTGTGTGTGTGTGTGTGTGTGTGTGTGTGTGTGTGTGTGTGTGTGTGTGTGTGTGTGTGTGTGTGTGTGTGTGTGTGTGTGTGTGTGTGTGTGTGTGTGTGTGTGTGTGTGTGTGTGTGTGTGTGTGTGTGTGTGTGTGTGTGTGTGTGTGTGTGTGTGTGTGTGTGTGTGTGTGTGTGTGTGTGTTTCTTAACAAATTCGTATTTACTTAGGTAGCATCTGGCCGTAGGCGCTGGCCTCGGTGGTCAGATCTCCAGGTTGTCCAATAAATGTTCTACGACTTCCTGGCAAGGCGGCTTTTTCTGTGCTCCAGTGTTTGTCTAGACGGTTTTTAAATGAGTTAGTGCTGGGTGTAGTTACAACTTGTTCTGATAATTTGCTTCATAATGGTGTTATTCGGATTGAAAATGTTTCCTTTCTGGTGCTGGTTCTTGATATTATTTCAAGCTGTGGCCCCTTTTACCTTCCTTTATATCGCAGTCTTTGTATAGTATCAGAATGTCAGAATATACCTCCCATTGAGCAGTTTATATAACTCTATCATATTTCCCCTTGTTCTTCTATAGCTTAATGTTGGTAGGTTCAATCTTTGTAGTATATTCAGGTAAGAATTACCCTTCATTCCAGGAAGTTGTTTCGTAGCTCGCCTCTGCACATTTTCTATAGCATCCTTATATTTTTGTTTATAAGGGGACCACATGGTTACTGCATAATCTAAATGACTCCGAACAAGAGCTTTATATAATGGTATAAAACTGTTTTTTAGAGTTGTAAAATACCTTCTAATAATTGCCATGATGTTGTTTGCTTTATTAATCTTTTTATTTATATGTTTATTAAATTCTAGTTTTGAGTCAATAATAACTCCAATGTCTTTTTTCTCTTCTATGATTCCTAGTTCAGGGGCCGTATCATCTATTTTCAAATTGTAAGTGTACCCATGTTCATCTGTTTTCGCTAAGTGCACCAATTTCCATTTGTCCGGGTGAAATCTTAATAACCATTGCTTAGACCACAATGCCAGTTTATTAAAATCTTCCTGTTATATATTCTGGTCACATGAACTATTAATTGTTCTAAGCACCTTGGTGCCATCTGCAAACATATACACATCTGAATCTATATTCCCAGGAACAATAAATATAATTGATCCTAGGACACTCACTTGGGGGATGCCACTGGTTACAATTGTCCAGTCAGAGTTGCATGTATACGACTAGACAGGAATGCCTTAATCCATCTTAATGTTGAATCTCGTATACCATATGATTCTAGTTTGCCCATAAATCTTCCACGAAGGACTGTATCTGATTGATCTTCGGGGTTTATAAACACATATATTATGGTTATACATTTGCACCACCCACTAATCCAGTAAGATATTTAATGCAATTAACCATTTAAAATTGGTCAGATTCGAGAAGCCGACACATTTTATTAAAATACCATAACTTCCATGATTATGAAGAGTAGCAAAAATGGCCGTCTCCTGGCGAGATAACTTGGTAGTTCATACGTCACAGTCGTGATTATAATAGTCATAGTGTGGTGGTATAGGCATGAGGGAAGACGTAAGCCTATTGTCTCAACGTCTACTTCAGGTTGCCAATCAACCTGGTTCGTTATACAGGGGCCGATTTTCCGAAGTATTTGCCGCGCGTGCGTGGTTCCTGCGATTGCTAAGTGACATTTTACGTGCGCATTACTTTTTACGTTCCGAACAATGAATTTACCCTATAGAAATATTAATACTTGAACGTTTGACACCAGAGATTCAAGCCGACTGGGAGGACAACTTCAATATATGTTATACGTACTTAAGCAAGTTCGATTACAGTAAGATATTTGTAAAATTAGTGTAGGGTGTAGGCCTACAACCACATTAATTATAGTCAATAATATACATTAGCCAGTCAATTATCATTAAATGTAATTCAAGTAATAAGTCAGTATTAGTGTCAAACGTTCAGTCTTCATGGATGAATCTATGACACCACAAAGAAACGTAATCCCTTTATTACCCCCTTTCCTCGTAAGTCAAGGGTATACTTAGTGGTTGTTAGGGTAAATTAACTGTTCGCAAACTAACACGTAACTAATAACATTCGTAGAAACCACGCACGTACGGCGAATACTCCGGGAAACGGTCCGTTGCGTCATGAACTAGGTTGCTTGGCAACATGGAGTAGACACCTACTCTCATGCCAATGCCATGGCGATACGAATGTTAATTATTTTTCACTATCACGACTAGTGTCTATCGGTGGACGTGAATACCACTTTCTCCCCAACCTTCGACATTTTAAATAAATATTATACTACGAGTATTGCAGCACTTGGGTGACGCGATTGTTTCTGGTTCTACGTTTGACATGCGTTCAAATAATCCCGTTCGGTGGCATTAGTGAAGACAACACGACGTCGCGCCACTCTCCACGCTACGACACGACGTGTGGCAGGTGGCGCACTATGGCGGAGATGCCAGAGGAATGCAGACTTGGTGTCGTCGCGGGCAGCGGGCAGCGACTTCATGTACGTCGTTGGAGGGTCCACACGCTCGTGTCTGTTCTACAAGCCGGCCACAAACACGTGCACGAGACTAAGCAGACCATCCAACGTGCACAGCTACGCTCCTGCAGTTGGTAAACGTCCGCGCCCGTGTGTGTGTTTGGTGTGTGTTTGTGCGTGTGTATTTGGTGTGTGTGCGTGCGTGTCCGTGCGTGCGGGCATGCGTGTGAGTGTGTGTGGGTGTTTGTGTGTTTGGTATGTGTGTGTGTGTTTGGTGTTTGGTGTTTGGTGTGTGTGTGTGTGTGTGTGTGTGTGTGTGTGTGTGTGTGTGTGTGTGTGTGTGTGTGTGTGTGTGTGTGTGTGTGTGTGTGTGTGTGTGTGTGTGTGTGTGTGTGTGTGTGTGTGTGTGTGTGTGTGTGTGTGTGTGTGTGTGTGTGTGTGTTCGGAACCTACAGAACACCAAAAACGGCACGATTGTAGGTCCGTTTATAGGTGTTCCGTGAACGGTTACCGGGAAATCTAGATGACGCTAGAATAATAGAAAGTGCATCCTTACAAATGATACCAAGATCGTGGGGATCGGACGAGCCGTGAGGGTGCTAGCAACGGCATAATTTAATGTTTTGGACATGTTTCGAGTTGTTCCATTTTCGCTCGCTAAACTATTCTTGCTTCAAGTGTATACATTTCTAAAACAGAGATGACAGAACATAGCTAGAGACAGAACAACAACAACAGTTTTGTTAACGGTTAATCGAGCAGAAACTATATTAACTTCACAAATGGAGACGACACGATCAGAGTCCACGCAGCTGTGCATTATTTTCATATGTCAATGGTCGTTATTATCACCATGGAAAAATTGAATGTATGTGAGAGAGTTATCAGGCTAACAATCCATAGTGGTCGCCCAAGTAACGAACGGTAATACGAACGTCGAGGACTGTTCTTGTATTCAACAATGGTGTGAATACTTTCATTTAATTGATAGATTCCGGACATCTTTGACTGCCAAACTGTTGCTCTCGCATGCCTACAAATGTTTTTTTCTGGGCGTTGAAATGTGAACAGTAATGCCACCTAGAGCTGACTCATATGAAGGGCTGCGCTATTTGGACAAGTGCCTAAATTCTTTTGAATTTTGCACACAAAACGACGTAGAATGGTGGAATGAACGCATCTGCATAGATGTAAGAATGTCAGTGCGTACTTTGTAGAGGTGTGCCATGATCTGGTGCCGTCGATGGGCACACGGGGACAGTTTCCCCTGATTTTGTGCGTACGTAACTTGTAGACGACACCTTACCGGGAAACAACTGCACAGTGTGCTCTGCTCTCTAACTCGGACATGTGCAATATAGCAGGTTCTATAATATAATAGAAGAAACTTCCAAAAATTGCTTTTCTACATTTTATTGCAAAATATACATATGCAATGAGAGTGCGCGTGCATTTGATATATCGACGGAACCGAGAATACGTGCAGAAATCTGTTGCCTACAAGGTTTAAATTGCCTTCACTGTCGGTAATCTCGCACACATCAACACGAACTGCACTGACAAGTTGGAGCAAAACGTTTCAACAGAAGATGCACTCCTTATAAAGTTTACTTTAAGATCGAACACAATAATTGCTGAACTTACAAATATCACCATACCATTGGGATTAGATTATTAATATAAGTAAAAAAACAGTGACACTCATTTCCAGTAAATCAAGTTAAGCAAACAAAGACAATTTAAACAAGTTACACTAACGAAAACGAAAAATAGCTACGCAGCCAAACAGGACGATCATGCGCCAACGATCATTGTTTGTCCAGTGGCACCATCTACCGAATGGGCTGGATTAAACTTCCTTCCATCGGCGCCCTCTTGCGAGAGTTAGTATAGTATTAAATATAGCAACTACAGCAAGGCAAATGCTATCATCTTAATCAATATACATCATCTATACCAATTAATATCTTCACTAATTCCGCATTAACAACGCCATATACACTGAAAATCTACACAAACATTCAAATAAGTTAACAGCATCTCGAGTTACAGACACTCTTGGTAATTAGTAACTTTAGCATCACAACCTGTATAATGTTTGGCTTGAGCCTTGTTAAGCACGCATTCAGACACACGACTACACCCGAGTGCATGCCGACATCAAATGATATGTGAACAACTAGGTACATATAAATTAGTCTGCATACAAAGTTACATACATGAACATCTGGGATTGCCCACTAAATTCAGTTTTCTTTTTTCAGTTAGTCGAGAAGCCAACCACACATTAGTTTACACACATATAGACCAGCTTCCCGAATGATCCCACACTACGGTTTGACACCTTTGTTACACGGTTTTTGATACCTACCTAAGCTAATGACCACAACTAATAGTCAAAACCGAGTTGAAAAGCTATTTACTAATTACTTATAACTGTGTTACTACTATTAATGAACCCGTGTATACCTTGTGTGTTCATGGCACACAATTACATGACAATCCATAATATCTGCAATAAACGAGCCAACTTATTAATGACACAACAGAACTGTGAACATACGACAAAACTATACTAGTAATAGTCAACTTCATAATTAACACACACATGTATATGTACATACATAAGCTTAACAAAGGGCACCAGCTGATCACATTTAATGTTATGTACAAACATCCGCCCATCTACACAGAAGATAAATACAGAGTGCTAATCACAACCTTTGAATGACAGTTATTTCATTTCGCTGCTCCAGAATTACCTTAAATATGGAATGGTAACAGGCATTTTCAAACAGCTACTGCTCATAAATTGGCAAGCATAAAGGGCAAGTAAATGATTACAGCAGTTCATAGTGAAAGAAACAACGTATTCGGGACGGCGTCGGTCACAAACTACTTTCCTATTTTATCTTACTGTCAGTGAGTGAGCTCAGAAGCCACTTTAATTGACATCCTTAACGTCAGTTGGAGCTGGAATGTGTGGTTTGTTTACGGACGTCTTAAATATATGACAGCTGACTGGACTGTCACACATTGCAGGGTGGCATCATTTGTCAACACTGCATACGCCAGTAAGTGACAAACTTTGCTGCGGCTTCTGTCTGCAGTCAGCTACCGACACAAAGTCTGTGTCTGCTATATAGGCAACATTGGTTCCATTACGTCTGCGACATATGGAAACACTGCATATCCAGAGATCTGTTGATATAGCTTGGTCAACATTTCTCGTGTATGACACAACTGTCAGGTGTCACGTACGTAAGACAGCCGCTGTATGTATCACAGCTGGCTTTGCTGTCCTGAAGGCATTCTTAGTGTCATCATGAGAAGGCACCGAAGAGTATCAAACGGTGCCGATACTATCAGATTGTTGTTGGTATCAAACGGTGCCGATACTATCAGATTGTTGTTGGTCTCGGAGATGGCAATGTTCCTCAGAAAATTCTGGGCCATTTGCCAGCACCAAGACAGTAATATAGTCAATATTTTCAATTCTAGTGAACTGTTGTGATGTGCGTTCACTCATAGAAGGCATCAATTGTCTTCTGGTACATATTCACAACAACCGGACGTTTCAACTTCATTGTTGGACCTGCGGGCAAAAAAAGTCACTAGAAAATGTACTTTAAAAATGTATGTGTCCAAAAATGGTCTGGATGATGGTGAATGGATAATGTACCAGGCATCAGCTTCATCAAGATATTTAAGAATATATAAAACATTTATCACAAAACTAAAATAAATAATAATGAAGATTGACTTGAATGCATTTCATGGAACATTGCTCAAAGCTGCTCTGCAAAGTTGGCTGTTACAAATAAAAAATTTACAACTATTTAAAACACATTTTAAATAAAAACAAGAAAACACAGTTTGTTACAATATCCTATTTTTATTACATAAATTAAATCAGATTTGTATTAATTGGTGTAACCACTTGAGATACTTATTCTGAACAATAAAACTGTGCCAAAAACAACAATATTACAGTCTGCAAAACTGGAAAACTTATGGACACAGAAATAATTGTCTCTATAACCACAAAACATCGATGGAATCAACATCCTCGCTAAAGAAAGTATATAAACATTGCCTACATACCTAGTTCTCCGCCGGGAATGGAGAAATCATGAGGCAGGACGGACCATTTCTGTATCTTCTGAGCCCTGGAGATGGCACGTTCGTTTGCCCGGTCAATGCCTGCCTGCAGTGCCTTCAGTACTTTCTCATCGCGCTTATTCAAGATGTCTGACAAGGTCGTAGCGGAACTTCCTACAGAGTGGCACCAAGCTATTGCCGTTGGATTGAGTTTCTCTGTAGGCAGCATCGTTTCCATGTCGACAGTTGTCTGAAAGACACACTCGTACTTTAGAACGGATAACATTTTATTATTGTTTATTTCCCCGCTACCGCCTGAAAAATGGGACCCAACTTGATTCTACGAACTCTGTGATTACCACCGCTGACTGATTCCGGTAATGGAACAGAGTATGTCGCTTAAGTTTATTATTATTATAATGTTCTTAACACCAGAATAAACATATTGATGACATACTGTATTTGAATATTTCGCACAGGAAATGATCAAATTGTATACAAAACACTCAAATAGTAAACACCAGCTAAAGTGGAGGCAGGTTGGGCAAGTTCCTGGAACTGCTCTCTGATATTGTTTCCCACAACCAGAACAGCACGTGGAATGAACTAAAACCAATTCCACAAACTTCCTAATATAATAACGACACCTGGCTTGAGGACGATAGCGAGTAAACAGAACCGACAAAGTACCTTAACTTCGTCATACAGCGGAACCTCACTATAACGGTCACTATTGGGACTGGACAAAAGTGACCTTAATAGTGAGCCGACAGTATTAGCGAGACTAATTTCATACAGTTGACTTTTATATAAATAATTTGGCATTTTCCTAGGGTGACCTTAATTACGAGGTGATGGTAAAAGGTGGTTCAACTGTATTGTGTTTTCTGTATGCCACTCACCCTGAGTGTGAGGAGGACGGAGAGAAACTTCTTCTTGTCGCCAATCAGCATGCAGTTGCTGACACAAGGCAACTCTTCCCTGACAGTGTCCTCGATGATGACAGGCGCCACGTTCTCCCCGCCCGCCGTGATGATCAGCTCTGCAGCAAATCAAACAATGCCACGTCAATTGTAGAACAATATTTGTGAAATAACGGTGTACAGATTAACAAAATCTCACTGTCTACAAAATTTAATAAAATTATTAATCACACGTTGACGCACTTCCGGGAATATCGGAAGCATAGAGTCCGCCATGTCAGGTCGCCATGGCATTCAATTAACTTCCGGTGGTACGTCACTTCCGACGTAGCGTCCCTAGTAGAGGCTGCCATGACAGTCAAGTAACTTCCGGTACGACGTCACTTCCGACGTAAAGCCCCCTAGTGAATAATCGGAGTACTATGTCACATGATGTCGCCATCTAGCGGGTTAAAATATCTAATTAGGTTAGCTAGAGAAAAACAGTTGGGGTTAACCTCACGAAAATTTAATGTTTTTGTCCCAGAGGGACAAAAACATTAAATTTTCGCGAGGTTAACCCCAACTGTTTTTCACATATGTTCTTGATTTTAATGTTAATGTATACTAGATTCATCGCACAGGAATCCGTATCGATTATCATTTTATTTGGTCATTTTGCCCACCAACAAAATTATTCCCCAACATCCCCCTCTTAAAATGGATCCACTCTGGATTATTGCACTTAACACCATCTGGACCACCAAACGTTTTGCTTTAAATTCTACTCCCTCTGATAACGAGTACACGAAAACATTTATACTGAGTGAGTGCAGTGTGAACAGAATGGTACCTTTTATGCGGCCGGTGATGTAGATGAAGCCATCTTTATCTTTGCGCCCAATGTCCCCGGAATGGAGCAAGCCTTCCTCGTCTATTGCTTCCTTTGTCTTGTCCTCCATGTCTAGGTAGCCCATGAAGATGTGACGGCCTGACAGACAGATCTACAGACACAAGACAATGTGACACCCATAAAGACATGATGTCCAGGCAGACTGATCTACAGACACAAGACAACGTGACACCCATAAAGACAGGAAAATTGTAAAGTTGCCTTCACATTTTTTTGTTATTTTTCTTCACTAAGAAACAATTAACACTTCAAAACATCGCAAAAATGAGTTTCATTGTACAGAATGTAATTTTTTTTATAATAAATATGGATTTATTTTGGGTACGTATGTGTACCCAGAATTATTTTTGGGTATGTAATTTTACCCTTTTATCCTGCTGGCGGAAACACTGATGCACAAATTTGTATGTATCTATGTGTTTGCATGCAAATTTTGTTTTAATGCAGACAAACGAGCGAAAATTACTTTGTCAGATTGGTCTTCTCCAGCAACACAATCCTAACAGTTACACTGTCAGATGGTAAGCAGACAGGATATAAATTCTGCACAAGTCTTTGACACCCCCTTAAATAAACGTTATGCCCTTACTTCTCCATTGCCCTCGTCGTCCTGGTTGTCAAGGATGGTAGACACCCCTGTCAGATCCACCCCCACACTTGTTGTCATGTATTTCCATGGCGTCGATATGGTGTGAGGCCCTGCACAAGGAAGCATAAAACATGTGACTCTTCAGTCAGTGGAAACACGTCGAAAACTGGCTATGACCAATTGAAAGAATGTTGCATTAAAGGCACAAAATCAATTAGAATTTATAGTAAAAAAGTTGAGTTTGATTCCTCAGTCAAATAAAACAAAATGTAATGACTGAAACGAGATTAAATAAGTCGAAAAGGAGACAAAATCAGTATGAAACTAACAGCATGAAATGAAACAAAGTGTGAAATGAGACAAAAGGAAAAATTCTTATATTAGACACAGTCCGAATGAGACAAAACAAGAGAAACAACACATCAGATGGTGGAGATTCAAGACTTTTCATTGTCTTTACGAGCGATAAATTTCGGAACTACGACTGACCTGTACACTCGCTCATGCCATAGTTCTCCAAGATCGGGATGTTGAGTGCTAGGAAGTAGTCGAGCGTTTCCTTGGTGATGGGAGCCGCGGATGTGACACACATTCGACAGCGGTCAAGTCCGAGGGCCGCTCGCACCTTCTTGAAGACAAGGGCGTTCGCTAAAGTCCAACCGAACGGCAAGCTGCCACTACAACAAAGACAGGTCTGTGTGAACAGACTCAACGCACCCGTGTGTTTCGGTCAGCAATAAGCAACTAAAACAACTTCGACTTCAGTGTGATATTTCAGCACAGTCAAACCTCATTTCACGGTCACCTTGGTAATACAGCCATCTCACAATCATGATCACACTAATACCCCGTTCACACTACAAACAGGCTTCGAGCCGGATTAGTTAATGCGCATTAACTAAGCAGGTTCAGATACCCTGTTGCGTTCACACTACAACAGCCAGAACGGGAATAGATCTTGTCAACTGATGGGGTTCTTTTGATTAATGAGCCACAGAGTAACAAGTGGGTGGGGCATTAATTATGTCAAATGATGCTAACAGCTATGGCCTAGTGCAACATGGCCAGCTGCAACATCTCGCTTTAATCAGGTCAAATTTAGTGCGACTGGACGCTAGACCCCTTTGCGTTCACACCAGCAATTTGAACCGGAGTAAAACTAATGCAGTGAAAACCAACTCAAGGAGGTGGATTAGTTTAAACCGATTTAATTCACCGAGCTGGTTTAGATTTTGTAGTGTGAACGCTTCATGGGAGCGAAACCAGCTTTGCACTGGATTAAAACTGCTAGTTTGAACGTAAGAGAGACCCAATTTATTTCCGCAGCAGTATAGGAAATCAGCCCTGCTATTAGAGTCACTTCTCAGGTGACCTTGGCGAGGGTGACAGTAAATGTGAGGTTCCAATGCACTTGTTTTAAAATTTAGGTTTGAAAAATATCTACTTACAGCTGGTGAAGTGTACTTAAGAAAATATCAAGTACATTCATTTCTAGTACATGTCAAGTGCATTGCATGGTACATGGATTTGCAAGAATTAAATGTTGAGGTATTTGTAAGTATATTTGTTAAGTTTTATGTACTTGTACTTAAATAAATTTACAGTAAAGTGGGTTCTGATATTAGCCATGTAGCAGCAATTTGTAGCTATACAAAGAAAATATTTGATGAACAGTTCAGATGCGAGATGACAAAAATTATTCATTACTGATGTATTTTTTCAAGTGGAATTAATATTGTTTAGTTACAATTCTATTTTAGCAGCAAAAGGCAATATCTGCCAGGAAACAACATAAGCAACCTGATAAAACTAGCATCATACAAACAACAGCTTTGCAGTAGCTGAATTGTAAAAGCAAATCAAACGCCCTGTGAAGCCAATAAATTATCATCTGAAATTCAGATGTATGAAAAAACTGATCCAACTAATCATTTGGCATGCTATTAATCAAACTTTGCACATACAACAAATTTCTTAATTATCTCATTTTTGCGGCGTGTACACAGCAGCCGGTGAATAATACTATACAACAAGAAATTCAGCAATCGCTCGATCTAACATACTCCATATGATATATGATACATGCTGATCAACTGACAACCGCAGTGTCATCGCATACCACCAGGGGGCAGCAGTGGTCTGAGAACCACACCACCTGTTTCCAGGTTTCTGATTACTCAATTATAGTTATTTTTATTCACACATGTTATGTCGTTACCATTGCTAAAATATAGATAGACCTCTTATAAGAATTGATCAGACTGATTGCTTAATCATCCTACCAAATATGTCCAAGATACATGTGATCTAGTCATCATCCCCCATGTCATGATAATTGAATCACACCAATTATTCTATTGTCTTCCCTGTTTACCCAATGCCATACTATTGCTACACAACATTACCCTAACCCTGCCTGATACCAGAAAAGGAAAGAAATCAATGAGCCACAAGCAGTAGGCAATCAGAGCTGACACAAGTTGTGGGTGGGACATGCAATGTAAATAGTTACCGTTGTTTTCTCCAGTTTCTGTCGAAGACAAAGCAAGCACAGTGATGTTAAAAGGCTTTGTCTTCTTACTCAAGCCAATAGCAACAGTCCATACAGAATGCTAATGCTTACACATCAGTCGTTTCCGTTAATCCCACGCTCTTAACTGATATGCCAAGACACACTTTTAACAGATTCATAGCACAAATAATTATGTGGCACTAATATTGTATTTGATCAATTCGCTCTTACACCTGCAGCGAAACTCAGTTTTTGCCATTTTTTATGCCACATTTTGTGTAAAACAGCGCCAAAACGGCACGGACAGCAAATTTGGTTTCCTAAATCTTTATTCTCTGGTTTCCATGTAAACATTTTAGTCAAGAATCTTGGATGACATTCCCTTAAACTTTTCTGTTGATTATTATTAATAATGTTTATGGTTCATCTCCGGGCATAATCGCAGCCAAAAGCAACCTAGTGAGTTAGCAAAGCACACGTCCACCATTTGATGCGATAACATAGATATTGGTCCATCAAAAGTAACTAGACATTATGACTAAACACATTTAACAAGATTAAATGCAATTCATTTTCCAAAACAAGCTGTCCCACAGTTGTATCCCTTCTAAATTAATGCTAGCAGTCATGTTATCTAGAAACTACTGATAACTGAATAGAAATCACACAACAAAATTGATGCGAAGATATGCCAGCTGTGGGCAAACTTTTTGTATTACAAACCCAATAGCAAAATATTGGTACCGAAAATTTATATTTCTTTAAAAAAAATGTTTAACAGCAACGTTATTTAGACTACGTAGAACTACACACTGGAATTTAGTCACATGAAAATGTACACATGTTGAACGTAATATCTGGTACTTCATGTGTCTTCAGCCAGAGGAATCAGCCAAGTCTAAACTGTTAGATTAGAAGCAGGTGTTAGCTTAGTTGAAACAAACGATCATTATTCATATGCTTAACACAACAAATTTAACAGAAAACAGGATTATTCTGAAGAATATCCCGTAAGCACCACGAAACTGCGCAATGCATGGAAGCGCCACCTACCCTCTTTGCAGGCTCATGTTGCCACGGTAACCGATGCTTTTCGCCCACGTGGCGATGCGCTTTTTGATGCCGCCGGTTGAGCGTCCGACGTCTCGCATCTTCTCCTCGATCTTCTCCCAGACTCTGGGCACCCCCAGGAAGACAGTGGGGCGCACCTCTCTCATGGTCCCTGTGAGCGACCCCTGAAATACGACCACACCTACTTAGGGAAGGAAGACAGTGGGGCGAACCTCCCTCGTGAAGCCTGACAGCAACTCCTGTAATACGACCACACTACCTATACAACCACACCTACTTAGGGCAGGAAGACAGTGGGCGAACCTCCCTTGTGATGCCCGATAGTGACCCCCGTTATACGACCACACCTACCTATACAACCACACCTACTTAGGGCAGGAAGACAGTGGGGCAAACTTCCCTCGTGATGCCCGACAGCCACCCCTATAATACGACCACACCTACTTAGGGCAGGAAGACAGAGGGCAAACCTCCCTCAGGGTGCCTGACAGCGACCCCTATAATACGACCACACCTACTTAGGGGTGGAAGAGATGATGTGACAAACATACAAACCACAATAAAATGTTTTCAATCCCTTGCATATAATCGAATACATACAATAACTGTAGGTATTCAGACATCTAAAAATAATTCAAATCTTATCTGTTGGAAAACACAGTAGAAAAACAAAATTGCCAGAAAAATACTTATTTTTATATTTGTATTCACACAAAAAATAATAGGCATTCAAAAAACATACAGTACATAAAATATTTTAAAAAGATTTTTATGGTGTCTGAAAACATACAGTGTCCGTATAGATACAGTCGTTGTGGTGGTTACTTAAGGCAACAACTACTACTAGTGGGTTACCTTGAAAGCATCAGTCATTGTGGTAGGTAAGGCAACAACTACTACTAGTGGGTTACCTTGAAAGCATCAGTCATTGTGGTAGGTAAGGCAACAACTACTACTAGTAGGTTACCTTGAAAGCATCAGTTATTGTGGTTGGTAAAGCAACAACTATTACTAGTGGGTTACCTTGAAAGCATCAGCCATTGTGGTAGGTAAGGCAACAACTACTACTAGTGGGTTACCTTGAAAGCATCAGTCATTGTGGTAGGTAAGGCAACAACTACTACTAGTGGGTTACCTTGAAAGCATCAGTCATTGTGGTACGTAAGGCAACAACTACCGGGGTACTACTAGTGGGTTACCTTGAGAGCATCAGTCATTGTGGTAGGTAAGGCAACAACTACTACTAGTGGGTTCCCTTGAGAGCATTAGTCATTGTGGTAGGTAAGGCAACAACTACTACTAGTGGGTTACCTTGAGAGCATCAGTCATTGTGGTAGGTTTGGGCAACAACTACTACTAGTGGGTTCCCTTGAGAGCATTAGTCATTGTGGTAGGTAAGGCAACAACTACTACTAGTGGGTTACCTTGAAAGCATCAGCCATTGTGGTAGGTAAGGCAACAACTACTACTAGTGGGTTACCTTGAAAGCATCAGTCATTGTGGTAGGTAAGGCAACAACTACTACTAGTGGGTTACCTTGAGAGCATCAGTCATTGTGGTACGTAAGGCAACAACCACTACTAGTGGGTTACCTTGAGAGCATCAGTCATTGTGGTACGTAAGGCAACAACTACTACTACTAGTGGGTTACCTTGAGAGCATCAGTCATTGTGGTACGTTAGGCAACAACTACTACTAGTGGGTTACCTTGAGAGCATCAGTTATTGTGGTACGTAAGGCAACAACCACTACTAGTGGGTTACCTTGAAAGCATCAGTTATTGTGGTACATAAGGCAACAACCACTACTAGTGGGTTACCTTGAGAGCATCAGTCATTGTGGTACGTAAGGCAACAACTACTACTAGTGGGTTCCCTTGAGAGCATCAGTCATTGTGGTACGTAAGGCAACAACTACTACTAGTGGGTTACCTTGAAAGCATCAGTCATTGTGGTAGGTAAGGCAACAACTACTACTAGTGGGTTACCTTGAAAGCATCAGTCATTGTGGTAGGTAAGGCAACAACTACTACTAGTGGGTTACCTTGAGAGCATCAGTCATTGTGGTACGTAAGGCAACAACCACTACTAGTGGGTTACCTTGAGAGCATCAGTTATTGTGGTACGTAAGGCAACAACTACTACTACTACTAGTGGGTTACCTTGAGAGCATCAGTCATTGTGGTACGTTAGGCAACAACTACTACTAGTGGGTTACCTTGAGAGCATCAGTTATTGTGGTACGTAAGGCAACAACCACTACTAGTGGGTTATCTTGAGAGCATCAGTTATTGTGGTACGTAAGGCAACAACCACTACTAGTGGGTTACCTTGAGAGCATCAGTCATTGTGGTACGTAAGGCAACAACTACTACTAGTGGGTTCCCTTGAGAGCATCAGTCATTGTGGTACATAAGGCAACAACTACTACTAGTGGGTTCCCTTGAGAACATCAGTCATTGTGGTACGTAAGGCAACAACCACTACTAGTGGGTTCCCTTGAGAGCATCAGTCATTGTGGTATGTAAGGCAACAACTACTACTACTAGTGGGTTACCTTGAGAGCATCAGTCATTGTGGTACGTTAGGCAACAACTACTACTAGTGGGTTACCTTGAGAGTATCAGTCATTGTGGTAGGTAAGGCAACAACTACGACTAATTGACTAATGGGTTACCTTGAGAGCATCAGGCTGGGCGAAGTATACAGTCGATCCGCAAACGATTGGGGCATAAATATCAACAACCTGAGCCGCAATGTGACTGAGGGGTAGATAGGAAATAGATATTTCCCCAACTCTGAGGTTCACTGATCTGACGGCCATCGACGCTGTCCATGTCACCTACAATGTCAAACATAAGTGTCTTATTCACTACTAATAATACAATATGCACAAATTATTAAAAATATACACTGGATTTCTTTAGTGGGGTCCCCGACTCAACTACCATGCACATGACAAGTTTTGTAGTAAATATTAATAGCAATAGCAAATATTTTATTAGAGTCTCACTCTGTGTATACATATATTAAAATACATAAATACAAAACAAGCATTGAATACACGGACCACACAAATAAGAGTTATGCGAGACTGATAAGATAAACATAAAAACCCAAAATGTACAAATAAAAATGTTACCTCCACACCACTTAGAGAAGTATAATTTCAAAAAAAATGGCAAAATGATCATATAAATACTCACATTGTCATGAGACAGCATTACGCCTTTGGGATTTCCTGTTGTGCCAGACTGTAACGAAAAACCTCATCAAAATCCTGCACCAATACAATATATCAGGCAGATCGTAATGTGTCAAAATGTCATATCTGGCACATAATAAAAACTATCCCTCAATCTTGACCAAATTTCCAGAGTATCACATCTACACAAAAGAAAGTCACAACTGATATGACAAATAATTTACATTACGGTAACCACAGTAACCCGATAATCCTGGAAATGCTGCATGGTGTTGCATGAATAATTTCATTGATATATTAATGTTTTTTTGCCGCATCACAAATTAATTAATATTTACCGTAAAGATGAGCGCGCAGGGCTTATTAACTGCCTGATTCCGCAGACGATCGTTCAATGCATCGTCCGACACCCCCTTCGCAAGTCCGGCCACTTCTTTCCACTGAAACACACCAGACGGAGCCACTGATCACCACAAGCACAAACTCAAGAAAGCAAGACCGGCTCAGAGAGAATGCTAACGATGAACCATTCATGATAAACCTTATAAAATTTACATTTGATCTTCCTCAGAGTCGCGAGTTTAAAACGTCAACAGAGAAAATTATATACAGTACTGGTAACAAAATTATATTTACCTAAAAGAATGTATTGTTTAATACAATAAAACCATTTTTTTTATTAATGTCATAATTAAATAAAAACTTCCAAAAGAATATTGGTAAAATGCATAGTAGTATTTAAGGGTAACGTTTGAATGTTTCTACTGTAAAATCATGTACACGAATCCTAACAGCTTGGCTGCCCAGATATGCAACTACCCAGAGCACTTCTAAATGACACATACCGAGTAAACATTTTGGATTTTTTCCTTGGGTTCTCCGATGTACTGGACAATGGCTTTGAGGTGTGGCAGCTGGTCCCACACCTGCAGTACCTTCTGCAAGAGTTGGTCGTTCTCCACAACAATGACGTTGCACCGCGATATCTCAGCGACATACTTTGTAGCTTCAGGCGTGTTTGTCGTGTAGATCCCAACAGCCAAACCACTGTAACAAACAGAGTAAACCACTGCAGTGCTTCAATCCTGAAAAACATGACATCAGAAACACGACAAGCCAGAATCGTTTAGCATTACCATAGTGATCACCAGTCTGAGGAACTGGCAAGGATTTAAAGTGGAAATGCATTTTGGAATAAATAAGTCTGAAGGTTTTCACGGAAGGTGGGTATAGTTTCAGATGATTTTAAAGTGGTGTGGAGTACATCCCACATTTTGTGTGCTGCTGCAGAAAAAAGCTTAGGGTTAGGAAGAACAAATACAAACAACAATACTGATGTAATGCCACAGCTGCCAAACCATATCTAGAGCTCCTTGATGTTCATATTTCAAGAGGGTTGAAAGAAGGTTGAAAGAGGGGAACACAATAATGACACACAGGCCTATAGTAACTGCAATTTCTAGTTGTAAATACCTTTCTCATCAACTTGCGATTTTTCACTAAAAAACATCTCCGGCAAATAAATTATGACTTAACAAAGAAAATAAACTGATGTGCATAACTAATAATATCGTCAAGTGTCTAAAACTCTGCAAGGAATCGTAAAGTATTGTTTACGCTATCGTTATTATAGTTATAGAATTGATGCACTGGAAGATTCATGATGTCAAATTTCAGTTTCTAAAAAAATCGATCCACTATTTAAGTCAGACATTATATAACACATCCTGTGATAAAATTTATAATTGTTATCACCTATCTGTGAAGGTGGGGAGATTTCAAAAGGGGCGTTCAGCAACTTTGCATTGACCTGCAACAGCTCCTAATTTTGAAAAAAGACGCCAGACAGAACTGACTCTTTAATTATATCACACAGCATAACAAGCGACTGCTCACCCCGCAAAAATACAGCCAAGACTGGAGAAGAACCATTCAGGAGAATTGAAGCCCATGATGCCTACAGCGTTGTATCTCTCCAGTCCAAGCTGAAACGTAAATAAGTACATATCTAGTAGTACCTTTGGCAATAAGAAAACAAACTGGAATTCCTGCAAGCTCAATAACTGACATCCCAAACACCAACAAAATGTTACATTATCACCACTTGCGTAGTTAGCAAAGATTGTCAGTTATGAATATGTTGGTTATGAATACGTTAAATGATTGAATCTAAATCTGGTGAAGTGACTGAAAAGTTGTAAATGAACAAAATAAATATTATTTGAATAGCGATTATTCTACAAGAATTGCTGAGGGATTGAGTGTGGTTGTTACCTTGATGAAGGCTTTTGCCACAGTGCGCACTTCCTTGTAATAGTCCTGATAGTTCCACTTCACCCAATCTCCATTGCGCTTTACAGCTACAAAGTTATACCACACAATACATGGACAGGCCAAAAAAACACTCATTCGTTTATCGCTGTGTCAACACTGAAATATACCATAGTTAAGTTTTCAACACAGAAGAAAAAATATATGAAATAATTACTTTAATGAGACTACTATAATATTTTGTTATATATATATATAACAAAATATTATAGTAGTCTGTCATTAAAGTGATATATTGATGTAATTCTCATTTAAGGTGCATGCACTGTGAATGCTTGTTGGAATAACTCCCGATATGTTACAAGGAAGATCCATTACAAATGAACAACAAATCTCCGTTCTCGCTTGGACAGTGTTATATACCCATGGAAATAAGGAACATCAGATATAAGGAACAGTTTAAACACGTCCCAACGTTTTCCTTACAGTGAATGTCCATTGTATAATAATTTATTCTTACACAAACTGGTTTGTCTGTAAACAACTTACCGAGAGCAGTTTTGTCAGCATAGTTCCTCGAGGCGTTTAACAGAAGAGTTGGCAAAGATATAGGTTTTTCTGAAAGTGGCCCTGAACTCTGCATGCGTAACTTGACAGCCTCATTTCTGTGCCATGTTACCACCGAATCCGCCTCAATGATTTCGTCTGGTCCTACAACACAATCACTTATTCGTGCAACAAAACTGTAACCTTACAATCACATACAAAAGAAACAGAGACTGTGTTTTTAATCTGCACAAATTATTGCACTTGTTTTACATAATTATCTGTTTTATTTTAAAATTATTTTTCAAATTCAGTTTCACGCACCCTTTGCAATGCACACTGCACAAGTCCTAGGTTAGCCCCAGAAGGGGCTGTATGGAAAAACACCTAAGCAGAAACCCTACTGTTTTTTAATACTAAAATCATGTCAAATAGTGTCAACTAAATTATTTGTTCTGACGATATCTTCATTGCCCTGGTACGTTCTGGCAAACTGCAATTTTTTTAATATAATTCGACTGTCATCCTATCTTGACGCTCCATACAGTCGCATCTCATGTAATGGGCGCGTGTCATAACCCGTACAATAGGGTTCACCTATGTGAATGCAATGTACACATTTACATGATATTTATTATAAAAAGTAATGTAAAACTCTGGCCAGTATAAAGAAAAATCTATTAAATCTTATTAACATTATAATCACCAAAAAGTAGGAAATTCTCATGTCAAATGAATATCTATGATTAGCCAATTATTTCCACAGTTTTATATTTCTTATATGAATGTAACTATCAAAATGTTGCATAGCTACAAATGGTATTTTATATTCTATAGTTTCTCTTTGTACATGTACTTTAGCTACCAGGTAGTTCAGTATCTTAGACAAGTCTAAACAACTTTTAATGTTTTTATTAATCATACTCTTCAGTATTACATAATAATTCTTAGCCTGGTGTCTGTATTGATAATCTTAACATTTTAGCAAAAGTCACCACCTCTCAAGGGTCAAACTCTCGACGTGACGGAGTGTATAAAGAAATCAAGTTCATTGTTAACATTTTACCATTCGTCGCATCTTTCATGGCAGGGGTCATGACCCTGGAACTGGCTGGTAGAGTGGCATCCTCTGTGTAGCTGTCTATCGACCCACGTTCAGCCGTGTCGGTTTCTCCTTGCCCTTCATCAAGCTCTTCGATTGAGGAAGTTTGGGCGTCAGAGAACAGAACGCCATCGGACGTCGGTGTGCATTTCGAAGAGCCAACCCTGAAAACAGATTGTGGAATATGTGCAACCAAACAGTATGTTAAATGTTAAGTTCTGCGTCACAGATCAACACCGCCATTTCTTGTTCTAAAATGTGTGATTCTTGTTGAAGTATTACAGAGATGAGAGTGACATTTGATCAAAACCTCTAAAAATGTATGCAATCGAACGGAGCAACGTACGTGCGGAACAAGATATGAACGCCGCAAGTACTTTCTAGCTGTGGTTCGTGGTGGAGGGCGCTGTAAGCCGTTTTTTAAATGGGTTAAGGTTAGAGCCATTCTAACATGGTAAGGAGTAACATCTGAGATTATTTTCATGTTTTTCTCACCTTAAAAACCACCCCACCCCACCCCCATATATAATTGGTATTGTCAAACAGTTGACTGCCTAAATAGATAAACTTCATAATTATTATCTTTTGAAATTATTAAGTTAAGTTGGATCAATTCTTGTAAAGAAATATTTAATTTGTTAATAATGAAATAAGTTGTGTAACTAACAATAAGATACCATACAGGTCTCTAAAACAGGGGTGATTGGGGCCTGGGTCCGCGCTGTAGTGCTGGACGTAACTGTTGATGTAGGCATTAGAAATAGTGGTCTTCATCTGCCGCAAACATGTTGTTATTCGGTGTTTATCAGTAACAATGTGGTTCCTTATTGACCCAAAACGACGCCCACCGTACTTCACTGTGTTATTACAACACACAAAATGCGACGCCTGGTTGATCCATGTTTTTTAGAAAGTCCTCAACTGTCAGTTATTTTGTTGCCGCTACCAACATTTATTTTTACAGTTTTCTATAACCAGTCTGCTCGAAATGTTTTCCTGAGCGTTTCAAATTGTAACGAGATATATTGATGTCATTACATTTTTATTATCCAGTAGCTTTTCATAATGCTAAGCACTTATGGGTTTATGGACGAATTATAATTCTTGAAGTTGAGCAATCATAAATAAAAAACAAATAAAGGACATATAACAGAGAATAAAACAGTACAAAACGATATAAGGGAAGTTAGCAAACGGGACTTTATTATTATGGGGAATTTTAACCATGGTCATACGCAATGGAAATCTCTAGAGTACGGGGAGTGAGGACCACAAGTTTTAGTTGTAGTACAATCGAGTCACATGTGGTGTCATCAGGTTGTTGCAGCTGCTATTTGGCTCCTTTACTCCAGCAGAGGAGTAGAATCAGCTTTGATGTCCAGTGAGCTCAGAGAAGCCACCAGCATGTAGCCACAAGTGGAAGCAGCCATTGTAATATTTACCTAGGTGGCTTGGCCTAGCTGGAGAGACTGCCTAGGTAAATATTACAATGGCCTGTAGCTCAAAGTGTGTTGATAATCCCCTGAGCAAATCTGGGCCAACACTTGCCTTGCACTCATTCACACCCTCCTGTTTCCTTTTGGACATCAAAGCTTTTTCTGTTTGCCTTTTGGAAATATTTAGCAAAGGTAGACTGGAATAACACACTGAAAATTAAGGCAGCAACAGAATGCTGGAATATCTTGTAAAGAGTAAAACTGAATGCATTGTCAATAAATTTGTTCCCTTGACAAAACAATGGAAACGGTCCAGAAAGAAACACTTATTGAAAGAAACCATTAAAAAAATAAGTATAAACAAATGATGTGGAAGTCATATAGACGTACTGGAAATTATGAAAACTACAACATTTATAAAGAAGCACTTAACCACTTTGAGGGCCCCTGAGGTTCCCTTAGAATGATTCAATCAAATACAGATTTCTTGTATATAGTGGCAGCACCCTTAAGATGCAAAATTATAAAAAAAAGTTGCTAAGCAGTTTTTGAAAAAATAGGCAAATGTGACAAATTACCAGCTTTTGGGGCCCTGGGGCCCTTGGGGGCCCTACAGGGTCCTTAGAATGATTCAATCAAATACAGATTTCTTGTGCATAGTGGCAGTACCCTAAGATACGTCTATGCAAAATTATACAAAAAGTTGCTGAACAGTTTCTGAGATACGGCAGCTAATGGCGGACACAGAGTGATGGCAATAGTCCCTTGGACCTTCGGCCCAAAGGACTAAAAAGGGTTGGACTCTTAACAACAGATAAACCAAAAGGCTTCCTTGTCCACCTGCCATCTAGAGTTAATTCTCGGGGTGGCAATCTTGTTAAACAGTACTACGATTGGAACAAGTACGACAGTTTATGTCCGAACGTTTGAATTTTTACTCAAGTTTGTGACCCCCCCATATATAATATAAAGCCCCCAAAAAATTCTCCTCAGATGTGAAAGAATTAGAGGAATGACCCAATTGGATTTAAAAAAAACACAGAAATCTGCGTTTCCGCGGAACTCTTTCATCCCTGGTATTACAACCATGTACAGACTTACGGTTCAGCGGTTGCAACTTTACTTCTGTCCCTCCTTGGACAACAGAACATGGCTTATTTAACCAGCTGCTGGTCAAGCCACTATGGTGGTAAAGCCAGTACAGGAGGCTCAGCACTTCACAGTATTGAAATTAAAACCACTGCTGGAGTCATAGCATTGCTACAGTCACACAACTCTTGATACTGCCAGCATTTGCATCGCTGGAGTCACAACACTGCTGGAGTCACAACACTGCTGAAGTCAACACTGCTGAAGTCAACACTGCTGGAGTTACACCAATGTTGCAGTCACAACACTACTGCAGTAAACACTGTTGGGAGTCCAAAGTCACAACATTGCTCAAGTCAGAACACCACTGCGTTCTCCCAGTGACACACCAACGTGCTAAAACTTGAAGCAGCATTTACATAATAGATTAAAGAGCTGCGGTTCAGCAACGATTTACCAGTGTGCAGAACAGAATATTGCCAGTCTGCAGTCAAAACATTCATGAAGTGTCACTTGCGCAGCGGTTACGTCCACAAGAGGCTTAGGTCTGATTTAAATAAAGATGGCCAAACCAGAAATAATACATCAATCAAAATGTGACAAAAGTAAATGTCAGCACAAACTCACAAAAGCTGTAGACTTACACACAACAAAAAAGTCTTTCCTGATCACAATGATTTTGTAGAAAACCTATCTGCTAGTCCCTGTTTGGGGATTTTCTTTTGTTGATGTGGTTTGTAAAAAATTTGATAATTTTTCTAATGTTCACAGCACAGAGACCAGACTGTTCAAGACAACAAAAACACCTACAAGTTCAAAGAAAAAAGATGTGACATTCAGAGTACTGTTTTTATACTTTTAATGAAATTGTGTAATTTTACATATTTGCATTATTTTATGTTACACCAATATAATTATCATTATGGTTATACATGTAATGCTATTTTTTTTAATACTAAGAAAACAACTTATCTACTTCAGAGTATCAAGACAACACATGCACTCTCATAACTGTATGGTTTATATCTAAAAACTATTTGCAAATGTGTTGATTTTCTGAAGTTGTGCAATTATGATGTTTTTATAACATTATAAGGATAGTTTTATATGATAGTTTGCAGATGGTCAAGGGCCAGGCATTTATTTATATCTGATAAATCCTCATTGAATTGTATCTAAATCCAAGAAAATATTATAAAATCTTCTTTGTTGTAATGTTGTTATATATTGTTCGGCCTCCCTGTGGCTTCTCAGTTACGTTGTACTAACGATGACCAAGAATCGATCATGTAGCTTGCAAATTGAATTGTATATACGTGTATACCCAAACAAATTACAGTACATCTCAAACGTTTACATTAAATGAAGAGCAACCAGGTTTATATAAACACCCATTCGGCGTCGGTGTAAATGATGACCAACTGCGTCAGGCGGACGTGGTAGTACGACACAATAAGATTTGGCACGGAATTGAGCAACGCTTGTTAGCACACGCAACCTGACATTACCAGCGTCCGACACCAGAAACGCCCGCAAACTTCCTCGTACACACTGGTAAATTGCTGCGGTGAAAACGACTGCGGAGACAATAAACAGGCATCAATGACAACAATACGATCATCGACATTGATGACAAAATTAATGCAAACAACATTTTAAAATGCTGCAACTTGCAAGTGGTTGAAGAAGTGCGTTTCGTTTCGGTACGAGACTAGTTGTTTTTAACTAGTCTGGTGTATTAAAACAACTGTATAATACCAAAGATGTCCAACAACATATATCCTCAACACTATACCAACTTGTTGCTATGATGCAGTCTCATTTGAAGGCAACAAGTAAAATGATTCAACGCCGTCTTGCTGGATTACGGCGCCATTGTCGTAAACGTGTATAATTTATTGTGTGCTGTCTTCGCCAGGTGGCACCACTATCACGACGATTTCGTGGCGGCGGTGTTTTGTTGTATTTATCGAATTTCTGTTTACATTAATTCCTATACAGTGTATATACAATGTGCATGGCGGTGTCAATAGTTTGACATAGCTATGACCTGTGTCATCTTCGTATATTGTCAATTGTCACCCTCACCATGGCGTCATCGCAGAAGACGACATGTTTATTTATGTCAGGTGATGGGCGTGGCTAAAATAATGCCTACGACTACGTGGCCCCGACCGCAGCCTCCGCTGGTGAGACGGACCCAATCAATGTCATTTTGGCCTACATATTATCCAGCGACGCACACGCATCTGGCTGCTTTATATACGCAGTCTGTTCTAGGTGCACGAGCACCGATTTTCTCCAGCGTTGTCGACTGTCAGCGTGACGCATTCCTTGGGTTTAATTATAATTGTGGAATGTTGTCAACAAGATGGATATTGTAAAACTATCAAAAAAAAATTCATAATGTTATATATGTGATAATAATAATTATTATATATTTTAGGAGTTGCCGGGACACAATATTATGTCAGTTTGTAGGAGGGCCAAATTTTAAAACCGTTTATTGGACGTTGCTGCCCTGAGACAACATACAAATGTTATACTTTTGTTAGGTCTATTGCCAGTTTTGAAGAGAAAAAACTATAATCACCACTAAATCAGTGCTGCCATATTAAATTAGTGTATATTAATATTTATTTCATATATTTTTTCTGTGTATGGTACAACATCATAACATAGGTGGTGAAGATTTTTGTATTTGGAAAAGTAGAAATAATTAATCCAATAAAGGTTAACAGGTTTCTTTTTTAGTCACCATGGAACATGTATAGTCTATAGATGGACATGCATGTCAATTTGGAACAATATTCAGAACGCGAGCACCTCCATCATCACCTTAAAACGTTAATAATGCACGCCAAACATAGTATAATTTTGGAAAATTCCACAATAAAATTTGAATTAACAATGAATTCTGACGTAAAATAGTTGTCAATCAGTGGTAGTGTTGCATAAAAGAAATACTTCCAAACAGTATTAAACACATGCTTTCATCAAAAACGATGCCACAGGCCAGTCAGTAACTGATGATGAGGCCTAGAATATTTGTGTGCCACAAACTCTGGCATTAAGCCAGCATTTCTAGGCTGACCTTGTGATGGTCACACTTGGCAGGTAGCCAAGATGACCACTACTGGCAGATTTTCACAGGACCAGGTCAAGTTCAGTAATAATCAACAAAGAACAACATCAGATGGCACCATGCCATATTACACACGCATTATAATAGAGCCAATTTATCTTGTATACAATTATTGAATGAACTGCTGAATTAACAGACCATATGATTATGTCCAGTGTGTGTGTGTGTGTGTGGGGGGGTGCATTGGGGGTGTGTGTGGTAACAATCACTCACTGGTTTATCTTAAACACTGAACAAGCACAGGTGGTGGTTACTGTATGGTATACAAAATTAACATAAAAATTACAAGCAAAATGTTGGTGGAAATTCATATCGGCTTGTAGCAGTAATGTCACTCTTATCATCATCCCTCTAGTTCTTGATATTGGTCATCAATTTGTTGGATTTCCTCCTCTTTCCATCACTACTCCCATTTCACAGCAGGCTCCACTCCCACCATCTCTTTCTCCCACTCTCCACTCCTCTCCTACCATCTCTTTCTCCCACTCTCCACTCCCTCCCACTTCCACCATCTGTTTCTCTCACTCTCCACTCTCCTCCCACTTCCACCATCTGTTTCTCTCACTCTCCACTCCCCTCCCACTTCCACCATCTCTTTCTCTCATTTTCCACTCCTCTCCTACCATCTCTTTCTCTCACTCTCCACTCCCCTCCCACTACCACAATCTCTCATTCTCCACTCCTCTCCCACTACCACAATCTCTCATTCTCCACTCCTCTCCCACCATCTCTTTCTCTCATTCTCCACTCTTCTCCCAATCCTCTCAAATCTGTCTTCATACATTCCTCCCATCTCAGTCATGGTCTTCATCTTCTCCTTCTACCATCCCTGCTGATGACACCCACTCTCTTCGTTAGCTCTTCCCCTTCCATTCCTTCCACATGTCCGGCCCACTTAAAATATAGCCCATGGGAAACATTCCAATTCATTATACACCCTGAAATATGCCCAATAATAACACCCGGAATGATCTCGATATTCAGACTTGAGCTGTAGACTCACACATTTATTTCTTGTAAAAACAATGTGTCATTTGTGAGTGTCCTGACAAACTGGCATGGCTACATACATTAGATTGTTTCTAAAAATGTTTGTAGGAAATTTTCTTTGTAATTTTAAAATGCATCAGTTAGATACCCTGCAACGTGATGAAAACATGTTTTAGGGGTCATCCTTTGAACCCACAAAGGGGTATTGACTATTGAACTCGTCTTTCTGAGAATGTGTTTGCTACTTTGGTTGAGCAAATAAATAAACAGTTTCCAAATGCAGCTCCATTGTCAGGATCCCACGTAAATTAAACCATCAGTCGATTATTCTAAATAATACAGCTGAATGACATCAAATTGCTCTAGCAAAGTAACATTTGTTGACATCGAACAAATCAGTGTACACGTCTACGTTCTTAGCAGAGAATGCAACTTAGTCTCTAGCTAGTAGAATCACTTCCTTGTAACTATAGCATGCAGTGGACTGTCAGTCCCGCTATATAGACCAATGTCTTGTTCCTTGACTGAACATCACCCCATCCATGGGTAATTACCCCCTGGTGACCCCTTGCTGACCTTGGTCACCTGTAAGGTTAACCTCTGCACCAGGGGTAAAGACCATAGACTTGACCATTGTTGAGCTTTCATTTCCTGGCCCTTTGTGTTTCTGTCTGGTTCACTTGGCAGTGATGTGATTGGGTTGAGTAGATGGCGTTGTTGTCTCGGTGATGTTGTTGTTTGGTTGTTGTAATGATCATGTTTTAAAATTACCTAAATTTGTCGTGCACAATCTTCCGTCATGCACAACCTTAGAAAGATTAAAGGTTCGGAGAAGATGACAGGTTTATTTAAAATGAATACAATGTAAATATGTTGTGGCAGTTGCACGATATAATTTGCAAGCATGTGAGTTTGCTTAATTGCTCACAAATTATGACTATTAAGTTACGCTAACTACTAGTTTCATGATAACATTTTAGTTGGTAGATAGATGTTGTCGCTATCTAGGTAAATTAGTCAAATCATGCTCCAGGTAAGTGTATTGTTAGTTCTTTTCAAGTCTGCACATGTTCGTCAAGTTGTCTTCCTTGCTCTAAGATTGATACCACAATACAGGTGTCACACTGACCACCAAGGCTCTCAAATAATTAATGTCTAATAATATCTTTATGAAAGAGAACATGCTAAGGCTTATATTTAAGTACAGAGTAGTTATTAGTAACATTGTCAGATCCTAACCCATCTTCACCTGACATGACCTGGTGGCTTTGTTAATTGAATCGGGAGTGATTTAAATAATGCATTCAGTTCTCACACGATGTGGACACAAACAACTCGAATACAGGTCGACCAAACACAGTCATACAATTATGTTCACAATAAGCAACAGATTGCAATAGATCATATGGAACGTATCAAATAATATACACAATGAACACTTGACAACAGTTATTTTATTTATATAGTATAGTCAGTTAACATAGTCGTTATACGGAATGTTTTATAATTTCAATAGGTTAACCAATATGGAGTTCAAGTTATATGGGTTTCCAAATGTATAATGAATGAAACTTGCAAATACATTCATAGTCAATGATTTTTAAAATATGCTGATAAATCACAATAGTAGTGGTTTAACACTTGTACAGAATTTATTTTGTTGTCAAAATTTTTTTTTCATAAATATTAAATTCAAAAAGGCAATATCATGTAAAACAGTTGTTAGACCAGTCAACCGATGGAATGGGGTGTGAATCTCTGCACTGCTGCTCAAAACCTGGCCAGTTTTGTTCATTGTATCTATATACAATCTGAAGTCTGACCACATTCCAGACACTTCTTTTGAACACCAGCAATGCCCTGATTAATGCTATCTCCACCAGTGTCACAGCTAAGACATTCCTCACACTCACACCTTTACTGCATTGTCCAAGTAGGACTGCCCATGGCCCAAATGACAGACAATGTCCATTATGACACAGCAAGTTCAACAGTATGTCCACTTAGTTGGTCACAGAGTCAACAGTCATAGCAAACATGCTTGGACACAAACTTGTTGACCAGTGTTTACAGTAATTGCTAAAACGCAACCTCTACCGAAACTGTCCTCCCCCCCCCGAATTTGGGCAGAACTTATTCTTTATCTTCTTTATGGATTATCATCTTTCACCTGAAATGACCCGTGTATGAATTAATTCCTCGGTGACATCAATCTTCCACCGAGGAATTAATTCATACACGGGTCATTGCTTTATATGTAGCGTATTGATATCAATGGCAGACAGAGGGAACTGGAGACTGATGATTGAAGTCCCTAATGTTCGACCCCAGTGGCCGCCATGAACGAATTGATATCATGCACTAAGACATAACAGGGTTGTACTCGCTTCTAAAGAATGCTGCTTACTACGGAGTAACTACTTAAGTAACCCATGTTAAAATAACAAACTCAACCCACTAAGAAAATAAAATTCAGAAAAACTATTAAAACTATGTACTCTAATATATAATTTATTTTGTAGCATAATAATGTATTATTTATGATTGATCTTTAATATAATAATTATATTAGATATATAATAATTGTATTAGAGACCATTATTGTTATTGTCCTCTTTCTTGTCCCATCTTCTTTTCTCCATGGATATTCACTAAAATTGCATCACAAGAGTTTCCTTAAAAATCTGGTCCTCATATATTTATGGACTTTTTAGACATCACAGTATTTTTAACATAAGGGTCATTCCATGTCAAATCAATCACTCAAAACATCACCTGACTCCAATTTTGATGAAATTTAGCACAGGTGTTGGCTCCCATGAGAACATCAAAATTGCAAATTATAAAAAAATCTAGGTAAAGTATTACTGAAGATATAGGTCACTGAACTTTGACCCGATTCACATACTGGCCGTTACAGTAACATCCATAACTCTGCTTCTAATAAAGGTGAACATTATTATTTGTCCATCCTAATATTTTCAGGGACTCATGAGCAATGATGTAGTATGCTGTAGAATTAAAATTTTAAAAATCGGAGGACACATTTTTTGGGTATTGGAGTTCAAAGGTCATATTATGATTTATTATACTTTTATATTTATATAAAAAGTGTAACTTTGTAATGTAGATGTGCACCTATTTACTGGCTTTCCAATGATGTCTTACTTTCTTTTCTACCTTTATTAGAAGCAGAGTTATGGACGTTAATGTAACGGCCAGTATGTGAATCGGGTCAAAGTTCAGTGACCTATATCTTCAGTAATACTTTACCTAGATTTTTTATAATCTGTGGTTTTTATGTTCTTATGTGAGCCAACTGTGCCAAAAAAAAAAGGAGTCGGGTCATGCAAAAATGGCCTAAAAGTGATTGCTTTGACGCGGAATGACCCATAGGTCATATATAATAGACAAAGGAAACTAAACAGCTAACATCTAGACTAGGCTAATGCAGAGATCCGTCACGCTGTCATTTGGACAGGATGAGTCCACCAGGAGCAGGTAAGAATTGTGTCAACCCGTCATTTGGACGGGTTATAAATTAAGGAGGTTTTTAGATGTCGCCACTGCAATATCATGCCTAAGGGTTATGGTTTTTGTGGCACACTGTGACTGGCAAAACTATTATCCTGCATTAGTCCCTGATGGCTAATATCATACATTACAGTGTGATTGGGGAACAAATTAAATGGAAGACAGACCTTCTATAAGCTATTGTCATTTATTCAAATTCATGTGCATTGTGGCATGTTATAAATATGGGAAATAGTTGGCTTTGTCAATGTCTTAAATCATTAAATATTACATTTTTTATTTTAAACTCAGTGCAGGCAGAGCAGGATTTCACATGGGTCAATTGCACACATTGTGAAAGGTCGTACAAACTGGTGATACAAGGGCAAATTTGAAAATAAATATAACACCAACTGGTTCACGCTTGTCAGGTATCAACGTCCATGAGAAAAGTCAACTAGGCCAAAAGTCAATGGTTCACACTGAAATAGTGATCTCAGATAACACCATGAGTAGATAAATGAAATAAAAACATGAAACATGAATGGATCAACTGAGTGAGTCAGAAGGGAGGATGAGGGTTCCTTTGTTATGGTTCAGCCAACTCCAGATTCCCGCTGTGATAAAGCCCCCAGCTGGCACCACACTGTGAACATTTCAGACCATGTACAAAAACATGGACTTGATAATATGAAAGATAAATAAACGCACACATGAAGTAGTAAGACCAGTAAGCAAGTTACAATAATATACCTTGAATTTGGCAGTCTAGGTGGCAAAGGCAGTTTACTATGACTTATGTTTTTGGGGCACCATTACTATAAGTATAAGGTACAGTCTATTTGGCCTTGGACCATAACCACCATTGTTTAATTTCTGAGACACAATCGCCAGTTACCAGGGTATTGTTGCAAATGACTGCATGAGCTTGACAGATTTGACCCCTGTAATCCCTTTAGTGAAACACCAGCAGACATAACCACTGGATAGAAATCTTAACCCCATAAAAATTACACTTGTATACATAATTCATGTCAGTATATTGCACATTCAAAAAGGTTGCCAACAGTTGGTCTAAACAGCATGAAACTTTTGAATAGTTTTGATATGTGTGCATTTGATATCTGATCTAGCTAACCCTGCCATCATTGAAAAAACATATTGCATAGATCTTGTGAATGATCATATTGATAAGACGTCACTGACTTACTGAATGAATGTCTATGTCATGTACATGCTTGCCTGCTTATGTAAGTAACAAATAACAACATTGCTAAATATCCTGTTTCCAAGAGTGTAGCAGATTCGCTTTCCTTTACTGTAAGATGAGACCTTCACCTTTTTATAATGCCATTTTATTTGAGATCTTGTCCCATCTATGTGATTTTTAAACCAGGATAAAATGCACTCTATACCAAGAATCTGACCCTTTTGATTGGCTGGAAACAATAATTGCAACAATGCAACCACATACTGATTCGCCATCTAAACAGCTTGTAACTTGGATTTACTTTATCACTTATTTAAGTTATTATCGGAATTTTTTTGCGAAATACTGATGTCATTCTACACAAAGATGCCCACTGAAATATACATGATTTACATTATATAAATGTATCATATGAGAAAAGAAACCAATGTTAGATTATAGCATGTGATGGCCATTAAAACTGGTATTACCAGGGTATGCATGTACAACGAAACTGCCACATTCATGTTTGACAAAGCCCGTGAACTCAGTATCTGTCTTAACTGAGTATGCCTTTAGGTTGAAATTATTTTATATCACAACATGTATAGGTTTAAATATCCATGGAATTAAAACTTTATTTGGTGAACTCTGCACATGGGGAGACGGAAATGGAAGTATTTCTATAATCTATATTAATAACCAAGGACTGAAACCAGTGGTATTCGACATTTACTTACACACCGTGCAATCAATGTCATTAACTGGAATCATTCCAACAATGCATTTATGACAATAACAATATACAGAATTTTGCAAATTGTTAAATCCAGCATATGTCATGCAATGTTTATTATGCTCTTCTGAAGAAATCTGAGACATAATCCCACAAGGAAAATCTTTATATGGATACTATCTCTATATATGGAACAAAATCAACATTTAACCAATTCTTCCAAGCATATTATTGTAGGTTTTGTTCCACACAGCTGTCACTGTCACTGTGAAATCACATTTTTGTTAGATAATTGTTGTACGCTGAAGAACTTACCCGCTATCTGTAGGACTCTCTAGCTGGTCACATTTGATGTCAATCTGAGACGTAGACTGTCCCGCCGGTAAGTTCTCAATAGGTAGCGCCACCTGGGCCATCGGTGCAGAATTAGGATCCGATTAAACCAACTGCAACACAAGAAACAGATGTAAGTATTGTACTGCACGACAGTCAAATGATGTGCAATATGTGACAGTCACTGCTGGAATGTGCTGATTAAAATTAATATTTTAAGTTCTTGTCTAACATTTTTACATGCAAAATATAATATTATTGTATAGATCTAGATAGTGATTGTAACTTTGGTGTTATTTGTGTAAACATTTAGTAAAGCTGCCTCCTTAATTGGTTTAGTTAACAGTTGTCGTCACCAGGGGCCGGTTTCACGAAGCGGCTAAGAACGTTCTTAATGCTAAGATGATTGTCTTAGTAAATGACATGATTTTTTAAATATATAAGCGAACATAGGAGTTACCGCAAACACGTGACGCTAAGTAATTGCGTAACTTTAAGTATGCTTCATGAAACCGGCCCCAGGTAGTTTTGTTTTTTTTGCAAAATAAAATATGAAGTGCAACATGCAAAAAATAAAACGTGTGAGTACCCTTTAACTTTGTTTTGGCACAAAATGTATATGCCTTGTTTTACAGTTGATAATTACTCAGTGTATCAGCATTCATACATAATACAAGGAGATTAAATGTACTCTTGTACAAATTGAGTACATATGGACACTTAGGTATACATTTAAATACGTATTACGAATTACATATAAAGCAATTATGAATACGACAACAGGATTCATAATTTAAAATAAGAAAGTTTGTTGTGTATGTTGAAAAACCATACAGACTGTGGGTGTAAATTTTATTAATGATAATACTTGGTGTATTGTTAACTGTCTCAACTATGTTGTCTAATGCATTTTTTTGCAAATTCATGTTTGAATCTGGACATATACAGATTATTTCTTTCACGTGTGCAGTGCTGATGAATATTATAGATGTGTGTGTTTGGAAAAACATTGAAGTAGTAGGGTAAAAGATTGTTAATTAATTTGTAGTAAAATTTTAATTGTTGGATTTTATAAATGTCATCCAACTTTAGCAAATGAAGTCTTTTAAAAATAGGACTTGTGTGAGCATTATATTTACTTAAGGATATTATTCGTATTGCTTTTTTCTGTAATTTGAAAATTCAATGTGCCTGATGACCCCATAAAAGTAAGCCATAATTAATATGAGGGAGAATAAGAGCATTGTACATAATATATAATGTATTAGGTGGTAAAAAATGTTTAAGTTTATTTAGTATGCCTATTGTTTTATATATTTTATTTGCTATTTTGTTTGTATGACTCAGCCAGCTTAAATGGTTATTTATTGTGATGCCTAAAAAATTGAAATCATTTAGACATTCAATGTGTGCCCCATCTATTTGTAACACTGGGTATTCTATTTTCTTTTGAGGCATATGAAAAATCATGAATTTAGTCTTTTTGGCATTTAGTGACAGTTTATTAGCTTTTAACCAATTACTAATCTTTGTTAGTTCTTTGTTAATATTTTCACTTCGCATTTGGCCTTCTGAATCATTAAATGTTTTTAGTGTACTAGTAAGGGTGGTGTCGTCAGCATATGTTATGAATTTGAAAAGGTCACTAGAAAATGCTATATCATTTATATATATAATAAATAAGAGCGGCCCTAAAATTGAACCTTGAGGGACACCAGTGTTGATGACTATTTCCTTAGACTTAAGATTTTCAATTTCTACATACTGCTTACGATTTTGTAAATAACTCTTACAAAGGTCCACAGCCTTGTCATTTAATCCATAGTAATTTAACTTCTGTACCAATATATTATGATCAATTGTGTCAAATGCTTTTGATAAATCAAGGTATATATTTATTGGAGTAACCAATTTATCAAGTTCTTGTATAATTCTGTCTATGATTTCGAGTGTAGCAAGCTCAGTAGAATGTTTCTTTCTGAACCCATATTGGCTATTGTAGTATAACGCTTTAGAATGGAAGTAATCGTGGATTTGATCAAACAGAACCCTTTCCAAAAATTTAGAAATCACTGGCAGGATAGAAATCGGATGGTAATTGTTAAAGTAAGAGACATCACCTTTTTTGAAAAGGGGTATGACTTTTGCAATTTTTAATTTGTCTGGAAATATACCAGTTATTATTGATTGATAATTAATCATTTTTTATTAATTTGAGTAATTGTGTTGAAATACCGTCTTTTCCACAACTTGATTTTGGAGGTAAACGATCAATTGTATTAACAGTAGTTTCCATGTCAATCGGATTAAATCTGAAAGTGTGAAATATCAGGTTTATCAGGTAATCTTTGTATGATTTATCTCCACTAGTAGTTGTTTTAGAGGCTAGAGTAGGACCAGCATTAATAAAAACATGTAAAATTTGTTTGCAATAATGCATTTGTCACTAATCATTTCCCCATCAACTTTGAACAAATCTGGAAATTGTTCTTTCTTTTGACTTTTCTTAATAATTTCTTTAATTAACCACCACGTCTTTTTAACCCTATGCTTATGCTTTTCAAAACTGGATTGGTAACACATTTGCTTAGCTGATCTAATATTACTCTTAAGAATTTTATTATAAGTATGTAAGTCAGTTTTAAGTTCATGATAATGCTCTGTATTTACTTGAGTCGTTTTCATTCTCGAATACAATTTGTTTCTAAATTTTATCGACACAATAATACCATTGGTAATCCAAGGAGTTTTCTTATGTTTATACTTGTTAAATTTAATTATTTTAATAGGTATAAATTTATCCATAGCTGCAGTAACAATTTCATCGAGGATATTGTAGTTTTCATTCGGATCCGCAAGAATATCTGTGTTAAGTTTATTATAAATATTTGAGTTTATTATTTCAATTTTTAATTTATTGAGCGAGTTAGGACTTTGTTGTTTTATTCGTATAAACCTTGGTATTGCACTAGTGGTTTCAACATAATCCAGACTTAGAAAGTACGGAAAGTGATCAAAAATATTGCTCACTAAAATACCAGCTGAGGATTTGAAGAATCCTTTTGACAAATTGCATAAAAAATTATCAATGAGTGTTCCATGATATTCTGAAAGTCGTGTTGGGATAGTAATTTTTAGGGAAGAAACCATGTGAAACGATTGTATCAAAATAGTAACATATTATGGGTTTTTCGTTAATTTTAAGCAAGTCAATATTGTAATCTCCTGCAATTATTATTTCACTTTTAGATTTTTGTAAATCAACTAAATTTGATGCAAATTCTTTTGTAAATATACGGTAGTTTTCGATAATATATCTAGGTGGTCTATATATATTTCCAAGAATTTTTTTTTTCTTCATGGAACAACATATTATTTCAATAAATTGACCTTTCCAAGTGTCTGTATTTGCATGGATATTTACAGATTTGTAATTGTATTTGTTGCTGAGGTAGATTGCCAAGCCGGCATGTGCACTACAGATTTTGCCTTGGCATATTAATGTATATCCATCTATTTGAAATAAAGAAGTGTCAGCCTCTTCATCGAGCCATGCTTCCTGTAAATACAGAGCACTAATCTCACAGCCACTACTTCTGAATGATTCTATCTTTATTTTAATTTCGTAAATTTTTGCATTTAAACTCTGACAGTTTAGGCTTAGCACGATAAATTTGCTTTGTTTGTTCGTTAAATGGTTTATTAAATTATCATCGTCGAAGTATGGGGAATGTTGAAATGGGTCAACATCCCCATCTTCATTCATTTCATCCGTTTTTAATATGTGGTAGAGAGGATTTTTCTCTAGACCACCAAATTGCTCTAAGAAATAATTGTTATCAGTCATATTGGAAAACTGAATAAGCAATAGTGCTCTGTGTTTACAGGACATATCATATAAACATAGATTAGACGTTGTGAAAGAGCTGCACAAGCTATACCCTGAGCATTATACAAATACATTTTATAAAGGAGAATGTTACGAATAGTCCGCATGCATATATAACACAATGCACTTATTGCATCAGCGCAAAAAAAAAGTCAAAGTAAATTACAGCAGATGTATTGCCACAACATGAACGTAGAGTGAGAATAAGCAAATAAGTATATCGAACAAACACTAAACGTTGTGAAAAGAAAATATATAAACATTGCCCTCCCCAAAAATGAAAACACCATAAATATTGACCGTATATCAATACACATCAATGCACACCATATAGCTGTAGACTAAAATATCGATGATATGAAATTGCACTATTTAAAGTTGAGTCGCTATTAATATCACCACCTTTCTTGCTGCATCGTCTACTTTGAGGGATACACGTATACGACTTTAATTGTATAAGAGAAATGTCACTATGATCACGTAGCCAGCTTTCCTGAATGCAAATTGCGCTAAATTGGAAATCTAAGTTATTCAAATCGTCAATAAATATTTGGAGTTCGTCGAACTTGGCGTTAATACTCTCAATATTTGTACTTAAGATTGTGAAACTATTTTGTTTAGAGCATAAAATATTAGAAAGGTGATCTAAATCTACATTTGGCGAGTGTTGTATTATATCAATGCTTTCATCTTCAAGCATATATTTATCGTTCAGTCGTAGAATGCTATGCAAGGATGCAATGTACTGTTAGGGAACCAACCACTGACCAAGGTTTCACATTGGTTTAAACTTGAGGAACACTGTCTCAAGCAGGTTCTTTAAATAACCTACTGCCGTACAGTTACACCCATCTGTGAAGCAACAATCCACTTGTGTACATTAGCATCACATGGAAAATTGATCACCACTCGACTGTCTCTCAGGACTATCTAAAACAATGTAACATTAATTTTAGGAAATTACTCCAAGCAAATGAACCTCGAAGGAGAGGCATTTGTAAAGAATACTCAAGAGATAGCATATTAGATGAAAAATGACGTCAACTATTGTCATGTGGTTGTGGCTGACTACAGTAACAAAATGGTCTGTCGACAGTTTGCGTAATGGATTACATTTACACAACTGACTGATTTTGTTCTTCTTATGTCAGTGGTGACAACATTTGACAAATTACTGTAATAGTAAGACCTCCATTAAAATGGCTTGTGCTAAAATAAAACCTACACATCTTATATCACGCCATGTTGACAAAGTACACACATCTTTAAGCAACAGCATGTAACTGGAGCTACTGTGGACAAAGTGTACCACGACATAATCTGTCAGTCACCACCAAAGTCTAACAACCTCTTGGAAGCAAAACAAAAACAAGTGGGGTGCAAAGTTTACCCCAGCTGGTAGGGTTTGTTTTGACAAGACATTGGGTGTATACTGCTAGTGTGGAAAAGGCACTTTGATAAGGGTGCAATCAACATGAAACTCCCCAAGAAGCTGGTGACAGACTCAGATGTCTGGGAAGGTGAAAAGGTCATTGAAACACCCTGATAGGCATATTCTAGTAGTAAATAAATGATGATAACGGTGACCACATTGCAACGAAGCTATTGTGAGGTTGCTATTGTTTTTGTTAGAATTATCGAAATTGATCATAAACCATCGATATGTAAAAACTGTGCATATTTAATTAGTTACTACTCTGGTCTGCTTGTTATGACAGAAGAACAAGTCAGAAACTTGTGGTGAACGCATGCTTTGTGGCCTTTTTCTTCTACACAAAAACATCCTATTTAATATTTATCGCATACCAATTTACACCCTACTGACATGCAGCAAATTGCTAGTAACATTTTGCTTTTTCAAAAAGGGCTACCAGGTAGTCACTTTATTATGAAGAAACAAAATTAAAGTATTTAACAAGTTAGCGTAAATAATCCCTACTTAGAATCTTATTACACATCCCTTCAAAGAACTTAAAAGTAAACATCAAATTCCAGTCACAACACTTTGTTACCCAGACTGATTAAATGGAACACAAAAACACCCAATCACAAGCCAAGTTTGGATCGGTTTCGTGCCAACGAACAAGAATGTCCTATCTTGATATGGTTCACTGTCACTTGAAAATCATGGAAATGTTGAAAACAAGTGTTGGCTGAAGAGTTGACTGAATTGCCTACAGGTCAATACAGACAGTAAATACTTACTTACTATGCAGCATAACCAACACGATTAATGCTTCAATGAGGAAGAACCACTTCAAAACATGAATGGCAAGAAATTCCTACTTATATGCGAGAAGGGATTGGTGCTTGTAGTACACCCATATTCTTCTAGTCACATCTTTTTCAGCATTTCTATTAGAAGCAAAAAATCAGAAGTCAACTTTATACTGCAGAGCTATAGTCTGAATATAATGAAACATGACACTGTATTGTTAAAACTGTTGATATCATCATGTTATCAGTTCCCAGGGCAATTACTGTGATCTCCCTCGAATCAGGTCTGCCTGGCTGACGGCCAGAAATATATAATGTTCAACACCTTTGCCCTATGATAGCTAAGTAAATATAGCACTGTTGTTATTGCCATGAACACGGAGGCTGGAAGTCTGACTGCACCACTAGATGGTGGAGTCAGACCACAACTAGGTACACCTGCACCTGGCTGTCTCTGCCCACCAGTTGCGCCACCACGGGTCTAAATATCTGGCCCCGTTCCAATCTCCACTCAAGAAGAAAGGAATCACACCTCGATAAACATTAATTAATAATGTCAAACATCACTAATTAATGTCAAACACCACTAATTAAAGTCAAATATCACTAATTAATGTGAAATATCAAAACTTTGTTTAACAAGAAATAACACCTCTGAAAAAAAATGTTGCATACATGATACATGTATGTGTACCCAAGGGTGGCTATAAAACCTTTGTAAACATCGCCTATGGGCCCTTTGAGTGACCGGTCACCGGTCAGAACAACAATGGGTTAGATGTCAACACAGGAGTTGCAAAAGTATAAATAGATGTTGTTTGTGAACACTGTTCTCAGTGAAACAAGGCCAATGCCAACCAAGTTCAATATTGTCTATTCAGTTGATTAAACTAAGTTCAATCTAGTTCATTTCATAAATATCTAGAATTACTTTATTAATAAATGATTCTGGCTATAAAACCCCAACCCCGGACCCTAGCTAGACCATGATAGCTATAGTGAGACCATATAGCTATCATGGTCTCACTTCCAAAATTGTCAATGTTCAGGTTGTATATCGAAAGTTTGGATGGTCTCACAAGGTTGCAACATCCATAAAAACGTTACGCCTTTAGCAACTAGTTCACCCCTCCCACCTTCCTACCAACAAGTGATGTTTTACCGACATAAAAAAGCAACTAGCCTCAATTTGCATTAACATGTCTCATTTATTGGGTGGCGTCATTCTATCAACTTATTTCACCGGCGATATGTGTCGATGACCAACACCCCCTAATAATGCTTTTAAAACACATTTTGGGACATTGCAAACCGATACGACCACCTATCACCCTTAATTTCATTCTTTTCTAGAACATTCCACAAAAGTCAGCGAAGGACATAGTCGCCAAGAGATAAAACAGAGTCTGGGACAGGGCTTACCCAGAGACTTTTCTATCTTAGACTTAGAGGGGGCCAGCTGGCCACTAGATTAACTACTATGTATTGCAACTGGTAGTGAAACAAATCAAATGGATAAATATTAATTAAATAAATGGCTGAAATGATACTGGTTTGTCACAGAAAAATTAAGCTGGTCAATATTGGCAGTGATTGACGTGAATGTAAGCGTGCTAAAAGGCACACTTTTGTCTAATTCAAGACTGGCAAAAATTATTTCTGGCTAAGGGCCTGGTCTGGGATATAGATAAGGGAAGAAGAAACTGAGTTGGTTGGGACTCCTTATTATGACTAGATACCTGTCAATGGCACAAGAAACAGGGCAACAGAATCAGGATGTAAGGAGCCAAACAAGGACCAAAAGATGGCAAGATGACATCAGGGTGGAGGACGACATATAGCGGAACTGGTTGAAAACTCTGGAGCTGGAAGACAGGGCCTTCATGCCAGGGAGAACTGTGTTTACAGACAAGATGTTTTGAAGTCCTCTCTGTAATTTATAGAGCAGAACGGTTCAGCAAAACTACAAGCACAACAAAACAGTGACGTTCTTGAAAATGTCACTTTGACATATATAATATATGTATGGACAACTATATTGACACACTACTGTGATGTGTCATCTTAAGATATTTCAGGAATGTTGACAACAGCTACAGCCATAAAACCTACCTCAAAGACTGATGCTAGACAAGTGGTCTTGGCAGTGACCACACAGGGCATGTACTAAGGAGTGACCAGTGGTCAGAATGGCAGATTCACCAAGGGTCCAATGTCCAGTGAGGGGGCTGCCACACAATAGCCCAACCCTCCACCCACACTAGTGGACTGGACCCTCAGTCTGCCTCAAGAACAGGTTACATAGGGTTATACAAATGGCGCCCATTGTTGGGCTCAATGGCTACATTCCATGGGATGGGCATGGCAGATATTTTAAGAACTGTTTGTGTCTTCCGCTGGAAACCAATAATTGTACAGCATCCACCAAAATTCACACACAATAATAGACTAGCTATAACAAGAACTATTATTAATCCAAAACTGGAAACCACTAAAAGCCCAGGGATCTCCACAAGTTTGTGTGTACAGCATAACATGTACTCCAGGCAATTTCTCATTGTGCAAAACCACAGAATGTTGAGGAAGTGGTATTGTAGATTTCATAAGCTTGAATCATAGCAATGACACAATGCTGCTTTCATGGGCGATCTCGGGTGACCTGAACGGGGACTTGAACAAAGTTGGGTTGCAACTGCACAGTTCCGGGAACATCATGGCATAAGCGAATCTTACATCATTTGAAATGCGAACATCCTTATTATATGTATATATATATATACATATATAATTATATATATATATATATAATTGGAAGTGTATTATGTCATTTATGAACCAGGTATTGATGCAAAACAAACGGCTTATGTGCCTCTGGCAAGTTGCCTAATCTGGCTGCAGGTATGTTAATGCAAGTTTGAGAACAGCATGACACTGCCTTGACAATCAAATTAATGAATCGACCATTTGCGTTGTACTAGTAGGTTCTCAAATGAATTATATCAAAACAGCATCATAACTTAATGGAAATTATTTACCTTTCAGAGAAGCAGTAACTTGTATACAATATTATTATAACTATTACTACGAATAACATTTACAATCTCTCCAACTACAGAAATGTTTTTTAGTTTAGCATCACAAAGGCCCAATGTCACAGTCAAATGTATGCTTTTTCACATATATATTATAATATTAATTATAAATCTATATTAACATATCGTAGTAACATCCAAGTTCTTCAACAGGTTGCCTTCATACATGAATATTTATGCCCTGTGGGCGAGTCCTGTAGCAACATGATGATGTTCATTTAAAAATTGTGTATGTATGTAAACTTTTACCCGATCAATTTCAATAATGAATTATAACAATAAAACGTGTAAAGTAACTACAGTTTACTTACACTGCAAGGACTGCTCAGGGTGTCTGAAGCTTTTGTTTTCCTCTGCAAACAATTAAATATATAGATCTCCACTAACCTCATTATGAAACATGGATTAGTTATTAACTTTTAAACAATTATAAATAATCGCCATCAAGCATCATCATCTTCTATCGTTGAGCCTTATCAATTGAATAAATGGAACAGTTTTGTACGGTGCATAAACATATTTGTACAAAATGTTTTTTACTGCCAGGAATATTAGGTGTTCAGAGTTTTCAGACTGCACACTGCAATGACAGGCTACAAATGACAAGCACAGTTTCTGTATTACAGCGGGGGCATGGCAGGAGTTTGGTTCTAACGAATTGTGGGAGTTGGGCAGTTAGTTTCAAAAATAACTGGGACATTGACTAAACAATAGTGGAATGCTGCTCCTCCCCAAAAAACAGGTAGTTGAACCCCCAAAAACATGTGGCAGATGGGTGACTCAGACACCTGTATTACCCCCTCACCCATCGTTTTGTCTTGCATTAAAAAATATCAAAATATTGGGTTATAACCTTATTTTAACAGTTCTGGATTTTGCAAATTAAAGACAACAGTGTTTACTATTGGCTTGCTGACAAAGACATAGACATAGTCATTAGCAGGAGATTAGTCATACATAGTCATAGACGTAGTTTTGACATAATGACAGTGAGTAGTCGTGTGTAACTTTTCCCAGTAGGCCTAGAGGTCATCATGATCGTAGTCGATTACAAGTAAGCACCCTGACCCTGAGTCCTGACGTGATTGGGATGACCAATGTCGATGCCTTTGGTACGGCTGGAATCGCCTATATCAGTGACGTCAAACGCCGAAAAGAATGTTCTGTTTATAGTCGCATTGACCCTGTTTAGTCAACGACCGGTTATTGGCTCTAGTACACGCCGCCGTATCGGTGTAGCCGTGGGTACACGCGTACTCTGTACGACTCGGCTGCCTCGGTAATTCACTGCACGTAGCCAGAGCCCATTGCTGCCACGCTTACAGTTACAACTTACAGTCGCACACTGAATCGTGTGAGTCATGACGATCGAATCGGAACATACTTTTACTCCTTCCATCGATACCTATCTTGGTGAAAATGTATTCAAACTTTTAAATATTGCAACGTGGTATGTCACGCCCACGCCCCAGCCGACGAATTCATTCAATATTGCAATAAACTACATCAACCCTACGCCGCTACGGCTACGACGTTCAATACGTATGTTTTTCTGCATAAACAGAACACATTCGAATATTAAAGTAGGCCTACCTTGTCTTTAACAGGCAGATGTTCTTTGATCGCACAGTCGACTGTTTTGTTCGGCAATTCAGTGTACGGACACCACGTTGGACTGTTGGGGATCCAAATTATGAGACGACAGGTAGATCACTGCCAATCAACTACAACTACCAGGTTCAGGCTTCAGCGGGTGTGGTCTCTATTCATTCGTCGCGCAGCGACATTTACATATTAATAGCAGGCGCTAGAGCGGTGGTCGCTGTCACAGCTTCACAGGAGCGTAGATATATACACTGCAAACGATGGCTGAATAGCACTGGCGAAATTTTTTATTATAGCCACGTCAGTGAAACAAGAATGTGGCGTGAAACGTCGACTATGTGTTGATATAGGGAGTAGCGACACGTGACATGTTTTAGAACGGCCAGTCAAACTGCATCCGACTTACATCTCGACCAATCAGATGGTTGGAAATAGTGGGCGCACTACTTGAATGCTACTTCTCTACGTCACGCCACGCTAATGATTTACAAGGTCACATGACATTATCCGAGCATAACATTTTATTCGGATGTTGTTATTATTATTATTATTATTATTATTATTACGTGCACTTTCTCGTGGCAGATGCGATGTGGTTCGCGTCTGTTTCGTTTGTGCCATTCCACACGAAATGTTCACAGTTCTTTTGTAGAAGTAGTTAGCGCATGTAATTAATTAGAGCACACTACCGATCACATGGTCACCACGGCGCTATATTCTAACCTGACTTTGCAGAGTGTGTGTGGTGTGCATGTGGTGTGCGTGTGTGTGTGCGTGCGCGCGCGTGCATGCGTGTGTGCGCGCGCGCGCGTGCATGCGTGTGTGTGTGTGTGTGCGTGCGTGTGTGTGGTACTGTAATCAGATATTGTGTTAAACAAAATGTCCAACTTCTTCTCTGTGACTAGTGGATTTAGACAAGGAGGTATGCTATCTCCTTTCTTATTTAATTTATACATGAATTATTTGAGTTGCTACTGATTAAACTACCCATCTGATGCTATTGTGGCGATACAACTGTTAATCACCTCATGTATGCTGATGACATTGTACTACTGGCTCCATCGGCTAAGGGGTTGCAAAGACTGCTAGATGTATCATACAATTATGGATGTGACAATAAAATATTGTTTAACGGAGTAAAGTCACAGATAATGTTTTTGACACAAGAAAAAACGGTTTTGAAGTAGATCTTAAGCTTGGTGATGCAGTTCTGAATACAACGAATTAAGGCATATAAATATCTTGGCCACACACGCACACGCACCACACACCACACCACGCACACGCACACACACACGCACACGCACACGCACACGCACACGCACACGCACACGCACACACACACACACACATGTAATATGTGATTACTCCGCGAAAGCCTGTACCAAGCCAGGTTGAAAAAGGAAGAAGGTTGGGCGTAGGGCCAGTAACCCTACCCCATAAAAAACAAAACTTACTACTGAAACGACGAGAAGAAGCCATTCCACTACACTTTCAAGGGGAAGAAGAGAAGGCACATCCATAAATGTGGAAGCATCTGCATCTATAGATGTATCTACACCTACATATGTATCTATGACGGGGTTGGGTGAAAGCCGTCAGGAAGCTCGACCCCCGATGAGCCATATCTTTAACGCCAAAAGTAACACCAGAATAGGCACATTGGACGTTCGAACGCTCTTTCAGAGCGGGCGGATGGAGCACGTGCTAAAGGAAATGAAGGCTTACCATCTAGATATTCTAGGCGTAAGCGAGATGAGTTGGACAGGACAGGGACGCTTCAACAGCGGAGATAAAACTGTACTCTACTCTGGAAATGAAGATCACCACATCCATGGAGTTGGCATCATCATGAATAAGGATACTACACAAGCACTGATAGGGTGGAAGCCAGTTAGTGAACGCATCATCACAGCGAGGTTCAACACCAGACATGTCAAAGTCACCGCAGTGCAAGTATATGCCCCAACCGAAGTCGCCACAGACGAGGAAAAGAACATCTTTTATGTCCAACTCCAGAACGTGCTTGACGAGATACCAATGTTTGACATAAAAGTGGTTGTAGACTGTAACGCGATGTTGGATGGAGACATAAGAGACATGTATACTACGGTTGGACCTCACGGTTCAGCTGGAAATACGAATGATAACGGTTAACGATTGCTCTCAATGAGCACCGCCAGTGGTATCAGCATTGGCAACACCTTCTTTAAACATAATTAACGCATCTACAAGAAAACCTGGATCTCGCCAGATGGCAATATATCGAATGAGGTTGATTACAACTGCATTAGTAGTAGATGTCGTACATCTCTATAGGACGTCCGAACTTAAAGATGTTGGCTCTGACCACAACCTTGTGATTGGTAAGAAGTTAAAGAGAGTCGAGACGGTGAAGACAGTCAGGCCATATGCGACAGATAATTAAAGAACACAGACACATCGAAACAATTCTACGAGGAAACTAAGGACATATTCCAAGCGCTACAGCACTCAACCGACTTAGAAGAGCAATGGCAACTATTCCGTCAATCTGTAAAGGAGAGCGCGAATGCAGTGTTAGGAAGAAGAAGAGGGTCTATCGGAGAACAGTGGATTATTGAAGATTCGTGGAAACTGATTGATAAAAGGAAGGATATGAAGATCAGAAGAGATCAAGCAGCTAAAAACCTCCAACAATGGATATCATCAGATGAGGATTACAGGAAACTGGACAAGGAAGTAAAAAGAGCTGTAAAACAGATAAGAGAAAATGGTTAGAAGAGAAAGGTAAAGAAGCGCAAACAGCAGCAGAACGGAATTACTCAAAAACGCTGTATAGGATTGTGAGAGAGCTAATTAGCGCAAAAAGCAACTCTAACATACCAATAAAAGACAAAGATGGCAGAGTGCTTCTAACAAGCGAGGAACAAGCCACGAGGTGGATCGAATATTACAAAGAATTCAGCCAACACCTATCACACTCTTCAAATTCGAACAGGAACCAAACACAAAAGAGCTTGATGTCACCACCAATGACATAACAGAAGTCTCCAAAGCCATCGATAACCTCAAGAACAACACGGCAGCGGGCCTCGATGAAGTATCGGCCGAACTATTGAAACATGGCAAGGACGGGGTTGTAAACGAGTTAACCTACTTGTTCAATCTGATCTGGTCTGAGGAGGAAGTTCCTGATGATTGGAGACGAGGGGTGATCGTGACGTTACCAAAGAAGGGGTGCCTGATCGATTGTAATAACTGGCGAGGAATAACATTGATGTCAGTACCTGGAAAGGTGTTCTGTAGCGTGATCCTAAACCGGCTGAAGACAGCAGTTGACCAACACCTCCGGGAAGAACAAGCTGGTTTTCGAAGAGGAAGGTCATGCTGTGAGCAGATCTTCACATTGCGAAACATTGAGCAAAGCAGAGAGTTCCAGATACCTCGTATAGTTAACTTCATTGACTTTAAGAAGGCTTTCGACAGTGTCCACAGAGATTCGTTATGACAAATCCTGAAGCTATACGGCGTACCAAACAAATAAATTATATACATTTTTAAATCGCTATACCGAAACACAAACTGCTGCATCAAGACCAACGATGGCTAAACAGACATGTTCGATATAGAGACAGGTGTACGTCAAGGTTGCATCCTGCCCTCTTTCCTCTTTGTTGTTGTTATCGACTTCACCATGAGGAAACGATGAAAGGTCCGAACTTTGGTGTTAAGTGGATAAATAATAGGTTGACAGACCTTGACTTTGCCGATGACATTGCACTGCTCAGCCACACGCCGGATATCCTGCAAGAGATGACCAATAATTTAAACGACAATGGAGAGATGGTCGGATTACGAATCAGCTATGAGAAGACTAAAACATTGTCAGTTGGTGATGGATCTGACCACCACATTGTGGTCGATCAGCAAGATTTGCAGTGCGTCGAGAACTTCCCTTACCCCGGAAGCTACATCTCTAGGGAAGGCGACGCGGAAGTAGATGTGCGAGCGAGGATATGCAAGGCATCAGCAGTGTTCCAAAGACTACATCCAAAATGGTCCAGTACCACCATCAGAAATGACATAAAACTACGTCTTTACATGTCAATCGTAATACCAACAGCGATACACACCTGTGAAACGTGGAATAATACGGCGAGGATATAAAAAACTACACATATTCCACCAGCGATGTCTCCGGTTCATATTGGGCATATCATGAAGAGAACACATCACCAATGAAGAAGTGATGAGGAGGGCAGGTCTGGATAGCCTGCATGGCAAAGTTAAGTCTCGACGACGGAGGCTAGCGGGACATATCCTACGCCTACCACGAGAGAGAACAGCACATGTAGCAATGGAGTGGGTGCCTGAAGGTGGAAACAGAAGGAGAGGAAGGCCGACTAAGACCTGGCGCAAGACATTTAAAGAAGATCTGGAAATCACCTAGAATGAGGCCAAGGAAATTGCGAAAACCGTAATATATGGAGTATTACGCAGGAAATGGATTAGTGCAATATATACATTATAATATACTTTTTATTTTTAACTTTTTTACTATGGACATGATGCATATTACATGTACGCTTTTTTATCTGAAATAAAGATTGACTGATTGATCGTGGTGTGTATGTTGTGCGTATGTGGTGTGTGTGTGTGTGTGTGTGTGTGTGTGTGTTTGTGTGTGTGTGTGTGTGTGTGTGTGTGTGTGTGTGTGTGTGTGTGTGTGTGTGTGTGTGTGTGTGTGTGTGTGTGTGTGTGTGTGTGTGTGTGTGTGTGTGTGTGTGTGTGTGTGTGTGTGTGTGTGTGTGTGTGTGTGTGTGTGTGTGTGTGTGTTTGTGTGTGTGCGTATCTCCCATGGCCTACACACTGTTTTAATTACGTATTATGTTGATATACCTAGGCGTCGGGACCGGGAGGGGAGCTTGGGGGTTAGGATTAAAGCCACTGACCTTTATTTATATAGAGGTCAGGAGGTGCCGCATGGTGGGACACTGACGGTAACGTAAACGTTATCGCGCTTACATTTATCCGGGCGTTAAATTATATCCGGGTGACGTTTCTGCGCGTGCGCGTATCTAGGGAAATTTATTTAGCACCAGCTACGACTGTCGCGTTTTCATTTATTTGGGCGTTATGTACGTTTATATGTATATATATATATATATATATATATATATATATATATATATATATATTTACATATATGTATATATATATATATATATATATAAATTACAAAATGTTTGCTTTCCACAGACATAAACAATTTCTATCGTAAAACAGTTTCCTCTCCACGCACATGTCACGTGACTTACTCTTATACCCATTGGTCACAAATCTGAAATAACAAAGTGTAATTATGTACTCTAACTATAACGCTCGTATTATGACAACAAAGAAGACATATTTAACTACTGGATAGTATTTATCACAATGTGATCTACTGGTGCCAAATATGATGCCTTACATATGCACATAAACATCACCCGGATAAAATTTAACGCCCGGATAAACGTATCCAATGACAATCTAACGCCCGGATAAATGTAAGCACCACAGTCGTAGCTGGTGCTAAATATTTTCCCCTAGATACGTGGTTGCGCAGAACCGTTAACGGATACATGTAAGCGCAATAGGGTCATAGCCCAAGTCAGTGGCATAACAACGAAAAGTTCGCCATTGAAGGCAGATGTCACTCTATCACATAGAGTGATCGATATACCGCACCATCCTTTGATTGGCATACACGAGAAGGACAGGGTTGTGACAGCAGCATACTGTGATTGCATGGATGGATATGTATTCACACTAAACCTAAAAAAATGTAAAGTTCAGCTGACAGTGAAATATGTTGCAAAATACAAACAAAATATTGCGAAATTGATCCTGTACATGCTGGAGTCAAGACAGGCTAAGAACATGGACTTGTTAAGTGTAGTATTAATATGTACATGTGTCTGATATATATATTTACATAGTAATTATGAATTTTGAATACGAATACATTTATTTCACGCAGGCAGTTGGTACATATAAATAAAAAATACATCTCTATTTTAAAAGTAGATAATTTAGACACATAAAAAGATAAAGATAAAAAATAAGGAATAACTTAAACAAAGTTAATAAATAAGTATGAACATATTATTATTACAATAATTAAAAAAATCTGTAAACATGATATAAAATCACCATTCACAATATACACCAGATCACCAGGGAATCGATACCCGAGATGATATCAACTTCACCACTGAAGATGTTGAAAAAAACTGGGAAATCTCAAAACTGGGAAATCACCAGGACCTGATGGTACACCCCCCGTGTACTAAGGGAACTCGCGAAGGAACTGAAAGTGCCATTGTACATCATATCCAGAAAGTCCTTGGATACAGGCATGTTACCAAAAGTTTGAAAAATTGCGAATGTGTCACCAATTTACAAGAAAGGCAATAGACATTTACCAGCAAACTACAGGCCGGTAAGCTTGACAGCTGTGGCTTGTAAAGTCATGGAATCGCTGATTAAGGATGCCATCATAACACACATGGAAACAAATTAACTGCAGAACAACAGCATGGTTTCATTGCTGGGAGATCATGTATCATACAACTAATTGACGAAGGAAAGTGTGTAAACGCTACATACACGGACTTTAACAGGCATTTGACTCGGTACCGCACCAGAAACTACCTTCAAAGTTAAATGGATCTGGAATCGAAGGAAAACTGCTGAAATGGATAAAAGCATTCCTCACCTGTCGCAAGCAAAAGGTGTATCATCCTACTGGTCAGATGTTCTGAGTGGGATACCCCAGGGAAGCGTTCTTGGTCCCATTCTTGTTATGTTGTATATTAATGACATAACAAATGTAGTAGCGTGTGGCGTGGAGATTTTTGCGGATGATACACAAGTATACCACGAAATTTCAACAAGACAAGATTGCGTAGATCTGCAGAAAGATCTAGACCAATAGTTATTACAAAATTGGGCTGAGAAGTGGCAGTTACACTTTCACCCGGACAAATGCAAAGTTATGAGAATTGGACATGGGCACCCATAATTTAATGACACCTTTACTACAGCAGCAGATACTAATCCCCTGGAGTGTCGAGAAAGACCTAGGCAATTTACGGACTTGATTTCTAGCCCTACGGTATTCATTATAGTATTTCCCTTCGCTTCCATAGTGTTTTTTTTTACTCTATGAAGTATGAAGTCATCCTCTATTTTTTAATATGTCCCTTAAACTTTGTCCATTGGTCATCTATTTTACCATTGCCAATTATTTATTCCCAATCCGTGTTATCCAATTTTCCTTTATACTTTTATAATAGTCTCTTTTTCATAGTAGTATTTTATCCACTTTCGACTTGCTATATCAGCATAACAACTGAATGTTATCATGAGAACAGAGTGGTCACTTTTCCCGAGTGTACTATTACATCTATCATACCTTTTTCATACGTTATAACTAAGTCAAGGACGCTTGATTTGTTTCCTAATTGTCCCCTTGAGGGCAGCGTAACATGCTGGAAGAGAACATGATCGCATATATTTTCTACAAATTTAAATTCGGGATTCTCAATATTATCTGAGGTAGTACACCAATTCTGCCAGTCTATATTTGGGTAATTTAAGTGTGAATGGTGATAGCTCATTGCCTCGCTATTTGCTTTATTCAGATAATTATCGTTGATGCTCGAACTCCATATAGACGCATCCTGTGAGAAGTTAATTTTTTTATTTAATTATTTTATTTCCACCCACACTGACTCCTGAAAATGAGTCTCCAAAGACAGAAAGGGTGTTGCTTTAAGTGATTTATGTGTGTACAGGACTACACCTGTTCCTTGTTTGCCTACTGTATTATGGAATAAATCGAATTCATTTAATACCAGTTCTGCTGTGTTTAATAAATATGTCTGTTTTTTGTTTTATCTCTGTGATAACTATTATCATGCATTTGTTTTTTAACTCTTGCTTTGAACTCTGTGAGTTTATTTATTAAACTATCTGCATTTGTGTACATACATTTTAGTTGTTTATGTGATTAATTTATGTTGTGTACATTAGTTTTATGTTTTGTCGTTCTTAGTGTCTTCCTCCTCGCCCTTGGTGGGCTTGATTAAAAAAAAATTTCTGGCCCACGGTGGGCCTCTCACTCTGTATATGCATTTCCCCATGTCTCTACTCTCCTCCCCCTCCCCTCTCTCTCTCTCTCTCTCTCTCTCTCTCTCTCTCTCT
>OZ023216.1:5593711-5644447 GCA_963995525.1 Escarpia spicata
ACCTCACTGAATAGCCCCTCAACTAACTCCATGTCTATCTTGGATCTTGGATCTTTTAGATTAGTTTCTGGTTCTGGTGCATAATGAAGTTTGCTTCTCTGGATTTTCCTTCAGCTATTTATTTAACTGTGTCCTGTAACACTTCGTTATTAACTCTGTCGGTGGTATGAGTATGGATGGCATTCTTGGTTGGTTGATTTGCAATCAATTCCTTTCTTACAATTTCTTTCACTTCTTGTTCGTCGCATTTGTCCTGTAGTTTTTCTACAGCCACTAGTCTTGCATTTATTATTTCAAGGCACAGCTCACATCTTTCCTGGATTAATTTCTTATTTAGTATGTTTTTTAAATTTTTTGTTTGCATATGACACAAAACCACATGTATCCAGGTTTTCTCATGGCTTCATACTCTCCTGCTTTGAATTTTAAGGGCTAGAATTTCAAAACATGTACCAAATGATTTTTAGAGAAATTTCGAAGTTCCTCCTCAATTCGAATTTTTATTATGATTTCTGGCAAATAAAGAGGATCTAGTATCTAGACCTAAAATATTGTCAACATCACTTTTACAGTTTTTGTGTATTGTCCGTCGGAACAGGACGATATTTTTCGACTTTTACATCCACGTTTCCTACGACATCCATCTATTTTAAGTACGAAATGACTACTTATGGATTCAACATAGACATCCGACAACTGAAATAAAGTTTTCCAGGTCACATAGTATACTGGCCTTCAAGAAAAATAATGATGTGTGTCTTGTCTTGTGTCATGTCTGGAGCCAACTATATGTCGTCATATTAATGTGATTTTATCAACATTCTGCGTTTACATAGATAAGAAGAAATATACCCGCTGTCAATTCCGCTATTTTTCTTTCAGGCTTACTTAGAATTACAATTTTTTTAATGTACAGGTATGCTCACGATATGAAGACAGTGAATGCAATGTTTTTGTTGGTTCATGTACTGGTCATGGTGGTACATTTTTACGTGACCTATCTAGATGTCGTAGTAAACACTTTTACATCATGTTCACTTTATGTCGAAAGATAATGTTCATATAACATATAAACATCTTATCTTACAATTTTTAAGCAAACGATTATTACGGTAAACTAAGAACGTAAAATTGTTTGTTGCTATGACAGAATATATAATACGTTATGTTATAAATGCACACGAAAAGGCAAATTGTAACGGCATCATCACGAATGTTGAACTTACTGTTACAAAAATGTACATATTACGTCTGCACCTGCACTCAATAAAATAATGGTGTCATTATTCAAAACACTCAGACCAAATATAGATTACATGAAGAGTACACCACTGGATGTCGTAGTAACTACAGTGGATGTCGTAGTAAACAGTGGATGTCGAAGACTACACATGGCATATCATCATTAAAAAACTAGTTCTAGGGTCAGTTGTACAGCTCGGTTATTAGTATATATATATAAATAATTTTTAATTATAATTAATTATGACCCACATAGCACATGCCAAATAGTATTGGATATTCTAGCAAACAGTTTTCCAGAACGGACCACTGTGCACAAAGGTTCAGATCAATCTTGACAAAATCAAGTCCCATTTCAACATTATGTTACCTACTCATTCATAGGTCGTATTCTGATATAAATATGATACTAATGTTATGAAATGAAAACTTGCAGATGTTGCAATAAACATCGTTATTTGACAAACCCACGAAGTCGTAATTAACACATGTTACGTCCTCTTGATGAGATTTTGTACATTAGGATCTCTCCAACATGCATATGTCTAACAACCATCGTTATTTGTTCTGTACCATGGCGTTATAACATGGAACTGTAGGAAATCTTGAAGCTTTTTACCCGTTTCGCTGATAAAATAAACACGACCAGATCGACCGTCTTGGGTTTAGGTATTTTCATACAGACGTTTTCTTCTTCAACCCAAAATCTCATCAGATTTGAAGGAGTGTATCTTATCTATTCATCTGACCATGACAGAGGTCAAGTACTCTCTATCTTTGTTATCGATGTCTTTCACCTGACCCCGATACGGCTTGCTGTCGTAACGAACAGCCATAAAGCCACCAATTGATTGCTTCTTTAGATGTGGTGTTGTCCACCTGCGTAAGGAGCTGCTGAACAGGGTCATTTTGATCTGTTTCACTCCGTGTGGTGAAAGGAGGGAGTGTAGTGGTCGGATGCATTGTCCATCCAGGGCATGCCGGGCGTAATTTGCCGTTTATGAAGCAACATTCTTTGAAACAAGATGTCATTCATGTGAATTCCTGTCCCGCACCTACGAGCATTACTCTGTGTAGGTGCGTGGTGCAGAAATTTGCATACATTGGAGGTTTCCAGTTCAAAAGTACGCCATCTTTGAATTGGTTTATTCATGTCCCACTCACTGAAGGTTTCTGCGCTGTGAACGGTGAGATCACGCGTAAATGCCAAACCTGCATTTCCAGTGGCAGTCCGTCCTATTCCGTCGCAAGATCCTTTTTCGCTGTCTGCCTCGAAATATTTCCATTTGACGGCGACGTCAAACAAAAATTAGTGATGAACAGTGAAGTTTATAGTGTTTGTTCCGAAAATTCCTTATGAGGGAATCGGTGAAGTACAATATCAATGTGACATTTCGAACCAGCTGTTTGATCTCCGATATCACTTTTTGGTAAAGGTGTACGTTGTTGGTGTTGCATGGCGGCGCTCAGCACTGACCACAACATAACTTATGTAACATAGTGGGCCATCACTTGCCGATAATGAACAACCAGGCTTACGTGAAGTCTGATCTGTTCTTTATAGTAGTGTGCACTTTGAACTTCCTCGCCATAGTTGCAACCGTAATTTTCGGCGTAGTCTATTTAAAAAGTGACGTGCCACTGAATCACGGACCTTCGTCCGAGCCTTCTCACTTTCGTCAAGACGATCTTGTGCTGAGGTACATACTACTGATTAACACGTATCGCTTCCTTCTTTTTGTGACCAGTTCTTTGTTTATTACGTCATATCTTGCAGTTTACAACATTGTGTCTACCCATGCTGCGTGGCTGCAATGACATTTGTTATACTTATATTCATTATCATCATCCAGCCAGCAATATTGTTGGCATGGTTTGCGTACACGTAAATGTAATTAAAAACATAAAATAACACAATGCACTGAGAAATTGCCAAATTGTCAGGTAGTATTATGATATAGGCATCTATTTGAAGTTAAATGCGCACATTCATAATCTTAAATTAACTTTCAGAAAGGTAAACTGTCATGGTAAACATATTAAGTTTTCTACGACATCGACATTTCAGCTTGGATTTAACGTGCATGTGTACGGAAAATGCCCAGTCAATATTGATTCTGTGTACTAATGTTTGAACAGTCACATGTTCTCTCAACAATCAATACGTTTTACTAACTAACTCAATGTGGTCCTAAGGTAACTCTACAAGCCTTAGTATTGACAAAATGCATACTGTCACAATGCATATTGTCACAATACAATTTCTGGGAAAAGATAAAGTAAACAACAGCCAACTATCCTTTTTGATTGTATCCTCCGCTATCTTGAATGTCACTAATTTTTTTAGTAAATTCCTGATTGTTGTAGTCTTGGTTTAATGTTTATTAATCCAATCTATATATGCAATAAATTAAACCTAACCTTGTGATAATAAACTATAACTTCTTAACAGTCCAATTTCGAGCTCGTTCCCATTTAGATTTACATATCACAACAAAACTCAAAACGTTCACACAAAAGGAATTCTTACCGTGCTGCTTTAAAATGCGTACGTGCTGTGGGTTCTGATGCGTTTGTGCAGTCGATGAAGGACAAAACTTAAATGTATCTGCTCCAACCCAGGGCTACTCTGGGTATCATAGATGCCTTGGTGAAATGAGCCTGTTAGTAGTAATAGTATACAGATCTAAGTAAATTGACTTAGAGTATTTGTTTATGTTTTTTGCCGGAAGTAAGAGGGCCTAGAAATTGGCGGGAAAATACTAGTTGCTGCTTTACAATTTAAAAGTGCGATTTACTCTGATCAACTAGTAATTTAAACATAACAACATGTGGGGGTCATTTAGTGTGCAATGCATTACTGCTGGGGGTAAAATACTCTTTTTCAGCTGGTAAAAAACAAAGAAAAATTATTACGTTATACGGAGCCGCTGACATAAACAAACCGCCACCTAACCGCCTCACCGGAAGCTCTTTTGCCGGCGAGACTTCAATAGCACTCGCCAGCATTGAGGCGTAGCGCTAAATATAGTACACGACGTGTGGTGCTTGGACAAATAAGTAAATACAGCTGTACTGACTAAAGTGCGTATTTAATTAGTATAATATAATTGTTGTGTTTATGCAGCGCCATATCCGTTAATGTTCATAGTGCTGTACATAAAACTAATAGATAACAAACACAATTAGTCACAACTTTAAAATAAATAATACAAATACATAATTAAAATGCAAAAACATCACGTCAGTGAGTGACAGTATGTATTATCTAAGTATCAATGTTTGCTGGTCATATCGTTGTTGCAAGCATAACCAAACTAGACGACCACGTTTCTGCCTTTTTCAAACAAACTTCGTTCGAAGGAAAGCCGCGATATTTCAGCCACTGTATTAATTATGTATTCGAGTATCTTTCTATATTTGCAAGTTACATTTTCGCCACAGGGATGTCATTTCCTAATAGCTTATTTTTTGGAAAAGGCGCGGTCCCGCTATTTTTACTGTTGTGCGACTCATTTGTTTGCCCGAGCATGCGGCGTTGCGGCGCTCGTGCTAAAATAGAATGATGTCATGCAGATGTGACGCGGTACTACCTCAGTGCTGGCAAGTGCAGTTTATCGATAGCATTTTGCACCAAGCAAGATGTTATGTGTATGTTGTTGTGGTTACACAAATTCCGAGTATTTTTACACACTCTTTCACAATGTTCATATTTATATCAGTAGTGACATTGTTTTGCAAAGATTCAAAATGAGTTTTCCACATGGCAGCTTTGGAAGTAGGATCGTTAGCACCATTAACATAATAACATATGAAGCATGAGGTATACCTTTCTTGTACGATTTTGATACGTTTTTCCAAAAACTAACTGTAACCTTATTTCCAAAAACTAACTGTAACCTTAGTATGCATGGGATTAGCCATTTCTTCATGACTCTGGAATGTGTATTTTGTTCAAATGTACAGCACTACTCTTTCCTTATTATCTGATGTTAAAAACTTGTGCTTTGGACCATCTAAAATAGGACGCATTTTATCAGCATGCTTCTCGTTAGAAACATTGTCTTGACTTTCTACAGTTACATAAGTAGCGATAATAAATCCTAAAGGGAGATGGTCCGAACTAGGGTTTTTATCTAAAATATGTAAATCAGTGATAATTAAATGTACACTATGTGAACAGATAAAGTGATCTAACCACGAGGTAGAACTGTGTGCATCACTCACATAAGAATAAGTATTGGGGGTTCGACCAAATTTGTCATAATCTGAGATTGTCAGACCGATAGTGTCACACATATCAATTAGTTCAGCTTCAAAAGTAGTGTTTAAAGCAGCATTAAAATCGTCAGTTATAACAACGTTGCTGGTGTCTTTTCTTCAATTATTGAAGCAATTTTACCCAAATAATTACAAAACTCCTCATAGTTGTCGGGTGATTGGTACGGCAGGTATAAGTTTAGTAGAAACAATTTGTCATCCTTAGTATCTATATCGATTCCAAGTAACCCGACATCTTGTAGATCAGAAATTGTACATGCATGAGAAATAGTTGTTCTCCATATTACTCAAATACCACCAAATGGACGTCCAACCTGTAGCTTCAAACTCTTTAGGAACTGATCACAATAAAGTAATATCTTCACGTGAGAGCCAGAGCTCTTGTAAAAATTATATCATATTGTTCACAAAGAAGTAAAATATCGTATACGGAAGTTTTAAAACCATGGCAATTAAAAGGTGTAATTGTCAACCTGTCATTGATAGTTTTATCGAATGTTCATTAAAAACAAAGCAATCAGGGTTTTCATATTCGGTCATCACACATCCACTTAGCCAAAATAGCCACGTATACCATGACACCCTTGCGTCGAGCAACAGGTGTTGGTCACGTGGTGGCAGTCTAACACAAAAGGACGTGCATGTGTCAAACTTAGTTGTTAGCGGTTCACATGACACGGATCAACCAATCTCAAGATTAATATACGACACCAGATCTTTAGGTTTCGTTGATCTTGCGAGCCGAGTGATGAAAACTCCCACTTGTTTCTTGGCTTTTGGCTTACATGTCCGATTATAATCATATTTAAATTTCGGCAGGATTTAATAATAATAATAATACTGTTTTTATTTCAGACAAAAGTCCATAAAAATTATGTACATACAACACAAGTAAATAACAACTAAATAATAAATAAATAAAATACAAAGATATAGATACACATGAAATAGAAATGTATGGTTAATAAGATATATATATATATATATATATATATATATATATATATATATATATATATATATATAATGGGCGTTCAACTTTAAGTATACAATTGGGTAGTCCAATATTTAAACATAGGACTTTAAAAATGTATATTAGTATAACAATAATTCACAAAAAGTGGATTTTCAGACCGTTCAAGACGACATAATAAGCTATATGGATGAACGCACACGTTCGTATATATTTAACACAGTTTGTAGCAAACATAAAACTTGCACTACAGTGTGGTGATGACAAATTGAGTAAAATACTAAAACTGTTGTTATAGGCAACAGTAATACCTTTCAAAACTCTGTTTTTTAAATTTACACCAAAGACTTGAGGTGTACATAGTACCACAGTAAGAGAGAAATAGGTAAATTTTAATGGTAGAGCTGCAAAGGCAAACATTTTGTGCTAAGACGTTGGCCTGAGCATATAGGGATCTTTTCTGTCTGGCAATGACGTCATCGTCAGTAAGATTATTGTTAATTATATAACCCAGATATTTGCATTTAATAGTGTGAGGTAACGGACAATTATTGAGAGTGACAGGATGCCTAATTCCATGTCCTGAGGTTTGTTGTCAATAACCATACAATATGATTTGTTGGCATTATATGTTAAGTTAAACATCTCGTCATACTTGGCACAACAATCTGGTAGCTTTCTCAACCCAGAAACACTAGGTGAAAAAATACAGAGATCATCTGCATACATCAAATGATTCATTATGGTGCCTGCATAAAGACATCCAATTTGTAATTTATTAAGATTTACACTTAAGTCATTCGTGTACACATTAAAAAGGTGGGAGGAAAGGATTCCACCTTGTTTAACACCATTTGAGAAGGTACAAAATCTAGAAAAGTTCTGATACCACCTGACAATGAATTTCTGGGTACTGGACCAGTGATGCAGAATGCGCACAATGAAAGCAGGACAGCCACGGTCAATTAGTTTAGTGAATAGCTTGCTATGGTTCACTTTGTTGAAGGCCTTGGAGGCATCCAACATAGTGACATACATAGAAGAGCCATTCACTATCTAGTGTCAAAAAAGTTCTTTTAATAGAAATATGAGCATCTCAGTTGAGTGATGCTTTTTAAATCCAAATTGGTTGGCATACGTTGTGAAGAAAATGGTAACCCTTGATAATATTAAAGATTCAAATAGTTTACTAGCAGTTGTTGCAAGAGCAATGGGTCTGTAGTTATTGTTATCAGACAAATCACCATGTTTTTAATTATTGGAGCTAGTATTGTGACCATCATAGCATCAGGTAAAAAACCATGAATTAACAAGTTGCTGAATAGCAGTGACATATAAACTTGCAGTTTTTCATTAGCATACTTAAAATTTCATTACTTATACAGTCATAACCAGGAGCTTTTCCTGTAGGCATCGCCTGAATTATTTCTTGTATTTCTTTAGCATCAACCATCATTTGGTCATTAAATTGCAACCTATCGATCTAAACAGATCTACACTACTATGACAGTAGTCTACCAATTATTAAACCGATAAATGCAACACGATGCTGACCCAATTTCGTTCGATTCTAGCAGAAACTGCGCGTCACGTTAGCTATACACATATTTGAGTTTTTTGCCATATGTCCTACTTATAATCGGGTTTGCGTATGCACGCGGGTTCCTCTTAGACGGCTTATACCTCGAGCGTCAAAGTCGGATTAATCTACGACCCCACAAATAGGAGGTAAGACCAAGATTTTCAAAATACCCCATGTATGTCAAGATACTCACCTCTTACGGGGTAAATCAATTGTTCGGAACGTAAAACGTAATGTGCGCGTAACAGGATGATAACACGTAAAACGTAACCTGACAATCGCAGGAACCACGCGCGCGTGGCAAATACTTCGGGAAAACGGCCCCTGCGTCGTGGACTTGGCTACATGAAGTAGACGCTGACAAAATTATGCTTATGTCTACCCTCATGCCAATAGCATAGCAATACGAATATTATTTGATAATTCTACACTATCACGTCTAGGGACGTCTTTCGATGGACGCGAATATTGTACATTCTCTCCGACCATAATCCGTCATTTTGAACAAACAACGAGTATTTGCCGTCAAATTGTGTTTAGTAAGCCCGTAACAACGTTCGCAGTTTGGAAAATACGCACCGGAGCATGTCCAAATTGTAAAAAAAACATTTTAGTTTCAAAACAAGCTTTATTGGCAAAAATGCCTAGACGGGCAGAATTAACAGCAATACCCTTTAATGTTCACAATTTTTTTCCCCACGTTCTACACGGCAGACTTCCTGTTACAATTTACTATGCTGGTTAATTCCGAGTAGAGGAACAGACTGGCATCTTTTAAACGAAAACACCGATTACTCATATTTTACAAAACGAAACTGTATCGACAACAAGTCACAGATGGAGCCAAACTAGACCAAAGTGAAAATGCTGTTATTGAAAACGAAACTGCATTAGTCACGGATTTTTTGCAGGTATGAGTCGCTGTCAATGAAAAACGATGAGAAAAACATAAAAGCAAAGGGATGTGGTTCTTGAGAAGAATGCGGATAGAGTATCGTGGATAGAAAAGTAAGCAAGCTTTTTTAGAGTGGCAAACACCAAAAGGACGATCACGTACACAATGAAGACACAACAAAGCAGGATTTATTTATAGGCCATCTGATGAGAAAGCGAAAGTTAAAACATCTGGTGGCACCGGGGAAGAAGCAGAAGTCGGCAGATAATAAAACATACTTGACGATCTTGGAAATTGGCTGTCACAGTCGCCCTCGTCTGCGGCAGTAGATGGCGATGGTGATAAATATTATATGTATGTAGTTATAGTCGGCGTTCGAACGATGTGAAGCTAAGATGACCACCATCCATCGTCATTCAATGTCGACATTGTCTTTGTTTCGATGCGTCCGTGGAGGTCACCTGGCGAGTCGAGTCAGCGCACGGAACGTTTCTCCACGAACGGTCCTGGGTGGAGGCCTACATTGTAAAATTTGCAATACATTCTTACCAGTATTTGTGGGGACAATAAATCGACACAGTGACGTCATATATCGAGTGGGATATATATTAAAACACAGTGCTGGATATCAGAATCGGGCAGTGTGTTGGGTAACGTCTTGACAACCATGTCACATCAGTCGAATCATGTGGGCATCGGCTGTGGTTTTGAACAATTAATGTTTGATCGCAAAAAATCGCAATCCTACATCTTGTATCGGTGGAGTCGGTGACAATACGAAACACTACACGTTTTGCTGGACTTTGCGAATAGATGAAAGCACCCACGGGACGTTGTCACACAAACGAGTCTTGTCAGCACGATCATTCTGTGGGGACACATGATTTATGATGCCTGTTCCACGTACCTGAACATTCTTTTTTCGAATAAATGAAAAGTAAGAATAGCAGAATTCATATTTAAAAACGAAACTGTTCTGACAACGTGTTTAATAACAGTGACCCGAGCAAAACTGGTCTTAAGTAAATACTTCCTCTTTTAACAAACATATTTTAGCAAAGCGTATTGTCTCAACAGGAACGGAACGATTGAGCGGAACAACCAGAGACTGGCAACACATTGAGATCTTCTATTGTCTAGCTAGGATAGGAAGGAGCTCAACAGAACTGATCTAAGACGCCCTACACATGCAGCAGACACAACCGATGACTCACCTAAAATAACGAAACCAAAACATATTTAGAAGTCAGTTCTCTATCGTTTATTCGTTCTCGCATAATTGTTATTATTCTGTCAGATGACAATTTATATGTAAACAAATTCACTTTTGTAAGTCTCATTTATATACGCATTCTAATTGTTTAACAATTTATTTGTCACGATATATAAGGGCGTCTATAAAATACATTATATAGCATAAAGACAACAATTTAGTCGGGTAGTTTACATTTGTGTTACTAGTCCAACTTAAAAATGCGTCGACAAAATGCTACATGTATCACGGGTCAAAGCAAAAGTTATGTTCTTAAAAACGAAACTTGATTGCCCAGATTTTACGACTTCCCGATGCATGGTAATTTAAGCATCGTGACTATAGTTTGATGTTACCTTCCTGGATCCTTGTTTGGCTTTACGAAAATGTCATTGTATGCTGCGTGATCGCTTGTCATGTGTTAATTGCTGTTGGTGAGGTATGTTTCCTCTGATATCGGGTAGATTCAGCTGCGTGGAAATAGGGTCTTTCGGTTGTCAAATAGGTATTATATTTATTTTATTTCCTTTAATTATAAAAGCAATACTAAAATGTTGGTCCTATTTGGGGATGGTCCGTGTATATACCGTCCTTTTTCGTTTTGAAATTTGTGAACGAAAAAGGAAAAAAACAAACAATGTTCGTTTTTCGTTTTCATATTTGAAAAAACGAGTACAGTCTACTATTCGCGGTATTTCTAATATATGTTAGAAAAACAAAATAACGATAAAAGAAACCGTTTTCCGTTTTCGCTGTAACAGAACGGAAAACGTAATACAACTGCAGTGATTAATTCAGTGCCACCCGTTTCTCGTTTTGGCATTTAGAAAGCTTCGGCTGCCTTACCGCTTCGGCCAGGCGGCAAAAGTTGGTGGCTTCGGTGGGACAATTCGATCGCACTGGCGGCTTTTTAAAAACAGAGTTAATTAGTTTATTACATATTGTTGCATACCTATTTCTCATAACAACTCAACATTTCTTCAATAATTCGCGCCGCCTGTGACTGACATCGGAACTCTCTGGCACCGGTTGAATAGTTGGCCCGGGTCATCCGGGGGTAATCATGGCACTGTCGTCAATGACGTAATCCGACGGAGTCGATATGGGGCCAAGGGTATGATATACCTACTTCATTGAGCATGTTTTCGTATGCAAGCGTCGCATTCATTGCAGACATTTGAAAGTAACGCATTTGCCTTACTACTCAAAGCACTAGTAAATAATTGTTCTGACATCTGTTCCGCATTTGCATTTGAATCAGACGTTTGTATTTGCCTCAACAACATTTGCATTTGTATTAAAATAAAACCATTTGGTGTTTCACATTACCATTAGGCAGACAGACAGGGAGGCAGGCGGACGGACGGACGGACAGTGACAGTCTAGTTTGTGTAAGTAAATTTTACATTTTAGTTTGGAGTGATATTTCGACTAAGGAGAACAATATCACATGTAGGTACACATTTATGATTAAGGAGAACAATGTCACATGTAGGTACACATTTATGACTAAGGAGAACAATGTCACATGTAGGTACACATTTATGACTAAGGAGAACAATATCACATGTAGGTACACATTTATGACTAAGGAGAACAATGTCACATGTAGGTACACATTTATGACTAAGGAGAACAATATCACATGTAGGTACACATTTATGACTAAGGAGAACAATATCACATGTAGGTACACATTTATGACTAAGGAGAACAATATCACATGTAGGTACACATTTATGACTAAGGAGAACAATATCACATGTAGGTACACATTTATGACTAAGGAGAACAATATCACATGTAGGTACACATTTATGACTAAGGAGAACAATGTCACATGTAGGTACACATTTATGACTAAGGAGAACAATGTCACATGTAGGTACACATTTATGACTAAGGAGAACAATGTCACATGTAGGTACACATTTATGACTAAGGAGAACAATGTCACATGTAGGTACACATTTATGACTAAGGAGAACAATATCACATGTAGGTACACATTTATGACTAAGGAGAACAATGTCACATGTAGGTACACATTTATGACTAAGGAGAACAATATCACATGTAGGTACACATTTATGACTAAGGAGAACAATATCACATGTAGGTACACATTTATGACTAAGGAGAACAATATCACATGTAGGTACACATTTATGACTAAGGAGAACAATATCACATGTAGGTACACATTTATGACTAAGGAGAACAATGTCACATGTAGGTACAGATCTGATGGTAAGATTTGCTCAGATCAACCTGTGGTAAGGTGTGACGGGAAAACTTCAAAGGTAGACCTACGATGTCTGTTCGATATAAGAAGCACCATTATTAATACGAGCAGGTCGCAAACAAAAGTGAAATCAACATGTTTTTTTATGGAAATTGATCGTTCGTTAACAGAGGTAAGTCACAAAAATATTCCGTTTTTACTGGTTTGTGCAATTAAAGTTGCATTCTGAAAATGTCCAGCAGTAAATCAACATGTCCCATACAGACTATGGCTATATATATATATATATATATATATATATATATATATATATATATATATATTATCAGTATAGTTTGTAATTTAAATAAATTTACAAACAATGCTACGTTCTTATTATATACACTTTGGCCTACATTCAACATATAACAAATATTATGTGTTGTAGTATTGATATCATATAAACGCAAACAAATCAATGTAGAGACGTCGCGGAGAACAAGAAGGACAAGACTAACAAGAACAACAAGAAAACATGAAGAACAAGGCGAGCAAGAACAAGACGAACAAGAATAAGAAGAACACGAAAAACAAAAAAAGAATAAGAAGAATAACAAGACGAACAAGAAAGAATGTGTAGAGGCCATGAAATACAGAAATCAGCATATTATATCCTGCATGCTGCCATCTGACGATGTTATGGGGGGGCTATAGTGCTGGGTTTTGCAGTATTCTTTAGTTAAGATAGGTTGGTGGCTCCAACGTCATTGTCTAGCAGACAAAAAGCTAGGAGTTGGATCTACAATTAAGTTATTAAAAGTAGGCTTATATAAAATATGTTACCAATTTTAAGAGTACAGGATAACACCTATTTTACATTGATAAAATACAAAGACATCTAAATGCAAAATCTTAATTCCTACGACTTGGGGTTTGAGAGGGCTTTTGACACTTTTGAGAGGGTTGTTGCTTCGTTATATTGGAAATGCTTTTAAAATTAATTAGTGATGACATTTAAAATATTATAAGTAAAATGTCACAATCGCGCACGTATGCACGCACGCACACACAGAGGCGCGCGTGTGTGCATGTGTGTGTATGTGCGTGCGTGCGTGCGTGTGGTTGCTGAGGATTTGTATGCGTTATAGAAGTGCGTTTTATTACTCTCTGCTGTTGAACAATACACGAAGATGATCACTGTAGTTGAACAAAACGAGGACTTTTGTTGTTGTACTAAATTCAGATTAAAAATCTACCTCGAATGACGCTGGCGTGGGATCACTAAGCAGCTACAGGTAATTCGAGGTAACGGAAATAAGTTAAGGTAATCTGGCAGTGTATAATGGAACACGTTTAAGTATGTTCGGTTGACCGCGTCTACCCCTATAGATTTATGACTGCCATTCCTCAGTTGAAGACCGGCTCCACACTATATGGTCCTATTGCCATTCATATTATATTGTCTGTTGGACGATTAATCCACCACCTATTGATCCGAGACGAAGATTATGCAGAAATGTGCCAGATATTAGTGCCAAGAGAACGGTTGTCTGCGCACGCTTATTGCGTGGGTGATAGCCTACGCATTTAAAGCTGTTTCCTCAACTGGTTTAGCAAGTCACGAATCATGTTCTGTGATATCCAAATATGTAGCGTGTTAATAGTTTACGTAATCTTAACAGTAAGTTTAATAAAGAAATGCTTACCGGGCTAACATTTAGCATTCATTCAACCCGCCGAATTTGTTGGTCACATAATTATTCACGGTGCAAGGAAAGTCACAACATGACCACAGAAACACATGCTTATAAACGTACCGCGCATTCACCTGATGATTCCAACTGTGATAACCGTTTGAACTGATTCTTGTGCAAGAACTACATGTGAACTAAAATTAACAGTTTGTCTGACGAGTTCACCAAAAGTTGTTTATTGTTCTCTTGTTTCCGTGTATGCCAGGGGTGGGTGAGGCTGGACTCGATACTCACCCTCGATTTCTGTTTTCTTTGTTTCCCTTCACTTTCTTGCACTGCTGTCTTCACCAACCGTTTCCACTCCCCTCTGTCGTCCACTCTCATTCTCCACTTCTCGCCCAATCTCTCCAAATCGCTCTTTACACAATCGTCCCATCGCAGTCTAGGTCGTCCTTGCCTCCTTTTCCCCTCCAGTCTCCGGATTTCTGCTTTCTTTGCCAACCGTTCTACTCCCATTCTCTCCACATGTCCAGCCCACTTTAGTCGACTCCTCACCAGCTTCTTCTTAAAACTTTCTTCTACGCCAACCTCCTCTCTCTCAGATCCTCCATTCTTCGCTTCTTGGTTCTCTTTAAGGCAGAAACGATTAACACATTCACGTAGACAAGTACCTTGTGTAAATAACGTTAGCATCACAGAACTGTAGTAACTGCGTAACAAATCACAAATACAATTTAAGTGACAGTCCTACGCGTTTGGCAAATTTTGTCGTGTGGGGCAAAGCGCCCCCCGCCCCCGGTGTACACATTGTACATTATTGTACAGTATGTGGCATTCTAGTTTTAAATCCATATTTATAAGTATTGTTCCAACAAGCTCTGAGTACCATCCACCTTGTTGCTCCAGCCCACCTTACCAGACTATAGATAAAGACAGAGACTGTGTTTTTAATCTGCACAAATGATTGCACTTGTTTTACATAATCAAGCTCTGAGTACCATCCACCTTGTTGCTCCAGCCCACCTTACCAGACTATAGATAAAGACAGAGACTGTGTTTTTAATCTGCACAAATGATTGCACTTGTTTTACATAATCAAGCTCTGAGTACCATGCACCTTGTTGCTCCAGCCCACCTTACCAGACTATAGATAAAGACAGAGACTGTGTTTTTAATCTGCACAAATGATTGCACTTGTTTTACATAATCAAGCTCTGAGTACCATCCACCTTGTTGCTCCAGCCCACCTTACCAGACTATAGATAAAGACAGAGACTGTGTTTTTAATCTGCACAAATGATTGCACTTGTTTTACATAATCAAGCTCTGAGTACCATCCACCTTGTTGCTCCAGCCCACCTTACCAGACTATAGATAAAGACAGAGACTGTGTTTTTAATCTGCACAAATGATTGCACTTGTTTTACATAATCAAGCTCTGAGTACCATCCACCTTGTTGCTCCAGCCCACCTTACCAGACTATAGATAAAGACAGAGACTGTGTTTTAATCTGCACAAATGATTGCACTTGTTTTACATAAACAAGCTCTGAGTACCATCCACCTTGTTGCTCCAGCCCACCTTACCAGACTATAGATAAAGACAGAGACTGTGTTTTTAATCTGCACAAATGATTGCACTTGTTTTACATAATCAAGCTCTGAGTACCATCCACCTTGTTGCTCCAGCCCACCTTAGCAGACTATAGATAAAGACAGAGACTGTGTTTTAATCTGCACAAATGATTGCACTTGTTTTACATAAACAAGCTCTGAGTACCATCCACCTTGTTGCTCCAGCCCACCTGACCAGACTATAGATAAAGACAGAGACTGTGTTTTTAATCTGCACAAATGATTGCACTTGTTTTACATAATCAAGCTCTGAGTACCATCCACCTTGTTGCTCCAGCCCACCTTACCAGACTATAGATAAAGACAGAGACTGTGTTTTTAATCTGCACAAATGATTGCACTTGTTTTACATAATCAAGCTCTGAGTACCATCCACCTTGTTGCTCCAGCCCACCTTACCAGACTATAGATAAAGACAGAGACTGTGTTTTTAATCTGCACAAATGATTGCACTTGTTTTACATAAACAAGCTCTGAGTACCATCCACCTTGTTGCTCCAGCCCACCTGACCAGACGATAGATAAAGACAGAGACTGTGTTTTTAATCTGCACAAATGATTGCACTTGTTTTACATAATCAAGCTCTGAGTACCATCCACCTTGTTGCTCCAGCCCACCTGACCAGACTATAGATAAAGACAGAGACTGTGTTTTTAATCTGCACAAATGATTGCACTTGTTTTACATAAACAAGCTCTGAGTACCATCCACCTTGTTGCTCCAGCCCACCTGACCAGACTATAGTTAAAGACAGAGACTGTGTTTTTAATCTGCACAAATGATTGCACTTGTTTTACATAATCAAGCTCTGAGTACCATCCACCTTGTTGCTCCAGCCCACCTTACCAGACTATAGATAAAGACAGAGACTGTGTTTTTAATCTGCACAACTGATTGCACTTGTTTTACATAATCAAGCTCTGAGTACCATCCACCTTGTTGCTCCAGCCCACCTGACCAGACGATAGATAAAGACAGAGACTGTGTTTTTAATCTGCACAAATGATTGCACTTGTTTTACATAATCAAGCTCTGAGTACCATCCACCTTGTTGCTCCAGCCCACCTGACCAGACTATAGATAAAGACAGAGACTGTGTTTTTAATCTGCACAAATGATTGCACTTGTTTTACATAAACAAGCTCTGAGTACCATCCACCTTGTTGCTCCAGCCCACCTGACCAGACTATAGTTAAAGACAGAGACTGTGTTTTTAATCTGCACAAATGATTGCACTTGTTTTACATAATCAAGCTCTGAGTACCATCCACCTTGTTGCTCCAGCCCACCTTACCAGACTATAGATAAAGACAGAGACTGTGTTTTAATCTGCACAAATGATTGCACTTGTTTTACATAAACAAGCTCTGAGTACCATCCACCTTGTTGCTCCAGCCCACCTTACCAGATTATAGATAAAGACAGAGACTGTGTTTTTAATCTGCACAAATGATTGCACTTGTTTTACATAAACAAGCTCTGAGTACCATCCACCTTGTTGCTCCAGCCCACCTGACCAGACTATAGATAAAGACAGAGACTGTGTTTTTAATCTGCACAACTGATTGCACTTGTTTTACATAATCAAGCTCTGAGTACCATCCACCTTGTTGCTCCAGCCCACCTTACCAGACTATAGATAAAGACAGAGACTGTGTTTTAATCTGCACAAATGATTGCACTTGTTTTACATAAACAAGCTCTGAGTACCATCCACCTTGTTGCTCCAGCCCACCTTACCAGACTATAGATAAAGACAGAGACTGTGTTTTAATCTGCACAAATGATTGCACTTGTTTTACATAATCAAGCTCTGAGTACCATCCACCTTGTTGCTCCAGCCCACCTGACCAGACTATAGATAAAGACAGAGACTGTGTTTTTAATCTGCACAAATGATTGCACTTGTTTTACATAATCAAGCTCTGAGTACCATCCACCTTGTTGCTCCAGCCCACCTGACCAGACTATAGATAAAGACAGAGACTGTGTTTTTAATCTGCACAAATGATTGCACTTGTTTTACATAATCAAGCTCTGAGTACCATCCACCTTGTTGCTCCAGCCCACCTTACCAGACTATAGATAAAGACAGAGACTGTGTTTTTAATCTGCACAAATGATTGCACTTGTTTTACATAAACAAGCTCTGAGTACCATCCACCTTGTTGCTCCAGCCCACCTTACCAGACTATAGATAAAGACAGAGACTGTGTTTTTAATCTGCACAAATGATTGCACTTGTTTTACATAATCAAGCTCTGAGTACCATCCACCTTGTTGCTCCAGCCCACCTTACCAGACTATAGATAAAGACAGAGACTGTGTTTTAATCTGCACAAATGATTGCACTTGTTTTACATAATCAAGCTCTGAGTACCATCCACCTTGTTGCTCCAGCCCACCTTACCAGACTATAGATAAAGACAGAGACTGTGTTTTTAATCTGCACAAATGATTGCACTTGTTTTACATAATCAAGCTCTGAGTACCATCCACCTTGTTGCTCCAGCCCACCTGACCAGACTATAGATAAAGACAGAGACTGTGTTTTTAATCTGCACAAATGATTGCACTTGTTTTACATAATTATTTGTTTTCTTTTTCTTTTAAAATAATTTGTCAAATTAAGTTTCACGCACCCTTTGCAATGCGCACTGCACAACTCATAGGTTAGCCCCAGAAGGGGCTGTATGGAGAAACAACACCTAAGTTTACAGTTATCAAAATATTAAGCCTATATTATCGTCCAACATCGACCTACATTCTCTATTAGAGGTTTTGTATAGATGTGATAAACAAAGACAACACCAGCCCATGATTATGTATTAGTCAACTTATATATGGGGTGCATGACATAAATAATTATCCAAAGAAGTTATGCTATATAACAGATGGATTAGTTTAAGAAAAACACACTTTTATTGCAATGTACAAAGGGAGTGCGCATGACGAAATCTGCAGAATATTCTATAATTACAAAACATACTGTCACATTACTGCTGCCGTTACTTAATGTCGCCACGTGGCAAAATACACGTGACATGTGAAAGACTATTCACAGTTTTGTTTAGTTAAGGTACGTTTGCTATGGAACCATTTAACAGTAGGGTTTAAAAAATAATAATACGGGTAAAAAATTCAACTTGGTATAACTTTTTGTTGTGGTGTTTCTACAAAAATCGAAAGTGATTAAATCGTCTGGCATCGTGTTGCATCGTTTGACAGGTAGAATGTGCAAACAAAAGTAACACCTATCGAGATAGGTGTGGGGTGCGCTTTGCCCCGGAGGTGCGCGCTTTGCCCCACACTATTCTATACTTAGGCCTACCATTATCATAAACTGACGAACATATGCAATTTCGTCCATATAGGGATGCAGGGATCTCAAACACCCACCATTTTTTAGAACCAATCTCCCATGCCAATGAACACGTTTCTACTTGAGTGCGAGACGGAAAATATCCTGTCGTCTCCCATTTAATTAGTGCCACGTACGCCTCTCGCCCTCTGCAATAGTATATTTCTCTATGATTTCTTCCTAGAACAGCCTCTTACTACCCGCGGGAACTCTTTAGTTTGTTTTAATTCTAAACGATATACTCAACCATTAGCTTTTCATACACTGTTGTATTAGCTCTCAAAATCTATTCTCAGCGCTGTATATATAGGAAAGGTCGGAAAGTCATCGTAACACAACAAGGTAGTGACATCTGGCGACCAATATTAACACCTTATATTGTACAATCGCCAGGTAGCGCCACCACGTAGATCAATCTCAAATGACAGCACATAATGGTACTACAAAATTGTATGTGCATTTACGTATGCAAGGACATATAGATCCTAATGCTTTTTAGTATTTTCCAGGAAATTGCACCTCGGCGAAGAAATGTGGAGCATCCCATGTAGATTTACAGAAGCCGGAAAGGTCATAAAATAATTCCTGTTTTCACATCAGAACTTGTCAAAAAGTAAACGAGGGGTGCAGTTTTTATTTTTGGAGGTGTTAGCGATTATCGAAGCACCTGTTCTCAACAATCAACAACTTAAGTTGTACACTGAGTGTATTTCTTACAAGCAGCAAACCCGTAAACAAATTTGTTTGGCTTGACACGAATCATAGTTTTCACTTACTGCGGAACATATATTTAACGCAGGGACCGGCAACCTTTTTGATTGATCGATGGCCAAACAGATAACTTGGACTAAGTCAGCGGGCCACACATGTATTATTGAATATCGTTAACCTAAAAAACCTGTTACATCATATTATGTTTTAAATCTGAATATAAGCAATCTTGTTTAGAACTAGGTCTGTGCTTTAGAACTAGGTCTGTGCATTCAACTTTAACTTAACTTTCAAATTGTTACCAATTACGAATAAGAAATGTGAACAACTCTTTGATGCCACTATTAAAAAGCACCAATTGTTCATATCCAGTGTTCTTGGTATAGAAATGGTATCATTATGACACATGGTGCAGTTGCTGCGCCAAACAAATTGGCAATGAGTTTAGCATGTTTGATAAGTTCAGGAAAGTGTCCCGTCGCCAAATGCACGTAGTAATAGCATCGACTCTGTGGCGGCAGCTTCGACTGACAGATCCGCGTTGTAGTTCGGTGAATTCTGTGCATAGCTTCCAGCGCGTCGTCGAGTTCCACGTGGAAAGGGTTGTCAAATTAAAAAAACTATAAGATTGGAAATACAGCCCGCTTTGCGTTTCGCAGTTGTGTCTTCCACAGTAGCAACGTAATCTCGGAAGCGGAGATGAATTGGAAAATGTGACTGTTCTTTCCTTTTGGGGTCTGAAAATGTGGGTACTTGTGTACCCTGTTACAACCGCTACTGTAACAATCGACTGATAATGTAATAAGTACCCGATATTGTAATACAATCAACCGATAATGTAATAAGTGCCCGATACTGTAATAAAATCAACCGATAATGTAATAAGTGCCCGATACTGTAATACAATCAACCGATAATGCAATAAACGTCCTGCCCGATACTGTAATAAGTTTTGACTGATAATGTAATAAGGTGCTCCAGCCCGATAATGTAATAATTTTGACCGGTAATGTAATAGACATGTTATGTGGACTTAGTCGATCTCGTTGATTTCGTTGATTTTGTGGATTTCGTGGATTTCGTGGACTTAGTCCATTTCGTCCGTCTTGTTCATTTCGTCCATTTCGCAGTTCTTCAGATGACTTTATAATCAGAACATGCGCAGTCGCCCTTCACATTGACGCGTAAATAGTCACAATACCTGAAATAAACACATTGTGACAACAATTGCAAAGTGACTTGTCTAGCAGCTCCACCAACTCTATGACTCCTTGTAAGCCTATTATATTTTTAGAAATGACTTGTCTAGCAGCTCCACCAACTCTCTGACTCCTTGTAAGCCTATTATGTTTTTAGAAATGACTTGTCTAGCAGCTCCACCAACTCTCTGACTCCTTGTAAGCCTATTATGTTTTTAGAAATGACTTGTCTAGCGGCTCCACCAACTCTCTGACTCCTTGTAAGCCTATTATGTTTTTAGAAATGACTTGTCTAGCGGCTCCACCAACTCTCTGACTCCTTGTAAGCCTATTATGTTTTTAGAAATGACTTGTCTAGCGGCTCCACCAACTCTCTGACTCCTTGTAAGCCTATTGTTTTTAGAAATGACTTGTCTAGCGGCTCCACCAACTCTCTGACTCCTTGTAAGCCTATTATGTTTTTAGAAATGACTTGTCTAGCGGCTCCACCAACTCTCTGACTCCTTGTAAGCCTATTATGTTTTTATAAATGACTTGTCTAGCGGCTCCACCAACTCTCTGACTCCTTGTAAGCCTATTATGTTTTTAGAAATGACTTGTCTAGCAGCTCCACCAACTCTCTGACTCCTTGTAAGCCTATTGTTTTTAAAAATGACTTGTCTAGCAGCTCCACTAACTCTCTGACTCCTTGTAAGTCTATTATGTTTTTATAAATGATTTGGAGCATAATTGTGATAAATTAAAGATTAACAATTTCCACTCAGATAAGAAACAATGCATTTTATTTCGTAATATTCTTTCAACGTAAACTGTTGATAACTATACTACCCTGATGTATGTTCTGACATCACCAAATTGTAAGCATAATTGCTAGAATTACGGATGTTACAAATGCAGATCGCATAATTGCGTCAAGAGACTAAACTGTCATTGTCATCGTACTCGCAGATAAAGTAAATATAACATGGAGATCACATCATTACACAAACGAATAAAATTATATTGTCGTCATTATTCGCTGATATATTAATAATATGTGCATCACAAAATTAAGTATAAAACTAAGTAATGATAATAATGATGTTCTTATTATTGGCATATTCATGTCTGAAAAGGTCATAAAATGAGGAAAGACTACTATTGCTCTAGTCGTACGTCAAACTAGACAAAAAAACAAAAAACGACTTCGTCATCATGAACTTAACGCAACTATACTACGTGGATAGACAGCACACAATGTAATAAAAAGGTATTGTTCTACAAATGATAGGCATATATAGTTAAAATATCCATTATTGGAAATGTTCACAATAATAGCAAACAATATCTGCACAGGTTATACAACACTCTAAAAACAATGCTCTCAAAATCACCCCGATATATTGTTATGCAAATAATTACTATACATGTGCTAAGAGTTAGAATATTAAACTTCAGCGTATTAAAATATTATTTATTGTCGTGATTTTTGAGCTCATTCTTCCTCTGCCTCTCTTCCTCTCTCAGTCTTTCTCTCCCTCTCTCTCCCCCAGTCTCTCTCTCTCTCTCTCTCTCTCTCTCTCTCTCTCTCTCTCTCTCTCTCTCTCTCTCTCTCTCTCTCTCTCTCTCTCTCTCTCTCTCTCTCACTCTCTATGAGAAAAAACGAACTGATTGTTCCTAAAACGCATCATCACCTGATCTGATCACCTGCATCGCCAACAAATATCAGTTGCCCTATACCAACCGAAGACTCAACTGCCAGAGTGAGCCAGGCGTTGTACCACTGGACATTTCCTGACAACAACTCTCGTACCCGACAAGCTAAGCCTCTTCCCGGACGGGCCTCCCGCATCAGTCTTCTGATGCTCACAGTATTGTCACAATCGGAATCAAAATTCAAAGCTTCTGATAAAATAAACGAAATATGTAATCGCGTGGTCAAAAAAAAACGGTTTGTCAGGTGAAGTGCTGCTAATTCCCTGAAAGTTAGACATGCGATTTATGGTGCCTAACATTACCAAATCAGATGCGAGTGTCATATATATATGTGAACATATTTCGTTCGGGAAAAGTGGCGGATTGCTCACTAGATCATCAACATCATCATCTCTGTGTAATGTTTCGCTGCGAGTAATTTCAACAACTTCGTGACTTATTCTAGTCCTGTCATCGTCACAACCATCTAAGTCCGGTAAATCATTCATCTTTGATTTATTTTCAACTGATCTATCTTCAATACTAACCCTCCTCCTCTGCACTCATCCTCACTGTCAGCTAACCCCCTCCTCTGCCCTCGTCCTCACTGTTAGCTCACCCCCCCCTCTGTCCTCGTCCTCACTGTCAGCTAACCGTCCTCCTCTGCCCTCATCCTCACTGTCAGCTAATCCCCCCTCTGTCCTTGTCATCAATGTCAGCTAACCCCCTCCTCTGTCCTTGTCATCAATGTCAGCTAACCCCCTCCTCTGTCCTCATCATCAATGTCAGCTAACCCCCCCCCCCCCCTCTGTCCTTGTCATCAATGTCAGCTAATCCCCCCTCTGTCCTTGTCATCAATGTCAGCTAACCCCCTCCTCTGTCCTCATTATCAGCTAACCCCCCTCCTCTGTCCTCGTCTTCACTGTCAGCTAACTAATGGGAGTGCCACGTCTGAGATGGGAGGACTGCGTGAGGAGAGACATGAGAAGGTCGGGGAACATAAAAATGGAGAGAGAGTGATGGACAGAAAACTTTGGAAAGAAAGTACAGCTGGGAACAAGGAGAGCAATAATGCACCCACATACACTACACATTCTACTGCGTGCGTGCACACATACATACACACATTTAGTAGAATTTAATGGCATAACAATAACAAGAACATCAAATGTGGTACATAATTTATTTAAATATAGTTCAATATAAATAGTAAAATACTTTCTCAACTGTAACATCCCACTATGCCACACAACAGAAGACGCAGGTCAAAGTCTAATCATACAACCCTTTCTCTAACCAATATCAGGTCTCAGTGCTCAGCTGCCATACACTACAGCCAGTGCCTATAACTGGCCACTCAAAACCGGCCTCAAAGCACATTCATTTTTGTTGCAGACAAAATCAGATTTCTAGAAACTGTTACATCGCAAAACATATAGTTAACTAAATAAACACAGAAACCTATTTTTGTCTGCTAGTCCTGAAAATCCTCCACTTCCATAAAGTAACAAATTCATAATCAACATGCGTATATATGTGTGCTTAACTTATGTGGAACTAACATATGAGAAAACAGAGTATAATTGTGAACACGCAGAAGCAAACCTATGAACATTAACATGTTTATGTCTAAAGAAGCAATGTTATAAATGAGTTTCAACTGTCGACACATATTTAATGAATCCCAATAATAAAGCTTAAGCTTAACAAAATCGACAAATCGCTGGCCATCAAGTCATTCTTCTTCCCTTCAATGGTCTGCCCTACATCAAAAATACTATATATGCTGCAAGCTGCCTCAATTTCATTTTTAAAACCTTTCATGTGCAATAAGAACATTTGTGTACATATAAAAACCTCCCTCATCTAAGAACGACCTCAATAACGCGCAATGTTACAAACCACACACGTAAATGCATTAGTCGAAAGCAAAAGAAAATTTGAACCAAACCAACAATGGACCTCAAACAAACTGGCAGTGTCTGTGCTGCTTAAAAGAAATTTATCTCTGTCAATACATCCGCCATCCTCCCATGGTAATTGCAAACAGTTCCATCACAGTCAGATTATAATGATCTTCGCTCTTGCAAGTAAATTGCAACTTTCCAGAAAACAATACACATCTCTTTCAAAACCACAGTAGGCGTCATCACACCAAACAAACCTTCCTCTCTGGGACATCTGCCCACACATTCCCGTCAAAATAGTTGACATCACAATTCTGTACAATAAAACCATTATAATTTCCTCGCGTTGGTGAATTGATCTCCCTGCATCAGACAATCCGAACTCTCTATCCAACCAACTGACAACAACTAATTTCTCGCTATATCGATCAATCATACTTCTGTAAGTGCCATTTCATTTTGGTCCAACTTTCAACCACAATGTAGTACCCAGAGTTGCCTCAATGGCTGCAACTAACATTTGAAATTATTCAACATTCTTGTGAAATAAACAACGCAGATGACAATTAAACATAAAATACAGCAGTGTTGATGAAACACAGCTACAAAAATCATTGATTCGCCAGTTCATTACCTGGACACAACTATCACATTCTAGTGTGACCTATATCAGAAATTTACATACACAATTCTGAACAGTAGTCCATTCAGTAACTGACTGCACTGCCAACATTTCGAAAGCACCCAAAAATAAGCGCAAAACAAAATCATTAAATGATCGCAACCGAGTCATCGGTTGCAGAAATTATTTTTCTGCAGACGGAATGTGACATGGAAGAATATTACACTTTGTAAGTCCAAAAGGCAATTACCTTTTAGTAATTAATTTCAATTAAATAAACCATTATACAAATAAAAGAACTGTGCTTCAATAGTATGCAATTACATTGCCTTCATAGTCATACTGACTTGGATAAAACCAAACAATCAAGATCAAACTGCCAATGAACAACGTTTAACTAACTTTGACAACTAATAAAAACACATTAGCTAACGCCTACAACCCCTTAAACTTTTAAACACTGTTAAACTCAATAATCCACCCCGAGTTTTCAAATGCTTGCCGGACCATAGTCAAAACAACACAAATTGGTCATGGAAAGCCTGAAAGCCATTATGAAAAACAGTAATATGGTAATATACCAAATGTTAGTTAAATTACATTATTGGAAAGCAACTTTGTAGAATGTGAATAAAAGAACAATGCGTCTGAATTGCGGTGCCCTCCAAATGTCCTCTTAAACAACAGAGACAATGTAAAAACCATAGCACTGTGACAAATATAATAAACTATTTCTATGTTTTAGTGCGTCTTCTACAAAATTAACATAAAATAATGTGCAATCTAATTCGGAAACAAACATGTAACTAACGTGTTCTTCTATTACATGGACCCAACCATAGCATTTAAATTTTACATTCAAGTATTTCTTTTTAAAATGTCTTTGTGAGGTACCAGACATCTTGCAAGGTGCCTGAAAGAAGGTCCATCTTCTCACCCGTACAGCCTATATCCATAAATCAGATTACTCGTATCGCTGGAAAATGGCTGCAACTTCTAACTACAATCACCTATTATTTGGGCTTTGCTTTGAGAGACAGTGCCATCTAGTGTTCACATGACTCAACTCCGATTTTTCGTAACAATGACAGTGCAAACTGACAGAACTGTGACAACCTGGTTATTTAAAGATCATCTGATAATAGAAATTACTGTTTTTTCCAATGAACCCATTTTGTAAAATACTTGTAACGAAAACACGAAACAACTAGCCAGCACAATTCAATGTCAATATGTAATATTATGCTCTTGCAATGCTGCGTCCGTTGTATTGTCATCTCTGCATGACACGTCGCAACACCACCACACTACCGAGTGATGCAAGCCAGCTACATCACACTGTCATGTGACCAATCACACTGTCATCTGACCTAATCCCACACACATCATTGGCGATTCAATCTGCTATGCAAACACACTTCTCTCTCAGTGGAATGAAAACTATACACTCTACGGTCATTGTCGCCATCATCATAATTAAAATCACACTACCCGATCACACAACGCTAACATTTCGTATATAAATTGTTCGACAAGCACGCAATTTCAAACAAGCTTGCATGTACATGCATAGTGCTATGCATAGTTAAAGCACGAGAAAACAAACAAGGGCCTGTCTTCTTGGATGCCACACAGACACTATCACGTCCCACCCTTCCATTAGAACGGAAGGAGGCAAGTCACACAAAAACCTTCATTTCTTCCACGACCTTCGAGAATGCCTGCGTTAATACATATTATGATATGTTTTGTATGGGCTCTGATCGTATGCCAGCGCTCTCGCACAAATCGCATTGCTTCTCCAAACGTACACTTGGAGCAGTCGACCTTGGTGCAACATGGATTATCTCATTGAAACAGCACGCAGCTTGCTAAAACAAGTGATACACGACTACACACACAACGACATGCCCATCAAAAGAAAATATAGTTGTACAGTCACGAACAAACAGGGCGAGCAAATAAATACAATGGCAACAATATGATAGTAATAAATACGGAGAAGCAACATTTCATTTCGACACACCACCGCCACGGTCAGGTCAGGTGCTGCACTTCTCAGCATGTCCACAAACGAGGCCAAATCAACGTGGCACCGACTCTGGCTGTGACCTTAACTTTCTCCAGGCAGATGACATGGAACACTGTAAAACGCCAGAAGGAATGATCCGCCAAAAACTACCGAGTACGTTCAGTTCGTCGTCGGCTGTACCAGCGAGCGGTAGTCATGGCATGAGGTATATTTCACGGCGAATCGCTCCACTTCGAGAAGGTCGACTCAGTCGGGACAGGAGATGGGCTGGAGACATGTGAGATGCCATCGCTGTCCAGCGATGACGGCTTTCGGTGCTGCCCCCTCTTGAGCATCTCAGGCTCAAATTCGGGATGACGACGGGCGTGTTTGTTGAGGTGGTCGCTGCGCATGAATCGCTTCTTGCAAATGGGGCAGACAAACCTCTTCTCACCTGAAACAGAAACCACATTTTAAAACTCAAGACTGTGCCGTTGTTGATGCAATAAAGGTACGTCCTTATATAGTGCGGTATCCCATCCTTAGGACTGTATAAAGCACCCTAAATGTCACCCCCGGCAGACCCGAACACCTCTGGGGAGCATTCAGCCACGTTGCAGTAACTGCACAAAGATTATTCGTACCACTGTCTATCGTCAGGTTCTCATTCATACAACTGAGTGAACTGGAGCGGTGTGATATGTAGAACAAACTTGCCCAAGATTTGAAATGGCAGCAACAGAATTTGAACCCACAATCTCTCAAATGAAAAATCTGGTGTTCTAACCAGTACACAACAGTGTTCCACAAAAATCAGTTACCAAATCTAATCAATAGAATGCAATTACAATTACTGCAGACTGCGAAAGCTGGCATACTGATACATTACATCATACTGTAATCTAAGTTTGCCACTGTTAAATAATTAGCATCATCAAAAGAATGAGTCAATAAATATTTACACAAACACATTAAAACGCAGAAATAGACGTATTGGTCTATTCAGTAATTATGCCCATATCTGTGACAAGACTTAATGCAGACAAATTTCGTTTTTACAAAGAACAGTTTAATGCACAGGTACAATTAGGCACATGTTGTCGGTGCACGTATAAAATGTTAAACTTCACGTTTCCTTCATTACGAACGCAACATTATTCATTTAACTTTTCTAAGGTTATATAAATTTATAACATCATCTATCATATCTATGACATAAAACCAAAACTTCACCATTCCAATTCTGCATTTTTAGTTCAGTTCAATGAATGCACTCTCACCGGTGTGTGTTCGGTGGTGCCGTGCCAGTTCGTCGGAGCGTGCAAATCGCTTGCCACAGCCAGCCCAAGAACAGGGAAATGGACGTTCGCCTGAAGCAAAAAAAAGTAAGTATACAGTGGGTCATTGAGTTTCACGAATCACATATTTTCGCTTACTGGAAATTCTTCAACAAAATACCGTATGTAATGACAGTAAGTATTTCGACACGTACAAATAATTAAATTCTCAGTTGTCCGAAAACACACAGAAAAGATAATTTTATTTATTCTTAAGTTGTCCAAAAACATAATTAGTGTCTGAATGCGTACAACAATTACGAGAAGTCAGAATCAATATAAATAAATCATCACTGGCAAGACCCGCCAAACATGCAACAAGAGAGTATGGTCGAGAATTAACTGGTGCTAGACCACTGACAGTGACCTACAGCTGGTCAAGAAAAGATGAGGAGTCAGAATGCTAGCAAGACAGATCTGGGTAGAATACTTTTGAGTCAAAGCACCCCACCCAAATCTGTCTTGACTCCCTCATATGTGTATAGATGCAGGAGCCCCTAAGTCAGAGCGGTAGATAACCACCTGGCTATACCCCAAAGGCACTTGCCTAATCACACTACCTAAACCGGACACTTGAGATTAATGGAGCCACGCACACAATGTAATGAACTATTCACTTCTACTGTATCCACAAGGTGGCGCCACAATACATGCAATTCTGCAAATGTTGCAACCGAATGTTTTGGCAAGACTTTCTTTCATGTTATTTGAGTGTCAGATTACGCGACAACCAGATAGTTGTTGTTAGCTTTAGAATTGCTCTTGTGATGCTAAATTATGATATTGGAAACCCATAGTAGATTCGTAGAATCTCCGAGCTATCGCATTTACTGGGCATGTTGGCAGATAGACGGAAGTCAGTCCTAAAATAAATGCCATTCGTGGGTAAAATGACCCAACTATGTTTTATCATCACCACTCGTAGATCCAAATTGTTCTTTTCTGTGGACCAATCGTGGTTGATCAAGCAAGTGTTTGGCAAATCTAATTGAGGCAGTGATGATTAGATATTTAAAATATGACTACACTTACAATTTTGTCTTTTATAATCCATAAATAAATGGAGAACAGAATTCACGTCAATGACCAGGAACCCTGCCATCATGTAATAATCAACCGTTACTGTAAGTAAAAACACGGGCTCTTTACTGTAACACACAATTACTTGCATATCCAGCCATTAACATTACAATAACACTGGGAAATCCCTACTCACAAAGACAGCTGATAGCCGATTCAATAATGGATTAAGAGTACTACTGTCACTACTCAACATTGATTCTTGTGCTTCATTCTCTCCATGCCCTGTGCTCTTGCTGGTGACCAGAGACAAACTATACAGCTAAACACGAGACAAAGGCATCACAACAAGACCACTGTCCAGTGTTCGGCCGACCGTGGAGCAAGTCTTGATGTGACCAGCTGACCAGTGACAGAACTTGGCCATCTGTGCAGGCGTAACAATTACACGCCTACCAGCTCAGTGCTGTAGCCAGGCAAACACACCCGGTATAAACACGCAGACAAAGACCACCACACGTCTACGAGACAGAAGGCAGGATGCCCGGCCCTCATACACACTGCAACACAGACATCTATACCACCCTCATCAGCATAACGAGTAATAACAAAAATGACGATCCAAGAAACCCCAACAGTGTGACGAAAGAGTGCGACGTAGCCCAGATCACATGCCATAGTTTTTTTCTAAAGAATATCAATTTCGCGCAAACTACCCAAGGGCTATGATGTGGGCTTGTAATATCTGTGGCCTGGCTGGCTGCTTTCATACTTGTTTAACCAAGTGGAAAAACATCTTCATATAGCATGATTACTCCTCAAGATTTCTCTAATGAAATTGTGCAGGTCCCACCAACATATTTCTTTGTTTAGCCATTCATTAAAGGGATCAAACTTATTTTTCCTCAAGCCAAATTAGCATAAGGTCTTCTATTTTGTTAAGCCAAAAGTAAAATCTATCTAGCTGTTGACAAAACAGTTAGGACAGGAAGGTTCACTTTACAATATATTTAATACTAATTATGATAAGTAGAAGAGAAATGTGGGGAATTATATTGACTCAAATACATCCGGTTATTTATTCATTTACTTAATATGAGAGAAAACAGAAGCATCACAAAACCAAAAATAAGATGAATCACTAACTAAATAAAAGTTTGCATATCGTTACTTACTAGTTCAGCAGTTATGAAATGTGATGCAACAGAACAGATTCAACAATAAAGAGGCCTAGATTTATAGTTTACCCATTTCATCATATACAGTAATCATCTATTGCCAAATACCAACCAATCATCACACAATAGCAACTTCTGACATTGGCTCATGTAAGTAGATAATGGGGCACTAGCAGCTGTCACAAGGAAGGGCATGGGGTGGGGGTGTTTACCAGGGCACCACCCTTTGTGTGGCCATCCTGATTGTAGGGTTGGGTGCAAGCATGAGGGAACAAATACAAAGGGCGTGTGGCAGGGTTGACACCTGTGGTTATGTCTATGGGGTGCAAGGACTGATGAAGCAGATCTTGCACCTGATTACCAAGACAGCAGCCACAGTGAAGATGACTAGGTCATTTCCAGTCATCAGACAGGACCTTCATTTCTATTTGTGGTTACTCAAACACGCTGAAATCAACCACTGGACTGCTGAGCTTGCCATTACCCTCAATTAATCCAACGTTAATGAATTAGAAAAACAAAGCTACCTGCTTCAGCTAACAAGGACTAATTAATGAGCTTTGGCAAGACCAGACAATGGACTGACATCACTTTCAGATGTTTAAATTAAATGAAACAAAAACAAGTTGGGAAGTAACATGTTTGTAAAAGGCATTACTTCCACCACCACAATTGATAACTATATAATTTGTGCCAACGATTATCATTACTTTGAAGAATGATTTTTTATTACCAATCACCAGTCCTTAAAACATTTCTACAGCCAATTGATGCACATCATTGCAAGAGTTTACTGAAGGTTGAGCTGGAACTCGGAGAAGTGGCGTGTGAAGTGGCCAGGAACACTTGAATGTCTAGTGGATATCACAGGCATCAACATAAAGGGGATCACCACAAGTCTATAGAACACACAAGGTCAGTGTGAGTTCGCCATGGACAAGTCAACACCTTTCCTACAGTGATACAGTGATCATTGCACAACAGACGGGTGCAATGCACACACAGCGTACCACTTCTGTCAGACACAGGCAAGCATGCTTATCTGCAGCCAAATGTTTGGATCATCTGTGCACAGCGCGATGTCTTAAATTTGACGGCGTTAGTGGTTGTCTAATGCAATCTACAGTATGCACATTTTATACATTTACAGACTGATAGGAAATTGGAAATCACAACGCCAACAACTCTGCATCCTAAATTTCTAATGCTGATCTGATCCCATAATTCCACATTGTTCTTACAGTTGGCCCAAATTCTTGAAACCTGGAGAGTTCCTGTGTTTGTGTCTACATTCCTTATCTGACCCAACTCCCTAAACACATGTGATCCCAACAATCACAGGCATTTCTCGGCCAATCTTCAAATGGTCTCAAGAACATTGATTACTCAATGCAGGGAAGCATACCGGTACTGGACATACAATTCTAGTTTTCCAATTTTAGACCGCAAGCTCTATCACAATGAAAATAAAATGTATTTAAATAACTCAAGAAATAGTTTGCGACATTTGCCGACAGTTTATTATTTAGCATGATGCTGCCAATTTGGAATAACTACATATTTTAATGACATACTAAATAAACAGCTATCGAGTATTAACATCACACAATTTTACTAAATGGCATTCTGTCTGCAACGTAGATTGTGTCTGTGCTAACTTTAGACACCATCTAAAGCTTCACATAACAGCTTTAGCTTTTTCAAAAATGTGTAATGCACAGCCTATACAGTGTTACGGGGGGAAATATATGGTTAAAGGGTTTCAACTTTCACAACAAATGTGATATTTTCATATTTCCCTAAAACTCACTTTTATGCTTCATCGTTAGAGCATAAAACTTGCACATCCTGTTGGAATGTATTAGGAATACAACATCACAGTGACTGGTAGCAAAGTTTGGAATCTATCAAATGTCACCCGAATTAGCATCTATCACGTTTTGCTATGACACCCTTCCATGCCAAACTTGAACAAAAGACGTTTCAATAAGTAGCCATGGAATAGACGAGAAAGAAGACATTTTAAATAGTTCTTAGCCTTACTCAATATCTTGACACAAAACCTGCACACCGCTGATTACATATGGGTGTAGCAGCCAATGAGAACCCGCAGATCAGTAGCACCTGTCAAATGGGGTAAGATAGCAGTCACATGACCACCGGGTAGCTCAGCCTGAATAAGAACTGCAAACAAAGAGACCCTAGTCACAGACGGTGGCTGGCCGGTCACCCCATTACTTTGGTTGACAGATGGAGCAAGTCCCCACATGTCTGGGGTAAGGCTGCCCGACACAAAGAAAACCGACCGGTGCAATTTGGGGTCACACAAGCTACGATGAATCCATGCAGACCATGCTACACAAATCGTTGTTATGATCAACATTGTTATTTTGCCGCCTTGCTAGGGACTAGGGAGTAATCCTTAATTTCTCATTTTGATGATGTATCTATGGACTCATAGGGATCAATCCTTAATTTTTTTTATTTTGACATACAGCTAAGGAGCAACCCTTAACATCCAATTTTGCAACTGTATAGCTGGGGTCTAGGGAGCAAATGACCAATCCTTATTTTCACATTCATTATAACACCTAGTCAGGAAACAAGCCTTCATTTCTCAGAAAAATGGTTGTCAAAATTACCTACATCAAGTCTGACATAGGAATCCTATGATAGGATATGATTATCAAATAACAACTCCGGAAAAAAACCCAGAACAAGACTTATTCCTGAAATGAATAAAGATCAATGATAAAAATAATCTGCAACTTTATGGGAGAAAACAATTGGTTGATTATCTGTGCAACACAACACCTACTAAAGTCTGCCTACCTACGTCGTATATGTACACCTACGAAGGAAACGTCACTGGTTGGTGGGTGGGGTTAACGTAAGTCATGTAACCACCCTGGGTCTGCTGGAACACGTTGCACAGACAGAAGAACAAAGAACTCGAGGTGCTGTCCTGCATTAGGTTCGCAGTAAAGCTGACAGCAAGACTTCCAGATTACATTACACCCAAACCCCCTCTCCCGTCCCCCCCCCCTCCTCCTGGTATCTTCACCTACTCTTGGGTGGACAGATTATAATGTACCAGAAATAGACTGACAGTTCTGCATGACATTTCACACAGTTCTGAATGTGAAGAACGATGTTATTAAGTTTGGACCATAAACATAACATTCAAATACCAAGAAGCCGTTATTGCCTGTAATTGCATTCCTATCCGTAAGTAGCTTTGAAGTTGCCATAAGTCGCGTGAAATGCAACTGTGCAACTCATACAGCCAATTTTCTGCTAACAATGACCTAATTAATGGAACAGACAAAGGTCCTTTAATCAGTCGATAGGTGTCAGAGTCAACAACCAGGCTCTCCCTACCCAATGGAAAAAAATCATGTTTTGAAAGAAAGTGAAACGTTTTTTAATGACTACAGACCAAACTGCCATTGTTTCAACCTGAACGATTGGATTTGTAACATGAGTGTCATATTTAGGACCAGACCTGTCCACCAATTACTGTCAAAACGTCGTAGATCATACCCAACGCTGCAACATGAATCCCCAGTGTCTGTGACTACATCAACAAAGGGAAGTCATACAAGTATTTAAATGTGGAATTACAATCTGCTGCATAAACATCCCAACTCCACAACTACCACAAAATGTTATTTTCATTAGCCAGAGTTCAGTTTCCACTTACTGCATGACAATAATTCAACACAGTGACAATATGGGAAGACAAGAATATAAAACACTTGTACTCAACTTAAAATAAGTTATATATTCAAATTATAGAGAAAGTAATTGAGGAACAAGTAATATTAAACTGATCGATTTAAGAATACCAAATACAGTTCACATTGAAATGTGACCTTTTTGAGCTTGATAGATCTAAGCCGGTATAAGGGTATCCAATGGACAACTTCAATCCATAGATATTGGCAATTCTAGACAAATCGCTGGAAACATGAGTTTCTGTATTTCTACATCTATTGACCTACAAAATGAGACAACCGCACTATTCAAATTGAACGAAAGTACATTCTTGCATTCCTCAGGAAAGCAGCTCAAATGGAAGACAATATACTTATATAGAGTTCCTGTGTTGGTGCCTTGTTAGTAGCATTACCACAGCGGCCGCCGCGGCTGTTGGATCTGGCCAGTTTTGACGCTAAACTACGACAGGTCACCGGTCACGCAGCCCTTACATCATTAAGTCCGCGTTAAATACTACATATTTAATATCACTGGAACGGCAAGATAATGTTCTTTACAATGGCATAAAGTTTTTAAAAGTATTCCTTTATTTGACGAACTTATCGTTCGTGATTGAGCGATGATACGCGCCAAAAGTGTCACGCTGACGGCGCTCCGCGACGGTACGGTTTTCGCAAAAACAGGTCGCGGCAAATTGAAAACCCGCACTTGTAAACCTATTTGGATCGTCATGAGAAGTATGACAATATAGAGTTCCTGTGTTGGTGCCTTGTTAGTGGTTTTATTGAAGAGTACCATGAAACTGTCACCAGCCCTGATCAGTGCAACATTATATGGTATTAAAGTTTGAAAGGAGACACTGGCATGGATATGGTAACAAGTAGCAAATGGTTCCTTGCACCGTTTGGTGGTAGACCGTTACACTAACAAAAAAGTAACATAGATATTTTTATGTGGTTTTGAAACCTGTTTATTATATTCTGTCAAATTACTATTCAGTTCGGTATGGTACATCTTCCCGTGACAATGTATTTTTGATCTTCCAAACCATTTAAGGGACGGTCGCAAACGTTTGTAAAGTGCCAGATTATGTTAAGCAATACATGGGGGGTTGTCTTCATGTATCACAGCCAAAATTAATGGCTACAGTGAGTGGAATACAAGTTTTTAAATACAAATTGATGTTAATACTAAAAGCAATTTTTAATAATAAAAATTGCACGTCCACACCACATTTGGTGGCATTTTAATCAATTGCTGCTAAAAAACCGTTATGGATGTGGCATGCTTCGGAACCTGTTTTGACTCCTGTGAATCATAAGTGCAAACTCTGCCCTGTTATAGATAGATTTTTTAAACAATTATAATTAGTGTATGATTAGATCAGTTTATATTGTAAATAATAGTGGAGCTGTCTGCAATAGTATGTCTGTTATGTAACTTATGGACTTAGAATGAGTGTTATGGACGTGGCGTAGTGCAAATTGTTCAACGACACATTGTATTTATTCAGCCTATATCAATTGACTAAATAATGTTAACTGTAATTAATTAGATCATACAGTTGATGGCAAGTTTAATACAAACTCAGAAAAGTAGTAATTAAAGTTTTAGTTAAAAATTTAACACCAGCTAAGCGCTGTCAGGAAAGTGTTATGAAATGATATGCAAATCTCCATTAAAGGAAATAAAAACAAGGCATTAGCTAAAATCTGTTTTCCATGTGTACACAAAGTTTAACATTGTATGTAACATTCGAGAACATTAAAACATACAGAAAAATACATTTGTAGCATATATTCGATTTTAAACAAGTCTGTGTAGCGATTCCCGCGGAAAATGAAAATTTAATGAGCTAGGCGATCACGTGGTATCTTAACGTCACATATGACTCACACTCGCAGCAGGCCGACCCTTTCTATACATTCAGAGCATGTTTACATGGATAGTTTTGGGGACGAAACGAGTGTAAGAATGAGTTGTGCAATATTCCGATGTAATACAAACACTAGTCATCATAGAGGAACAAGCAGTTATCTTACGGTTCCACATGAATTCAATTTTATTCAAAACAATGAATGCGAATGAGCCTACAAGTCGACTAGGTATCGCCGAGCTTGGGCTCGTTTTCAGAATAATTATATTGAATGCAACCAACGGGAGATAATGTACACCAATATACATACAAACATATCCAGCTACAGAAAGTAACGTGTATAATTTTATAATATCACTAGAATATCGATGCATGAAGGAGGAGTTGTACAAGTTATCAGAACAACTTAAATCAGTCAGCGATTTGGTAAAGGCGTTGGTTCATTGGCATTTATTTTGTAATCGGGCGACGCCGGTTCGATTCCGACACCAAACCATTAATTTTTTTAACACTTTTTTTTCTCACCAAATAATATAAACCAAATAATTTTTATACTATGATGCACTGTGTGTAAATATTTTTGTAGTAATTATTTATTCGCCACAAAAAGGAAAATATGGTAAGTATATATATCGATGTTTCTAAATTGTATTTATCCAGACAGATCACCATTTGTTTTCACATATATAATTACAATATATTATAGTACAATATATATATATATACAGTTAATACATTCTATATCCATTACATTATATTTGTTTGGATAAATACTATTTAGAAACATCGTTATATAATTCCCATATTTTAATTTTTGTGTCGAATAAATAATTACTACAACTAGCTGGACCGACAGAAATTCGCTGACTGATTTAAGTTGTTATGATAAATTGTACAACTCCTCCTTCATACATCGATATTCTAGTGATATTATAAGATTATACACTTATACACGTTATTTTCTGTAGCTGGAATATTTGTTTGCTATGTATGTTTATTGGTGTAGATTATCTCCCGTTGATTGCATCCGATATAATTATTCTAAAAACGAGCCCAAGCTCGGTGAAACCTAGTCAACTTGTAGGCCCATTCGCATTCACTGTTTTGAATAAAATTGAATTCATGTGGAACCGTAAGATAACTGCTTGTTACTCTATGATGACTAGTGTTTGTATTACATTGGAATATTGCATAATAACTCATTTTGATGTTCGTTTCGATCCGAAAGCTATCCTTGTAAACATGCTCTGAATGCATGGAAAGGGTCGGCCTGATGTGACTATGGGTCATATCTGACGTCACATCTCGGCATCCCGAAAAGTGCGCCAAAAATATGCATATTCGAAAATGTCCGGATGCACAGTATAAAATGTGAAATTTCTAATTTTTTTTAATTTTTGTTTTGGCTTGGTGGACATGGAAATAGATAGCAGGATGTAATATAATATGAATTCAAACCATAGATGTTTTTATTCCCTTTAAGTTATAAACAAATTATGAACAGCACAAATTTGAACTACATCAATCAGAACTCAGAATCAATTTATTTGACCTATAAATATGATACATACACAATGAATAACGTAAGTAATAGATAAGGTTGGGAGAATCTCATTAAGATATATATAATATCGCTAGCACAGGAGCCACCCCATAAATATAAACAAAATTTACATGACACAAATCAGAACAGCATGACTCAACATACATACATAATACAAGGACTGATTATACGTACTCGTGTACACGTTGACGTACATGTATATGGATACTTAGGTATACGTTTCAATACATATTACGATTCAATCTTTTCAAATTATCAATGAAAAATTTATAAAACATGAACTCATAATTTTAATGAATTCTTTGTCACATCATAGCCAGTAGACTGTTACAATATATAATTATAACTTAGGGAACTGTACAGTTATCTGAAGTCATACTGATCTCTGAATATTGACTTGTTAAGCAAAGGTTGCACTTGCAAGTGCAGTACACAACATTTCGGTCTACTGACCGTTCATCATTGTCATCAGTGGATAATTTTGTCCCAATGTTTGACATTGTTTGTCAAGGAAATAATCACTAGCTAGTGGATATTGTCACCATCGGTAAGTCCTATAGTAGGTAATTCTGCATTTATATTATAAAACAGTTCGTTCTCTGTTTGTATGTGAACCCACATCTCCATCAATTTTTTATGTATTGGGCTGAAATTGTGCATGTGATCTACCGGGCCCATTGAGATGGTTCGTAGATTTAGGCATTTTCAAAATTTTTCCAGGATGGAGAATTTGAAGGGCTCAATATTTCAAAAGGCTGTACGTGGAGTTCCAGCCACAGAATTTAAGTTTTTCTATATCAATGTAAAGATAATCATGCCATCTACAAATATGTCGCTCGGTGTATGCAGAAATTTTGAATAGTTTTAAGTTATTGACGTTTGAAAATCCTCAGTGCTTAACATGCACCAGGTCTACCCGTCGCTGGTCTCGTAAGCATTTTGCCGTGTCAGCCCTGTGAGAGTGTGCTACTTCTGGCAAACAACACACTGCAACAATTCCATGGAGTTACAGCCACAGAATTTAATATTTTTCTATATCATTGTACAGGTAATTATTCCTTGTACATATGTGTGACTGGGTGTATGCAGATAAATGTATTAGTATTTATGTTATTAACGTGACAAAATCCCAGACGCGTAACCCGGCTGCCTCTTGCTGGTTACGTCAGTTACACGGGTGAGTGCGTGTTTTCTGGCAAGATCGTCGGGAAAAAGAAGCCAGTGACCAATTACAATATATTAATGCAGGTAGGCTTGAAACATTTGGGATGGGTTTGGGGTATTTGGAACTCAAATGTTAGGCATCTGAGGTTTGAACTATTTTCAGTGTTCATAATTATGTCAACAAATTGATACTTTTTAGATTTCAGTGCAAATTATTTGAACAGCTTCAATGTTTCACCAGTGCCACGCCCCATATGGCCTTAAGCACTTTACTCTGAGAGTCTTAAATGCAGTCTGGTGGTGACTAATTAAGATTTCCTGTCAGACTGTGGCTGAATGTCAATCAGACTAGAGATAAATGCGGTTGTAAACAACACTCAACAGGTAATCCAGAGTGGCTTACTGTAGACGTAGTCTACGAATTCATTATCATAATTATATATGGCAATGTTGTATTTCCTCAACTCACGGCCAGTAACCCGCCCGCGTGTGCAGGTTTGCTAGGCGCCCATGCAGCTTACTGAGCGGCTTTGTGTCAGACTCAAACTAGGCCAAAACCGGCGGGAATCTCAGCTACAAATCGGGACTAATACTCCCCTCTTTCCAATCGCGGAAATTTACTTAACAGAAACGCATACTTTCTCACTGTTATCCACGCCCAAAATGAGATGACTGGAAAAATGTGAAGGACTGGTTTATCGAAGGACACAACGTCAGAGCTGACAGAGGTGGGCGTGGACCGTAGTCCGTAGTGGCGTGTGCCAAGGACGAAGCGCACACAATGAAATTAGGGCTTGAATTAGTCCATCGTAAGTAACTCAAATTAAATTTACGTAAGACTACTATACTGCACAGACCAGCAAAGGAGACACGAAACATAACCTAGACATATTACAAGATTACCGGCATTTAACTCAAAAGACAAAATGCTATTTAAATGCCCGAGCCCGTTGGTTTCGCTCGCCCTCGCGTCAATCGCGACCACGTGCTGATAATCGTAAACCCGAGTTCGGAACAAAGAAAACTCACCGGTGTGGGTGCGCAGGTGGGCTTTCAGGTGCGAGCTCTTCCCGTAAACCTTGTCGCATCCCAGGTAATGACAACAGTGCTTCTTTTTCCCGGCGCTGCCGGCGATCTTGCCCTGACGAGAGGCGACCCGCGCCGGACGAGACACGCCGGCGAAGTCTGCAGATGTCGCGGCGGCGGCGGCGTAGCCGTAGCAGAAAGAAACACGCCGCGCCTTTTCGGCCGGATCGCCATATGTTAGTCCGACGGGGCTCGCATCCCCGTGGCCGGTGGCATGGTCGAAATCGTTCTCGACCGGCTCCTGTTTGTGCTTGTTTAGATCGGCGAGAATCCGAGCGATCATATAAAGCGGACCGAGGTCCGACTGTTCGTTCTCGGCCGGCAGGAAGCAGCCGGGGCCCGGCGGCATGCTCACGGTGTTGTTGTTGTTGTCATCTCGGGCCTCGGCTTTCACCGTCGGCGTTGTTTCACGGCAAGGACTCGTCGACTCGTCGATAACCGTCCGTGACATCGCCAGCAGACATTCGGCTGCCATGTTCCTATCGTAATCCCCGGGATCCATGACTGCTGGACGCGAGGCGAGGTCTTTGTGCGGCGGCGCGAAGACTGCGCAAGCACTCGGCGATACACGCCCTTTTTGTCCTCTGTGGGGAAGCACGCCTTCGAGAATCGAGTTCGACGAGCGCACACAAAGAGCTGCGCGGTTACGACTCGTCTCGCGCAAGATCGAATCGCTCAATTTTCGCCAAACTCCGCCTGTGGGTCCACTGACACCGACCCTCGTTACTTACACGATTGTAGTCCGGGACGATGCCGACAAATAACTAGAAATGAGCAAATCGTTCGCGACTGGTCGTACCGTGGATTGTTTCGATTCTCATCCCGCGTGGTCGTGGTTGCTGCTGGAGGGGGCGTGGCGAAATCGGCGAAATGTCAACGTCACCGTGACGTCACGGGGAGTCCCCGATTCGCCGACAGCGCGGGGAAACCTGCCAAACGTAGCGTGCGGAAGCCCGCCAAAAGTATACGCGCGAACCTAGCTGGTCCAAATTCATTTGGGGGTTCCAAATTGTATTAGACATTCAACCGTGACCCCGTTTTAAAGATGTGTGTGTCCAACATAAAATGTAGCTGCTCGGTATACCAAGCGGTTCAGGTTTCCTACACACAGAGGTCGGGAGGGGAAGCTAACTACAGAGAGCGAGGGAGACAGAGACTATTATATAGATACTATAGTCGCTATAGTTATACTGGATGTGTTACACAAATGCTGCAGTTTTAAGAAAATATATTACAATAAAAAGTAACTTTTATAAGAGCGTTTCTAGAAATAAGTTGTACACCATGCCTACGTGGACAGTGGCATATGTATATTATACCCTTATATGTAGGCCCCGTGAGCGGATCCAGTGAGGGTTGTATATATAGGGGGGAGGGGGGCACAGAACCCTCCACTGACGGCCGAACAAATGGGTGCAAAATGTTCGTTGCCGCGCCCGCCGTATCTTCAGCTCTTCTTCAGCTTCTGCACTGTCTCGGCTGGCTCAATTGTGACATCGGAAGACGGGGGTGAGGGATGCTGTTAAAAGCAACGGCGTAACTTCAGCTTACTGTAACCTTAACGGGGCATTTCCAAGTGTCTGGGAGGCCATGGTCACATGGGCCCATTCAAAAAGGTCTACTGACACCCCAAATTACAAAGGTCTAGGCTAGGGGGAGGGGGGCGTGTGCCCCCAGGCCTCCCTGGATCCGTATATGGGACCTCGCATGGGTCCACTAAGCTTAGTCACCAATTAATATTGAATACTAAAATGGCACAACATGTTGTCATATTAATATATAGGAATTTATTTTGTTCTCATTGCGAATCGGGGTCACGCCCCTCAACTCGCAGCTCTTACAGACGTATCACATTACCAGCCCAGGCGTGGTTGGTTTTAATTGGGGGGTGCGTTTTCCAAGCTAAAGCTCCACTTGAAACCTCCAACTGTACACCCTTTGAGGCTCAGAAAAAACCTCCAACTACAGCCTCCTTCAGATCTCAAATGGCACCCATCGAGATCTCCAACTGCACCATGGGCCATTACAACTGAAACCTCCAACTGCACCATTGAGACCTACAATGGCAAATCCTTGGGCCATCATCACCCATAATTAAAACTTCCAACTGCACGCACCCCCTGTTGGGATCCCCAGCTGCACCCCTTAATACCTCAAGCGAAACTTTTCCCTTGGTGTGTGCGCACGCACGTGCGTGCGTGCGTACTTGTGAAAGGGGGGGGTGCGTGTACCCATCGTGCCCCGTAGCTTTCGGACCTACAGCACCAACTTTTTCCAATTCTTTAATTGCATTTCAATACAGTGGTAGGTAATGGCATCCCACCAATTAATTCATTTTACAAATTAACACCCCTACTCGCCCCATACAAGTATTTATGGAATATAATGCTAAGACAAATTTGTGTAATTACACTTGCAAAAATGCCCGTCTTCTGACATAATGCTTTGGTAGTTAATAATCGTGATAGCAATATTTACAAAATCTTACAAAACACACACAACAGCACCAAGTCCATGACGCAGGGACCGTTTTTCCTAAAGTATTTGACCGCGCGGTGGTTCCTGTGATTGTTTAGTTGCGTTTTACGCGCATTATATTTTACGTTAGAATACGTTATTAAAACAAAAAAACATATAGACCCATTGGGATATATGAAAAAATATATTACGTCCAATCCCTGGGGTCGTAGATTAATCCCTGAAAGTTTGGTGCTCGAGGTTCAAGCCGTCTAAGACGAAAACGTTAACTTACCCGCATACATACGCACATACACACATACATACACACACACACACACATACATACATGCATTTATACATACATACATAAACACACACACATACACACACATACACGCATGCACGCACGCACGCACGCGTGCATGTATGCATACATAAGCTTGTTTATAAGTTTAAAAATCTATAATGGATTTAATTACAATTATATACATAAACTCCACACTTCGTTCACATCAAAAGTATGGCTACAATTTCCCGACTACATGCTGATAAAATTCAACACTGTACCACCACATAAAAAACGGTTAAGAATGGGGGTCTGTGAGGAAATTGTTTAGGCCCAACAGGATTAAACAAATATTAGGCTTACTTTTATAAAAAAAATAAAGGCTTAGGCAAATAATGATAATATTAGCCTACATACACTACATGCCTATGTAGATCTGTACCACCCCGGTCGATATCCAAGTGTATGGAATAACAGAAACAAACCTTCGTATTTTTGCCAGTCATACAGCATCCAGTGCGACAGTTGCTATTTGAAAGCCAGCATGCATGAATCTTTTTGTAGGAACAGAGTTGTAATTGAGTGCCGCCTAGAGCTTCTCGTTCAATCTTCCAACTTGAATAAACAGAGAAAAACCACAAGGGAAACGCCCATCTCGCGCAGACTGGTAAATACAACGTCTGTTCTATATTGTGCTGCCATCTAGTGTGTTTCATGCGAACAACGGATGCGATCTCCCGCCTTGCCGTCCAACACATCTTCTCCCACTCCTCTAGATCAGCAGATGGCAAGAAGATATATATATATATATATATATATATATATATATATATATATATATATATACACACATATATATATATATATATATATATATAACATTGAACCTTGAGGGACACCAGTGTTGATGACTATTTCCTTAGACTTAACATTTTCAATTTCTACATACTGCTTACGATTTTGTAAATAACTCTTACAAAGGTCCAGAGCCTTGTTATTTAATCCATAGTAATTTAACTTCTGTACCAATATATTGTGATCAATTGTGTCAAATGCTTTTGATAAATCAAGGTATATATTTATTGGAGTAACCGATTTATAAAGTTTTGAAATCACTGGCAGGATAGAAATGGGACGGTAATTGTTAAAGTCAGAAACATCACCTTTTTTGAAAAGGGGTATGACTTTTGCAATTTTTAATTTGTCTGGAAATATACCAGTTATTATTGATTGATTAATAATTAGAGTGACTGCTTTGCTGATATCATTTTTATTAATTTGAATAATTGTGTTGAAATACCGTCTTTTCCACAACTTGATTTTGGATGTGAACGATCAATTGTATTAACAGTAGTTTCCATGTCAATCGGATTACATCTGAAAGTGTGAAATATCGGGTTTTTCAGGTAATCTTTGTATGATTTATCTCTACTAGTAGTTGTTTTAGAGGATAGAGTAGGACCAGCATTAGTAAAAAACGTGTTAAATTTGTTTGCAATAATGCATTTGTCACTAATCATTTCCCCATCAACTTTGAACAAATCTGGAAATTGTTCTTTCTTTTGACTTTTCTGAATAATTTCTTTAATTAAGCACCACGTCTTTTGAACACTATGCTTATGCTTTTCAAAACTGGATTGGTAATACATTTGCTTGTCTAATCTAATATTACTCTTAAGAATTTTATTATAAGTATGTAAGTCAGTTTTAAGTTTATGATAATGCTCTGTATTTACTTGAGTCGTTTTTATTCTCGAATACAATTTGTTTTTTAATTTTTTCGACACAATAATGCCATTGGTAATCCAAGGAGTTTTCTTATGGTTATACTTGTTAAATTTAATTATTTTAATAGGTATAAATTTATCCATAGCTGCAGTAACAATTTCATCGAGGATATTGTAGTTTTCATTCGGATCCGCATTGTAATGAGCGCTACCTAAGACAGTACGCCATCTAGCGAGTTACTCGCACATACGAGAGAAGAAAAGGGACATGTGAATGACTCCATCTTGTCTGTCAGATGGGCTCGAATTAAATACATGATTTTGTGGTTCTACTAAGTTGTCTTGTCGTATTTATATGTCAGAATCACTACATGGTGGCAGCGGGTTAGTAAACCTTGCCAGTCGACAGTCCGTCGTCAACGGTCAGTCAGTGAATTCGAACGATCAGCGAATTTGTACGGTCAGTCAGTAAATTTGAACGGAAAATAAAATGCCGAAATTTAACCCGCCAGAGTCGATGTCATTCGACGCCCCGTCCAAATGGCCGGAATGGAAAGAGCGGTTTATGCGGTTCAGGATCGCAACGTCACTGCATAAAGACGATCCAGAGGTGCAAGTTGCGTCGCTCATATACGCCATGGGCAGACAAGCCGAGAACATTTTCAAATCGTTCAAGTTTGCGGAGCCGTCAGAGGGCGCCACAGACCCTCGAAATGACTTTGTCACAGTGATGCAAAAGTTCGACGAATATTTCGTGCCAAAGAGAAACACAATACATGAGCGTGCAATTTTCTACCAACGTTCTCAGCAACAGGGTGAGTCAATTGAAGCGTTTGTGCGTTGTTTGCATGACCTCGCGGCTCACTGTCGGTTCGATCAAAAAGAAGAAGAGAACGTGCGCGATCGACTCATAAGCGGCATGCTCGACAAAGAAATGTCGCTGAAACTTCAGTTGGAGCAAGACGATCTGACGTTGGAGAAAGCAGTCAACAGCGCGAGACACAGTGAGTTAGTCAAAAGTCAGAACACTGTGCCGATGTCAAACGTGAACTTTGTAAAAAGAAAAGAGCGTAAACAGCAAGCTAGTCGTCATCAGCGCCACAGTCAGAGAGGCGTGAGAGAGGAAGTCGTCGCGAAAACGCCATGTGGCCAATGTGGCTATGTGCATCGCTCGCCGGGCCCCGACGCATGTCCTGCTAAGGGGAAGACGTGCAATCGGTGTCGCAAGACAGGTCACTTCGAGAAGATGTGTCGCGCCAAGTCGTCATCCATTCGCGAGGTGAAAGTGCAGCCGGACGAGGAGTACTTCTGCGGGTCGGTCAGTTGCGATGACAGCAGTCCAACGTGGAAGGTTGACCTCGACCTCAAAGGTCGTCCTGTGACCTTTAAAATCGACACGGGTGCCGACGTTACGGTGATGTCGCACGCGAGCTACGTCATGCTGAGGCCGCGACCGCCTCTCAAGGCGATCAGTGAAAACCTCAACAGTCCAGGTGGTCCATTGGACTGTCGCGGGCAGTTCATCGCCAGCACAGAGGTCAAAGGCACCACCTATCACTTTCGCGTCATCGTTGTCGCAAATGACGTGGAGAACCTACTGAGTCGTGGGGTTGCTTCGCGAATGAGTCTCGTCAGAAAACTAGACGCTATTACAGACGGCGTCGGTTGTTTGAAAACAGAGCCGGTGAGGATCATCCTGAAGGAAGACGCGCAGCCATCAGCCCTCACAGTCGCCCGCAGAGTGCCTATCCCAATTCTCCCCAAGGTCAAGGAGGAATTGGACCGTCTGGTATCTGCAGGGGTTATTGAGGCTATCACAAAGCCAACGCCGTGGTGTGCTCCCATGGTGCCTGTCGTAAAAAAGTCGGGGAAGGTCCGACTGTGCGTCGATTTGAAAAAGCTCAACCAGCATGTGCGTAGGGAGAGGTACATCCTACCCACCCTGGAGGACGTGACGTCGCGTTTGTCGGGCGCTACGGTGTTCTCGTCATTGGACGCCGAGAGCGGTTTCTACCAAATCCCTCTTGAGTCGTCAAGCCAAGAGCTGACGACGTTCATAACGCCCTTCGGTCGTTACTGCTACAAGCGACTGCCCTTCGGGATTACCTCTGCCCCGGAGATCTTCATGAGGAAGATGGTCGAAATCCTCGCGGGGCTCGAGGGCACAGTAGCATACATGGACGACATTCTAGTGTATGGGAAAGACGAGGCCGAACACGAGACGCGCCTCGAGGAAGTCCTTAAAGTGCTTCGGGCAGCAGGCCTAAAGCTAAACGAGGATAAGTGTCACTATGGTCAAAAGGAAATTACGTTCCTTGGTCATAAGTTTACGCCAGACGGCGTCGTAGCAGACCACGAAAAGGTCGAGGCCATAACGAAATTGCCTCGTCCGACGTCTGTGCCACTTCTGAGGCAGATTCTCGGTATGGTCCATTACTTGGGTGCATACTTACCGGACTTGCATGTCGCCACTCGTCCGCTGAATGATCTGCTCAAAGGAGATGCGGTCTGGGCATGGGGTCCCGACCAGGAGAATGCGTTCAATAAGCTGAAGCAGCTGGTGTCGTCAACGCCAGTGCTCGCCTATTACGACGTAACGAAGCCGACCGTAGTGAGCGCAGACGCCAGTTCGTACGGTCTCGGGGGAGTGATCATGCAGGAAGGAAAGCCGGTCGCATTCTGCTCCAGATCCCTCACTCCGGCTGAGCAGAGATACGCCCAGATCGAAAAGGAGTGTTTGGCGGGGGTGTGGGCGTGCGAGAAATTTGATCGGTTCTTGTGCGGTCTGGGTCAATTCAAATTACTCACAGACCACAAACCGCTTGTACCCCTCATCAACAATAAAGATCTTGACAACACGCCACTCAGATGTCAACGACTTCTCATGCGACTGATGCGATATAACGCTAAGGCGGAGTATTCGCCTGGGAAGAGCCTTGTCATATCAGACGCACTCTCGCGGAGTCCGCTTGCTCCGCAGATGCATCGTTCTTCAACGGAGGACGACGTGAAGGCTCACGTTGACCTCGTTGTGTCGAACCTTCCGGTGTCACCCGGGAGGAGAATAGAGCTGCAGTCGTCTACGAGTGATGACTCAACGCTTCAAGCCGCCATTCACTACACCATAGCAGGGTGGCCCCGCTATGAACAGGACGTTCCTGACAACTTGAAACGTCTCTTCAATGTCAGAAACCTCTTGTCAACGTCAAATGCCCTACTGATGTATGAAGGCAGAATCGTCGTACCTGCCAGCATGCGAGCTGACATGCTAGAAAGGATCCATAGAGGTCATCAGGGCGTTACGAAATGTCTTGAGCGAGTTAGGGTGTCGGTTTGGTGGCCGGAGATCACGCGAGACGTCAAACGCGTAGTGGGGGCCTGTGAGCATTGCCAGACGTACAGGCCTAGTCAGCAGAAAGAGCCGTTGATGACGACACCACTTCCCTCGCGACCTTTCGGGAAGGTGGTGATCGACCTGTGTCTCCACCAAGGTCAGAACTACCTCGTCATGGTAGATTACTACACAAGGTGGATTGAGGTACTTCACGTGCGGAGTACCACAACAGCGGCCTGCTTAGCGAAGATGAAGGACGTCTTTGCGCGGTTCGGACTTCCGGACGAAATTGTATCGGACAACGGTCCGCAATTTGTGTCGTCCGAGTTTAAGTCGTTCACGGAAGAACACGCCATCACTCACACGACGTCGAGTCCGTTTCTCCCGAATAGCAACGGGGAGGCGGAACGGGCTGTAAGGTCGGCCAAGGGCATCCTTCGGCAACGTGAGCCGTGGATGGCTTTGTTAATCTACCGTGACACGGTCATGGCCGCCACTCGTCATAGCCCTAACCAACTCCTGATTGGTAGACATGTCAAAACGAACCTGCCAACGCCACCGTCAGCCCTTCAGCCGTGTCGATCCAGTGACGAGGAAGTTCGTGAACACGACGAGCGTGCGAAACGCTCGTACGCGCACCACTACAATCGTCGACACGGTGTGCGCTCGTTACCTTCCTTGTCGCCAGGGGACGAGGTGAGGGTGAAAACTCCTCAACAGGCCGACTGGGCGGAGAAAGGCGTGGTGACGACTCCCGCCGACACGCCTCGGTCGTTCATGGTTGAGACGTCATCAGGTGCTGTGTACCGTCGCAACCGAGGCCACCTGCAGGCCACGGGTGAGGGTGATCCGCCAAACCAGCCGATCCCATCTGTGCCCGTCGACGTGCCACTTGAACCGGGTGTTGTGTCCAACCCGCCTGAGCTGCCGTCGAGTTCCACTCCGGTACCTCGGAGTCCAGGCTTGCGCAGATCCGCGAGACGCGGGCGTGGCCAAAAGCCTGATCGCTTGATCGAAATGTGTTAGTTAGTGTGGTCATAATAATACCACCAGCGGTTGACAATGTTGTGCCTGAGACAGGCCGTTTACTTTAATCTGTTGTAATTGCTTAATTGCAAGGGGAGATGTAATGAGCGCTACCTAAGACAGTACGCCATCTAGCGAGTTACTCGCACATACGAGAGAAGAAAAGGGACATGTGAATGACTCCATCTTGTCTGTCAGATGGGCTCGAATTAAATACATGATTTTGTGGTTCTACTAAGTTGTCTTGTCGTATTTATATGTCAGAATCACTACACGCATGAATATCTGTTAAGTTTATTATAAATATTTGAGTTTATTATTTCAATTTTAAATTTATTGAGCGAGTTAGGACTTTGTTGTTTTATTCGTATAAACCTTGGTATTGCACTAGTGGTTTCAACATAATCCAGACTTAGAAAGTACGGAAAGTGATCAAAAATATTGCTCACTAAAATACCAGCTGAGGATTTGAAGAATCCTTTTGACAAATTGCATAAAAAATTATCAATGAGTGTTCCATGATATTCTGAAAGTCGTGTTGGGATAGTAATTTTAGGGAAGAAACCATGTGAAACGATTGTATCAAAATAGTCACATATTATGGGTTTTTCGTTAATTTTAAGCAAGTCAATATTGTAATCTCCTGCAATTATTATTTCACTTTTAGATTTTTGTAAATCAACTAAATTTGATGCAAATTCTTTTGTAAATATACGGTAGTTTTCGATAATATATCTAGGTGGTCTATATATATTTCCAAGAATTATTTTTTTCTTCATGGAACAACATGTTATTTCAATAAATTGACCTTCCCAAGTGTCTGTATTTGCATGCATATTTACAGATTTGTAATTGTATTTGTTGCTGAGGTAGATTGCAAAGCCGGCATGTGCACTACAGATTTTGCCTTGGCATATTAATATATATCCATCTATTTGAAATAAAGAAGTGTCAGCCTCTTCACCGAGCCATGTTTCCTGTAGACATAGAGCACTAATCTCACAGGCACTACTTCTGAGGAGTGGGAGAAGATGTGTTGGACGGCAAGGCGGGAGATCGCATCCATTGTTCGCATGAAACACACTAGATGGCAGCACAATCTAGAACAGACGTTGTATTTACCAGTCTGCGCGAGATGGTTTTTCTCTGTTTATTCAGGTTGGAAGATTGAACGAGAAGCTCTAGGCGGCACTCATTTACAACTCTGTTCCTACAAAAAGATTCATCCATGCTGGCATTCAAATAGCAACTGTCGGACTGGATGCTGTCTGACTGGCAAAATACGAAGGTTTTTTTCTGTTATTCTGTTATTCCATACACTTGGATATCGACCGGGGTGGTACAGATCTACATAGGCATGTAGTTTATGTAGGCTAATATTATCATTATTGGCCTAAGCCTTTATTTTTAAATAAAAGTAAGCCTAATATTTGTTTAATATATATATATGTGTATGTATTCCTTATATTCCAGCATAGGCAGACCAATGTATGCATAAACGCAGTGCCAGGCAGACTTCTCACTCTCTCTCCCTCTCTCCCTCTCTCCCTCCTCTCCCTCTCTCTCCCCCCTCTCTCTCTCTGCCTCTCTCTCTCCCTCTCTCCCTCTCTCCCTCTCTCACTCTCTCTCTCTCTCTCTCTCTCTCTCTCTCTCTCTCTCTCTCTCTCTCTCTCTCTCTCTCTCTCTCTCTCTCT
>OZ023216.1:5644647-5647147 GCA_963995525.1 Escarpia spicata
TCTCTCCCAAAAGTTAGCGAAATAATATACGCACATATAAACCCGTTACGTGAGGATTAGACAAAAGTTGTCGACGCGCCTTATAGGGTTGAAGTCGTCTGGAATACGTACCTTGCTAGCAGCATCAAACAGATCACAAGAGAGAAGCCTGGAGTCGCTTGGGAAAGTAGCCTGGAGCCACAAGTACCAAGACACTGGAAATACTTCTTTTGTGACGATGCCAACAAGCCGGAGCTCTTTGCATTCCTGACCATCAAAGTTGCATATCTCCATTGGCCAGACGGGATTGAAATTTTTGTCAGATCTGGCACATCAATGATCTTCAGTATATGTAACTAGGTCATGCTGCAAGGAGAACACGAGGTAGCAAACACGCGACTGCTGATTTATGGGCAGACTGCCTTGGAAAGGGGAATGACAACATGCTTGATACGCACAATGGCCAGATATGCGTGCAAGAAAGCCAATGTCAGATGCACTGAACGACCGATGTAACGATGTAACTCTAAAAAGTAATGCCTCAAAATGGAACTGATATTGAAACAAACAATTCTATAGACGATGTTATAAAATGGGACTTTAATGCAGTGGAAAACGCAATGTGTACATTAGTTGTGTATGGAACGATTTTAGGGCCATAATTCCAAAATGCTTCATTGTCGAATTGTGACTTTCGATTATCCATTTACGCTGTCATTGTGGAAGATTGTTGTCAAATAATTCACTAGAATGCCATTTGGTTTTTGGTAACTGGTTTCTGTATCCATATTTAATGGAGAAATCTGCTCAAATGAGAGATTGCGGTTGATTGGAGGTAAACAGTAACATCCCCACACAACATTAATAATTGTTGATTCCGATCAAAAAATAAAAGCTACTGACGTACGGAAGCAGAGCCAAACGTTTAATGAAGTTAACCAGTCAGCCCTAACCATATTCATAACCAAGTGGAGAAATGTAGTAAAACAAGGGCCGGCAACCTTTTTGAATGGAGGGCCAAATAAGTGACTTGGGCTAGGTCAGCGGGCCTCACGTGTATTCCTTTATATCGGTTATCACTAGCCCAATCTTCGTGGGGACTAGTACAGGGTACATTATGTCATGATGCATATATAGTGTTTATATAGAGATTCTAGCTCATATGCGTTGATGCAGACATTTTGGCAGTGTATAAATAAAGAGTTATTATTATTATTATTAAACATCAATGGTTAATGTTGAATAAGTTACTATTAAAAATACACATTATTCAAGGTCCGCGTTGTCGTCATGCAACTAACATTTTGACCAAGTGCTCCACACTCAAGAGATCTGTAAATCGCTCTGCAAACTCCCTTCTCAGCTGTTCAACGAATGCTTCGTACGTGTCCAGGCTTTCTGGTTCGTTTTCAGGAGTGTTCAAAAATGCAATAGTTGTGTCTCCCATAATCGCAACTTGATCTCGAAAATGAGAACGAACTGGAAGAAACGAACTAGAAGAATACTTTGGTGAGATGTTCGCGTATGTTGAGTTGAAAGTTCAGCAGATTTAGATGCGGCACTATGTCGACAAGAAACAAATCTCGCAGATGCACCTGGTGATCAGCGATGTCCGGTAGACCTTACCTTTGAAAACGTCTGCTGCACGAACAAGCTAATTCCATGTCTCAGCATGGCACCTCAATTCAGCCAGGGAACTTCTCAGTAGTGTACGAGATCTTGATGTTGTGCATTCATCTCTGCCAGAAGGCGTTTGAATTACTGGAGGTTTAGGCTACGAGCGCGAACGTAGTTCACGGTCTTCACGACGGCGCTCAGTACCTTTTCCATTTTCATCGATTTTGTACACAGGCTTTCTTATGGGATAAGTGATGCAGTGGGCCTGAAGTGTTTCGCAGTGGCACCTGCGCCGCGTCGAACCTTTCTAATCAGCGAACCAATTCCTTTTGTTCTTCCTCCCATGGAAGGTGCACCATGTAAATGTATATATTGTCCAACCCTCGAGGGGCCGCATTTTGTGCAATCTCGCTTTTAATCCGCGGGCTGCATAAAATAGCTTCGCTGGCCGCAGTTGGCCTGCGGGCCACATGTTTCCGACCCACGTAATAAAACGACATATTTCGGTTGATTGGGGGTGAAAAATAATGGACCCAACCCAAACAATTGCTGACACCGATCAAAAAGCAAAAACAACTAATCAATGGAAGCTCTGGAAAAAAATTATACTTTTATCCGGGCTGTTTCCATACAACAAAATATGTCGCTAAGCGGCCTGATTACGCATCTTTAGGCCTGTTCTAGTTATCAATGATCCTTTCAACTGTGTTCTATATTAATGGTTCATACACTGTTGTTAATGATCTCTGTATCGAAAAAGCCCACCAACACAATTCATCTAACGTCCGCCTCGCTCAACCACGAGCTGTGTCATATGCTTATTATAACCTGGCCCGGATGTGTGCAGACACGAGACAAAACTCAGTAAGTAGAGCGGTGGGGACGAAGCGCGTGGTTGCTGTGT
>OZ023216.1:6352171-6414671 GCA_963995525.1 Escarpia spicata
TGTATACATGTCAGTAAGTAATAATAATAATATATTATACAAATGGACACTATATTACTATGCTTCTGATAAATAAGAAATTATATATAATATTATTATATATATATTATATATATATATATAATACTTGTATATATATATATACAATATAATATATATATATATATAATACTAATAATATTAGATAACATAATTTCTTATTTATCAGAAGCATAGTAATATAGTGTCCATTTGTATATCATTCATAAGAAAGCACAGTTTCAAAACCACTTTCACAAACCGCTAAAACTAACTCTAAGCCAGCGGTCGGCAACCTGCGGCCCCTTAATAGCGTGTTTGTGGAGTAAATCTGTTAAATGTTCAACTCCAGGGTCGAGAATATGTTATCAATGAGATTGTCTAGTTCGTCTCCGCTTTCGATGTAACATTGCCCTTACCTGCGGGAGATGCAACTTCGGAATGCCAACGACGCGAACTACCAAACAATCCTTGAAAACAAATGATTTAACAAGATTGAACAAGATGGCTTATCGAGAGTCCAACCCTTTTATCTACACATATCCAGCCATTCTGAGGTATGTGTCGATTTTAATTTTAAACATTCACACTATTAGCACCCACACAATCATCAGATAATCTGTTCCATTAATTCACAGTCCTTTGTGAAAATCAGAACTTTCTTACGTCTAATCTACACTGCTCCTTTACTAATGTAACTCCATGTCCTCTAGTCTTTCTATCTTTCTTAACTGAAAAAAAAACATTTCTATCAATATTTTCAAACCCATTCAATGTTTTAAACACTTCTATCTTATCTCCTCTCAATCTCCTGGTCTCTAGTGTTGTTAAACCACATTCTTTTAGGCGTTTTTCATAACTAAGATCCCTCAGTTTTGATATAATTTTAGTCGCTCTCCTCTGTACTCTTTTTAGCATATGTATGTCCTTCTTGCGTTATGGCCTCCACGCTTGTATACAATATTCTAAATGAGGCCTAACTATTGTTTTGTACAGCGGTATCATTAGTTCTTTTTCTTTATATGCTATATCTCGCCTAATCAATCCAAGGATTTGATTTCCTTTTGAAGCTGCAATTCCACACTGCTCTGAAACCTTCATGTCAACACTAATTGTCAGCCCTAAGTCTTTTTCTTTTACAGTAGTACTTAGTACAGTTCCCCCCATTGTATATTCTACATATTCGTTCTCATGTCCTGTGTTAAGGCATTTACATTTCCCAAAATTGAACAACATTTGCCACTTTTCAGACCATTTGATCAAACTGTCAAGATCATCTTGTAAATGCTGTCTATCTCCATCACTTTTAATCCTTCTAAACACTTTTGTATCATTTGCAAATTTCAACACCTTGCTAGCTATATCATCGTCCAAATCGTTTATATATATTAAGAATAATATAGGTCCCAGTACTGATCCCTGTGGAATCCTACTCAAAAGTGATTTCCAGTTTCAAGCCTCCCCATCAACAACTACCCGTTGTCTTCTGTCAATCAGCCATTTTTCTATCCAGTTAATTATACCATTTCCTATGCCATGGGCCTTTAGTTTAAGCAGTAATCTTTGATGTGGCACTTTGTCGAAAGCTTTTTGAAAATCTAAGTGATATCTACTGGTGATCCATCATCTACCCACTTAGTGACATCTTCCAAAAAACATAACATATTTGTTAAGCATGACCTCGCTTTTAGAAACCCATGTTGAGATGGGTTTATCAAGTTATGTTTAACAAGAAAATCCACCATGTGATCTTTAATTAGTCTTTCTAATAATTTACAAATCACCGATGTTAAACTAACTGGTCTATAATTATTTCACTTGTTTCTCGAACCTTTTTTTAAATAACGGTATAATGTTTGCTTCTTTCCATTCTAAAGGAACCACTCCCTCTTCTAACGACAAGTTGAAAACTGTTGCAAGCGGTATGCTTATTTGTTCTACAATTTCCAATAGTAGTTTGGGTGGAATACCATCCACACCAGGTGATTTATTATCCTTCATAGCCCTCTTTTTCTTAGCTACCATTTCTGGGGTTACAATTAACTGTCTTAAATAGCCTGATTCTGCCCCCTTGAACTTAGCCTCTGGTACTGGCAGTGAACTAGTGTCTTCTCTGGTAAACACTGAACTAAAATACTCATTCAGGTCTTCTGTCATTAAGAATCCTTATCCAGAACTTTCTGTTTGCTTCGAACATACGCATAAAAACTCATGCTGTCATGTTTTATATTACAAGCTAATTTATGTTCATAACTTCTCTTTGAACTTCTAATTTCAGCTGTAGCTTGGTTTAGTGCTTCTCTATAAACGTTGTAGTCTTCGTCATTTCCAGTACGTCTATATGACTTCCACATCATTTGTTTATACTTATTTTTTTTAGTGGCTTCTTTTGATAAGTGTTTCTTTTTGGACCGTTTCCCGTGTTTTTAAGGGAACAAATTTGACGATGATGCATTCAATTTCACTCTTTAAGATATTCCAGCATTCTGTTGTTGTCTTATTCTTCAGTGTGTTATTCCAGTCTATCTTTGCTAACTATTTCCTTATGTCCTTATATTTTCCTGTGTGGAAATTTCTCCTATACTGCTTTTTACTATTCCTTTCTGATTTTACTTTGATGGTAAAATGTATCTGGTTGTGATCGCTATTCCCAGTGGCTCACATAATCTGACATTGTCAACTAGTTCATTCTGTGAGTACAAAACTATGTCAGAAAGTCCGGATACGTAGCATTCATTGAGCTGCTGGGAGTACGTAGCATTCATTGAGCTGCTGAGAATACATAGCACTATATGAGCTGCTGAGAGTACGTGGCATTATTTGAGCTTCTGATAATACGTAGCATTCTTTGAGCTGCTGATAGTATGTAACATTCTTTGAGCTGGCACGGAACTGGCAGTAGTTCTCAAAACGAGGCACGGAACAATCCCACGATGCTATGCGTTGTTTAATTTCCTGTTTACATTATTAGAAGTCGTTGCTACGGAGAATAGTTTGACAGCCGATAAACGAACAATATACTTTGTGAAAAAGAGAGTTTAACCAAGATGCTGCCGATGAAAATAGAAAATTGTACGGAAGCGTCTGAGTGAGTGCAATGCACAACTACATCGATAGCCCAATGTCGTTGAACGCTGCCGCCAAAACATGGCGGCAGCGTTCGATGACGTTGGGCTATCGGATCCATCGGGGGCACTCCAATGGACCGAATCGCAGCTGGTCGCAGGGTACGGCTGGTAGGTTATTATTTCGCGCAGGGGTAACAGTATTTAATGTAATAATTGTTAACGTCATATTCAAAGAAAAGCATGTGCACCCGGTAGCTACCGTTGTTAAAAGGCCACATGGCGAAAACTGTTCGATTCAAACCCCATATAGTAGCAGGACATTTTCTCTCATGAATAGTAAGATATGTTATTTATGATTTAACACGTTCAGTTTATAAGTAATGACATCAGCGGCAATAAATGTGAATATTGTGAATTTTATTTTGATTCTAAATCCAGGAAATTGCGGATGCTTTATAATAGTGATGATGTATTGTTGTTTGCAATTAGACGTTGACGTTTGATAATTATAAATCATAATTGTAACGCCAATAATTTGTGTATAAGTTCATTTCAACGGGCATGAACTACAATGCCTAAATAATGATACTAACCATAAAATAACGTATTAGTTCCCACGAGATTTATGAAATCGATTAACAATATTAAATAATAAATGTGTGGCCCGCCAAGATAGCCCAAGTCACTTATTTTTGTCTTCATTAAAAGGGTTGCCGGCCCCTGCTCTAGGCGTTCTAGTATTTTTCACCTTTAACGAATGCGAACGTCGAATATACGTCGCGTACGTGACGACGTCGGCACGTTTAACGACATATCAAAGCGATGCGCCACAAATGACCAAAATCAACACCAGATTAGTTTAACTGTGGCTACACGCAATGTCATTTCATAGAGTCGTTGTGTGGGTAGTTTTGTCTTGCCTCGTGCAGCGCGATGCAAACAGAGTGTCGTAGATATCAAAGCAGAGAGTTAACGAGCCGAACGTGAGGATTGTAATCCCGTGTCAGTTTGTGTCTTATGTTGCTGTTCCAAAATTGCCGCGTCACGCTTAGTTCAGCAGCATAGGCGCGGGAACAGGATGGCAGGGGGCAGCAGCCCTCTGGAATTTCTCCGGGGGGGGGCAGACATATGTTTCTCCCCCCATTAAATGTGAGCGTGAATGTTTGTTTTTGAGGCGAGCGTCAATGACGGGTGGAAATGTAAATTTTATGAGACGATGTGTATTTTGTTGAGTGTGGAAGGTGTGTGAAATTGGACATATGATTTTCTGCCGCCCCCTCCCAGTAATAGGCGGCGCGACGTAAAATATAACATTTTCGACAGCACTGTCCCCCCGTGTTCGGATGTCATGATTTCACAGCCGAGAAAGCGGAGAAGCTAAAGGGGTCAGCACACTGTCAGGTTTCCCATTGGCGACCATGTTAATGTTTTGTGTGATTATAAGAAAATGTGACCTATAAAGTTTCTTAAACTTCTCACCTGCTGTTATTATCATCTCATTGACATGCTGGTCGAGTTTAGTCAAAATCTCATATCTCTAGCTCTTGCAAAATGCCTGTATGTATGACACCCGTCAATATTTACAACTGGATGCAGGCAGTAATCCAGCTAAAGTGTCAACTAGCCAAATTGCTGCCAGATACCCTTCCGCTTAGTAAAATCAGCTAAAAAGACACCATTTTACTGTCAACAGCTTCAACAATCACATCTAGAAATCTGACTACTCAAGTGCACTTATGTCAGAGCAAGTGAATATTATAAAAAGTCATTTCTCAAAAATATACTGCACTTTGTTTCGTCTGTAATCAAGCAGGAAGTCCAACAGTGTGCTGACCCCTAAAGATACAGCGGAGCAGCGGCGAAAATTATCCAACAGCACCCCCCCCCACCCCCACCCCACCGGTATTCCGATGTCACAGTCGAGCCAACCGAAACATTTCCAACAGCACCCCCTCTCCGTCTTCCGATGTCACAGTTGAGCTAACCGAGACAGCCACAAGGTGAAGGGGTCAGCACACTGTCAGGTTTCCCATTGGCGACCATGTTAATGTTTTGTGTGATTATAAGAAAACGTGACCTATAAAGTTTCTTAAACTTCTCACCTGCTGTTACTATCATCTCATTGACATGCTGGTCGAGTTTAGTCAAAATCTCATATCTCTAGCTCTTGCAAAATGCCTGTATGTATGACACCCGTCAATATTTACAACTGGATGCAGGCAGTAATCCAGCTAAAGTGTCAACTAGCCAAATTGCTGCTAGATACCCTTCCGCTTAGTAAAATCAGCTAAAAAAGACACCATTTTACTGTCAACAGCTTCAACAATCACATCTAGAAATCTGACTACTCAAGTGCACTTATGTCAGAGCAAGTGAATATTATAAAAAGTCATTTCTCAAAAATATACTGCACTTTGTTTCGTCTGTAATCAAGCAGGAAGTCCAACAGTGTGCTGACCCCTGAAGGGAGATGTGAAGATATGCGGCGGCGCGGCTGAGAACATGTTTCAGTGATGCAGAAGCTTCGGTAGACCCCCCCCCCCCCCACTATGAATTTCGTTCCCGCGCCACTGTTCAACAGTACTGACCATTTGTTTCATTGCGCCTCATGGTATCGGTACGTCGATTGCACAATGTCTTGTCTTCTAAATGGTTTGCATTCGCCTTTCATTGAACATAAATGTTTTAATGTAGGTCAGTTATAATAGAAGTATTTCAGTGTCACGTATGACCTACTTCCGTCTGTTGCTCTCGTCGCTCTCTGGCCGTGTTGCTAGCTGGCGACACACTCCACTGCTCGAGGGCGTTCGCTGCTGACCCGCAACACGACCCCACTTGTCATTGACAACACGTCAACTGGGTCGTCATAGCATGTGTGGATGGCCAGTCACTGAGACAGTGTGTGTGTGTGTGTGTGCGTGCGTGTGTGTGTGTGTGTGTGCGTGCGTGTGCGTGCGTGCGAGCGTGGGTGCGTGAGTGGGTGGGTGGGTGGGTGGGTGAGTGAGCGAATGAGCGAGCGAGTGAGTGAGTGCGTGGGTGAGCGAGCGAGCAAGCGAGCGATTGATTGGTTGATTGATTGAGTGATTGAATGAGTAAGTGCGCAGGTACGTGCGTATGCATGCGTGTATATAGGCGTACAAATTTTCCTGCAAGTGTAGAAAATTGAACGTTCATATACGCTGACGACGTCTCGCAACTATTTTGTCCTCACCATGCACCCTTTTCTGTCAACAGGTATATAATTCGTGTCATCTGCTTGCACGGCTTACTGCTGTTTGTTATATAGTAATTACGATCTACGAGCCACATTCGTAGGCGATATAGACAGGTTGTCATAGAGATCAGTTTGTGTTGGTGTCGAGATGGGAGGCAATATAGACTCGTTGTCATAGAGTACACCCCGGCCGCCATTCAGTCGGGCTGATGCATATATATACATACCATATCCTGTGGAATAAGGTCAATGCGACCACCCGTCTTCTTTAAGCAAATCGGTTGATAATTATGTACTTGTGTTTCTGGTGTAGCAGTGGTCTAGTCCTCCGGTCTCTCCATCTCCGTCAGTTTCTCAGTCTCCGTCTCTCTTCGTCTCCCCGTTTCCCCCGCTTTCTCTCTCTCTCCTCTCTCTCTCTCTCTCTCTCTCTCCCCCCCCCCCTCTGCCCCCTCTCCCCTTCTCCCCAGTCCCCGGTGCCTTCTCCATCCGGTGCCACTGAGACCCAGCACGTGTTGTAATTCGTCATTTCCTGCGCCACTTGAGCCGCTTTCTCAGGTTGGTACATGGTCCGGACATTCCACATGCCAACACCGGTGTTAGCCTTGGCGGCTATGATATATTACCGGTTTGACAGTTAGTTCTGGATGATGCATGTTACTCTCAGAGAGAGCTATTTAGATATCCTAATTTAATACCATATTGAATTGTCAAGGAAACGACATTCTGCTAATCCTGTCGTGACTAGATGTATGCTATTTTGAAGCTGTTTGTACTGGTGCCAATCAACACGCCTTTAAACAGCTGATTACTTCGAGTTACGAAACAAGCTTAGTATATAACATTGGTTTAGTTCATACATAATTAGCTTCTTGGTAATGCTATTGACAAACGTCACTGCTACGTTGGATATCACATCTCAAATCCTCTTTACTTCGCATTGTACTCGCGCCATGGATGATCTACGCACACATTCAATTACTTCATTGACATAAAGTCACAATCTATAAACGTCATTTCAAGAATATCCATATCCGTGATTGGTTGACTATCCCGTGAATGTAAATTAATGAAAATTAAGCAGATTGTTTCAATGTGCGAAAGTTTATACTCTGTACAAATTAACGTGCTCGCGATTCAGGGAACTTTCGTGAGCAGATCCTAATTTTGTCTTCATCTTTGGTATCATCAACCATCAGATCTTCAAACGTGTGGGCCAGAGAGCATCCGTCTGCCACGATGAACATGGTGACGTATTTGTGATCTCGGAAAGAATGGAGACAAAGGATTAACGAAGTTTGGTTATCCGGTAGTTTTCAATGCTAGTTATTATAGCGAAAAATAAACTAAATTGCCAAAAGCAAGACCATTGCCTATCCCAAATATCAGGAAGTCAAAAGCTTGCTCCATGCCGACCGCCTTTAGAGTGTTATTGGGCCATGGCCCCCTTTGGCTTTGGAAATAATTTTAATATATATTGTTAATAACCTTTTGTTAAGGCGTCGGAACCGGGGAGGCTTGGAAATCGTTAACGGGGGTGTACTTGGAGGTTTTAGAGAGCCTCATCGGGGGTGCAGTTGGAGGTTTACATACGTTCGCACGCGCGCGCGCACACACACATACACATACGGCATCGCACCTTCAGAAAATGGTGCTGCCACTTAGTTGGTGTGAAACACACGCAGAATTGTTAACTCCCCAACCGACTCTGTTCGCTGGTGTCGCTAGAGCCTAACATGTATGGTGTAGACACCCACTCGTGGCAAAGAGAAACAGAGGGAAACATAAGAAAACAACACAAAGCTGATCTGCGAAAACACTGCGATACACATCAGAGTCCTTCATCTGTCTTGCCACATATGCAACAAAGTTGTCAATAAATTGTTGCAGTGTGTCTTGTGTTGGCCAATGAACTACCCACAATATGGCTGATCCACCGATTATCACATTGGTAGCGTTGGGTGCAGTTCTTGCCAGCACGTCAACTATTAGCTTGTTCTTTAGTGTTGACTTGTTTGTTGCTAATCTAATTTCACCAGCGTTGGTGAACATTGAAGTAGGCATCGGGGCCAACTCGTACTTCAGAACCTTCTCAATGTCCATGTCTCTGCCAGAAGCCTGCAGATCAATGATGCGCGAATCAATCAAATTGGTATCGTATACCTTTGTGGAGCCTACTTTGATGTGTCGTTTCATGGCTGCCATGGTATGCACTTGTTTGGGAAGAGTATCGTGGAACCCGAGAGGCCAACTGCTTTCATAATGGTTCATCATGTGCTGATCTATTGACACAGCTTCTTGTACATTCACCGCAGGTTCAGTGGCTATTCTGCCACTCACAATGTGGGTGATGTTGTCATTTGGGTGAGTGGATGGATCAAGTGGATCAACTGACTTGCAATTTCTGTTTTATTTTCGATATGTCTTTATCATCTGATGTCAGTCGAGCTTTCGTTTCCTCTTTGTGAAGATGTTGGTGACATTTCTCATCGTAGGTCATGTCAGAAATGTCTTTGTACAAGACACTGCTAGTGAGAAGACTGAGGGCCCACGTCTTCATGGTGTTTGGTTTCAGCATAAAACCAATTATACCACTGGGTCCCTTTCCATACCACATGAAAGTTGTTTCGATCATCGTGGCTGTCCACATGCCATTACATATGCCTGGAGTGTGCCGGGTAACATGACCTCCATTCATGTACCTTACGAAGATGTCTGTTGGCATCGCCGAAACTGAGTGCAGATAATAAAGGCCATAGTAAGCATAATTTGGGTGACGAGCAGCAAAAAGGTAGGGTATCATATACTCCATAGCAAGCAGATGAAGTGCCCAGTCTGCTTCCTTCTCACCTCGACAAAACAGCATCACTAGTAGAACATACATTAAGCTATTTGGCTCGTTAACTTGCTGCACCTTGCTATGAAGAAGTCCCTCCATCACCATCCTCAGTGCTCGGAAGTTCTGTGGAAACCGCTTGCCTGTCAGCATGTGGGCAACCCCTCCAAAAGCACATTCCATGACATCAGACAGCCCAGTGTCTGCCATCAGGGCTCTGATACATCTGATACATTAATTATGAAGTGCATGCCCCCTAAGCGTAGAATGAAATTGTTTAATCGTTCTGGGTATGCTCATGTAATGTTCACTGCAGCTTTATAAAGTTGCTGGTCACAGGTGAACACCACGATGTGTTGTTCGACTGACTTCACAAGCCTTTCTGCCTCCAGCATAGCTGTTATGGTATCTGGATCAGATGGCTTCATGTCGATCAAAGGTGTGTACACATATATGGTGTCTGGCCTTACCAGGTGGCCCTCGTTTCTATTTAATACACTGTTGGATCCATTTCACTCTGGACATGCCTTATCACACTGAAACCATCCTTGGCTTTATCACGAAACACAAGTATTCTTGAAATGCCTGCTGCAAAATGCGTAGACACTGCACTCAGTAGTGTTCTTCTGGACATGACGGTGCCTCAAAATCTTTGATAAAGTTTTTTATATTTCTGATGCATTTCTTATGGGCGATCGATCCACACCTATGTCAGAAATGAGTTTATCATATGCTGGGTCTTTCGAAACTTTTCCAAGAACTTCAGTACGACTTGAAGCAAGCTGTACCGATTTGGTTGCCATAAATTTGGTATTGTAGTCATAGTGGTATCTAGCATCAGCTGCCTGCAGATCACTGAGAGCTCCTCCTACTCTCACTGATACTTCACTAGCCCACTTATCTTTACGCGCTTGACAAGTCTCCAGACAATTCTCGGTCAGCAATTCTATATACGCGACAACCCGCTTCTGACGATTAGGATTTTTGTCATTTGGTATACATTTAGCTCCACAAAAGAAGCAATGTCTCTTAAATTAAAAATCACGAATGTCAGAACGAAATTAACGTTTTCTTGGACGTTGTGGGGAAGTGGAATAGCATTTCGATTTTCGTAACCTACGTAAATATAACTTTGAAGTATATGTACAAATACAACGTTTGTGAAAGTATGGTGTGACACTGGGGTCGTCTGATAGGCTCTCAGAAATGTCGATGTGCAATATCCGTCGTCTTTGATTTTGCTTGCCTCTATGATACTAGATAACCGTCGTTCTGTGCAAACTAATAACGGCTTATTGGGATGCATGAATTAATGTACCAACTCTAATGAATACATACTCCATTCTTGTTATCCGAAATTATATCAAGGCAAGAGATAACAACGCCAAGAGCAACATGCGTCACGTTGTGTGTTTCGTTTCAACCCGGCCGAGCCGTCTTTTGATTTAGCGATGTGTTTCAATGTCAGCCATGCCAATTTCTGTCTGCCGCTCGGTGTATGCACAGTTACTAAAACTTTGGTTTTAGTTCAACGTGTACTGTATTTGTTAAAAAAAAAAAAAAAAGGGTTATGTACTGTTGAATAATTATAACACATTCAACACGCACTAATAGTATTACACGTAGTTACCGCCCGATCGATTGCAGCATTCACTGTTTCGAAAAATAGGCAGTCACTTTGGTTTTGTTATAATATACTTTCAATATAATTTTGCTATGTCTGTATGTGTGTGTATGTGTGTGTGTGTGTGTGTGTGTGTGTGTGTGTGTGTGTGTGTGTGTGTGTGTGTGTGTGTACGTGCGTGTGAGTGCGTGCGTATGTGTGAGTGTTTTTGTGTGTACGAACTCTGGGATATTATGCTTCGTTTCATAATATTTCATGAAACTGGTGTATATTTTAGGTTTGACCTCGACATTTACGTATGACCTTGACCTTAGATCATCGCCAATGGCTATTAGTTACTATTCCATGATTGTAGTTCAATGGTAATATTGTCGTGACCCCTAGTTTCCGGGTCACGGCCTCGCATGTTTGGATACTTCCTGTTGTGAGTTGCAGTTTTGTGTTCTCTTATTAAAACACTGTTCTAGTTACGCATACGTACTAGTGTTTGTTTGTGTGACTCGAAGTGTGCATTTGATCACCTAATGGCGTGGTGGTAGCGCTCACAACGAACCCGCTCACCAAAACGGGCGCAATAAAAGCAGATACACATTGACAGTCCGCCGACCTCACGGCGCAAACAGCTAGCCGAAACGGCTCTGTATCACTAGCAGGTGTGGTAACAACATGGCTAACAACATGCAACGCGCACCGAGACAGTGGTGCCTCACAAAAACGGAAACGGTCAACACATTTGAGAACTGGCGCCAGAACCTCGTCTACACCCTCTCACTCGACCCAAACTTCGCCCAGTTTATCGCCACTGACGCTAAATGGGAGAAGCGATGTGCAGCACATCTAAACCGCGGCTTCACCAACGATAATGGTCATACAGCCATTCAGCAAGCCTACATGCTCGATCTAATGTTAGGCCAAATAGCGACCTATTGCCCAGTCATATCGCGCAACACGATCGCCAAAAACTCAACCAGTTTATCCGGTATCTGGCAAACTATCCGACTGCTCTATGGGTTCCAGTCTGCAGAGGCCCATTTCCTGGACTTTGCTGATATCCACCTACAAGCTGACGAACGCCCCGAAGACTTGTATCAGCGCCTAGTGGCCTTCGTTGAAGACAACATGCTACAAGAGGGAAGTGTCATTCTGCACCACGGTGACGTCATACACGTTGACGAAGAAATGTCTCCTTCCCTAGAGAACATGGTAGTACTGACCTGGTTACGACTTATCAACCCCGCACTGCCTAAGCTCATAAAGCAACGATATGGCACAGAGCTGAGGTCAAGAACACTAGCATCGATCAAGCCAGAAATATCACAGGCACTCGAATCACTACTAGACGAGATTGCGTCTGCTGACACCGCAAAGGTTATGCGCACCGAGACTAGGCCTAACCTACGCGGACAAAGACCAGCGTTCTCAAGACGACAACCGGCACCATCTAACAACCCTAGGCGTCCCACGAGCGTGAAGACTTGCCCTCTTTGCAAACAAGTAGGCCGCAGTGATGTACACCACTTCCTCAGCGAGTGCTCGTACCTTCCGGAACAAGATCGCCGCTACATGGCTAAGGTACGACAAGTCAGTGATATCATCGACGGAGTCGATGAAGGCGACGACGATACCTACGAAGTTTATGACGAACGCCCCGTAAACACCACTACCGTGCAACGTATCGATGTACGAAAATCGCCTTACCTCGACGCGTTCCACGACCATCACGCCGTTCGAGTGACGATCGATAGCGGTGCAACGGGCAATATGATCCGTCATGACACGGCAGTGAGATTGGGGTGTACTATCAAGAACTCTTCCCAATCGGCTCACCAAGCTGACGGATCATCGCCTCTAACCATAGTTGGCGAAATTACCATATCACTCGCCCGCAAAAATAAATCATTCCAGTTCTGTGGACTAGTGGTACAGAATCTGGATGTCGAGATGCTGGCCGGGACACCATTTATGGAAGTCAACGACATTACCATCCGTCCCGCCAAACGAACCATCACCCTCGCAGATGGCACCACGTACACATATGGTACAACACAGAGGGCCCTCAACAGGCATGCAGTCCGCCGTGCCCACATACTGCGAGCACCACCAACCAACATCACTGTGTGGCCAGGCGACTTCGTGGAAGTCGACCTGCCTTCAGACGCGTATATCGCAGACGCCACATTCGCTCTGGAACCACGTCACGATACCACCGGCAACAAAGGAGTACACGAGAACGATGTGTGGCCACAACCTTCACTAATCACCAGCGCAGAAGGTGTATTGCGCATACCAAATCTCACGAACTCCATTCGCACACTGAAAAGAAACGAACACTTTTGCCAAATCAGAGAAGTGTTCGTACCCGACAAGGCAACATCCATACCAGACAGTCAATGCACCAGCGTAGCCGTAAGCATACGCACACGCAGCTCGAATGCTACTGCCATCAAACACTCAACAGCGGTCACCATCGATCCTGATCACGCGCTCTCCCCCCGACGAACAAGCGGCATTCCGATCGATCGTGGAAGAGTATGACGACGTATTCGACCCAAGCTACAGTGGATACAATGGTCACGTGGGACCATTCAAAGCTGTTGTCAACATGGGCCCAGTACAACCGCCCCAACGTAAAGGACGCCTACCCCAATACGCACGAAACCAGCTCGTAGAACTCCAAAACAAGTTCGATGAACTCGAGACGATGGGCGTGTTCGTCCGGCCGATGCAGAGTTGAATGATGGAGTCCCGTAACGTGTCGCGTCGTTCGTCGTTGACGAAGCATGTTACCGTGTATGATGTTACACACTCGCGTAGCACCAAGATCAGTTGTCTTTCTCGTTTGATGATGTCGGCTGCATATGAGATACCCACTACTTCTGGGGGATCGTTGGTAGATTGCGCGATAGTTAGGTTTGGGGTGTTCCGTAACGACGTACAGTGATGACAGCTGCGCGAGGTGGACTCGACAGACTTGTCGAGGTCGAGAGCGAATACATTGCGATGCATGACTTGCTTTAGCTGGTACGAAGACGGGTGATCCAGTTGGATGTGCAGGGCCGTTACTAGTCCGTCTAGGACTTTTCGCGGTACGATGATGCACTCTCGTGTAGGACTCAGTGGGTCGTTACGTTGTACGACCAGTAGACCGTCACGAGCGATTGATGCGACGTTAAGGTATCTTTTGACGTCTTTCGCGTTTGTCACCTTTTTGGATGGTCGTGTTCCTTGTGTAAGGTGTGAATGAGTCCTTCGCAAGTCTTGGCAGTCTGCTTGAATGCCGAGCCATGCTGAACGATTGGTGAACGGAAGTCGAGCTTTCCCAGATGTTATGTCGTCTGTTGTAACGCGTTGCATCACGACTGACTCTTCAGTCTGTCGTATATAGGAGCACACTTGGCACTGTTGTTCCCGGCATGTGGGTGCGTTGCGACTCGCGAAGTCTGATGGAACATTAGCTGAACCGGCGAGATGGTGAATAGTTGCCTGGTACCGACTGACGACTGATAGGAATGTCGATACGCGCGGGCTGACGGAGAATTCACCGCGACAAAGCTTCTCGTGGGCTTGTACGTAAGGCTTGCTGTCTGTGAGTATCGCTGTGTGGTGTGCTGACTGTACGATATACGGGCTGAAATGTCTGATAGCGGCTGCGATGGATAGTGCTTCTACTTCGCATGACAACCAGGAGATCTGTCGTCCGCGGAGTTTTGCGCTGAAGAATCCGGCCAGCATCAATTTGCCATTGCGCATCACGTACAAGGTGGCTCCTAGACCGCACTGTTTGACAGCGCCGTCCGTCACTAGCCATAGTTCGTCACTTGGCCGAGGTAATGTGATAGCCTTGTTAGTCTGAAAACTGGTTTGTGCGTGTTTGAAGGCTTCTCTTAATGCATCGGTCCAAGTGACGCGATCACTTGACTGTTTGCCACCCGTTACTTCGTCGAACGGGGCGAGCAAGGCGGAGCATCCTGGTATGACGCGTGCTAGCATTTTGTAGGCTCCGACGAATGCTCGCATCGCTTTGACTGTGAGTGGAGCGTCGCAGCTGGCTAGGGTGGCGATGCGATGTTGGCTTGCATGGATGGAGCCGAGGTTCCACACCCAGCCAAGTATCGTGGTCGTAGTAGGGCACATCGTTGTTTTGGCAGCGGACAGGCGCAACCCGCTGTTGGCGAAGCTTTGGAGCAATCGTCTTACGTTCTGTTGGAGTTCGGCGATGGTGTTTCCTCCACAATATATGTCGTCTGCCAGTTTGGCGAGGATCTGACTCGCCAAACTGGAGGAGAAGGTGGGGTACCTGCAGGAGGTTGGATCTGACTCGCAGTCCCACAACTACGTCGAGATGCTCAAGATGAAGGATAAATACATCCAGAACCTCGGCAAGGAGACACACGTCATCCGCTCAAAGGTCACACAACTGGTGGGTGGAGGGCAGGGGGAGAGACAGGGAGAGAGTGGATGAGAGAGAGGAGAGAGGGGGGAGAGTGAAGTGAGGATGAGAAAAAAAGGGAGGGAGTGAGGGAGAGAGACGTAGGTGGAAGGAGAGGGGGAGAAATGGAAGAGGTGTAGAAAGAATTAATAGTGACTGAGAGGGAATAGACAAGGGGAGAGATTGGACAGAGAAAGAGTAAGGGGGGAGGTAGGGAGAGAGATAAAGTAGAGTTGAGGGAGGGAGAGAGGGTGGGAAGGAGGGACTGGTATCAATCAAAATCTTGGCACAAATACACAGATAAATTTGTATTAAAATGCATAGGCACACACAGGCACACGCAGGCACACGCAGGCACACGCAGGCACACGCAGGCACACGCAGGCACACGCAGGCACACGCAGGCACACGCAGGCACACGCAGGCACACGCAGGCACACGCAGGCACACGCAGGCACACGCAGGCACACGCAGGCACACGCAGGCACACGCAGGCACACGCAGGCACACGCAGGCACACGCAGGCACACGCAGGCACACGCAGGCACACGCAGGCACACGCAGGCACACGCAGGCACACGCAGGCACACGCAGGCACACGCAGGCACACGCAGGCACATGTGTGCATTGTATATGTGTTCATTTGTGCCGTGTCTGTCTGTAGAAGGCAAAGTACAAGAAGAAGCTGAAGGAGAAGTCGTCGCAGATCTCAGAGATGAGGCAGCTGCACTGCATCCAGATGATGGAGATAAAGACGGAGATGGAGAAACTATTGGAAGAAAACGAAAACCTCTCAGGTGAATCCCTTTAAGTTACTAATTGAATATCCTTTATTTTCTGTTGTAATATCCATCCAGGATAATTTTTGTCCTGACGTTTATCTTTATCAGTGGTTCCCATCTTCGTAAGCCAGGATGCGCATCACTGTCTGTATCCACTGGTATATTGACTTGTTAAAACATGGATGTATCAGAGGAAGCATTATCTTACTGCCTTTTAAATTTGGCCATCTTGGGATGAATTATCTGTTATTACATCTCGTTATTGGTTCTTCTGTTTAATAACTTCTTCTTGGTTTCTGACTCTGTGCTGAAATGCAAGCACCTTGAAATTCTACCAATCTGAGCTTACATTTCAACTTAGGATCAGAGACCAGGCAGATGTTTGTCGATTAGAGGCATACTTGTTTGCGTAGCTAAACAGTAGTATATCATCTAACAAAGTGGTCATTGCAGTGTTGGATGAACAGGCATTGTTCATGTGTTGACAGACCAACTGTCCAGGAGCGAACAGGGCCACTCAGCAGACAAGCCGACAGAGGGTACCAGTACCAAGCAGGACGATCGGCGGAATGATGTCATTGTCCAGCTCTCGGCGAAGGTATCGGAGCAGGAGTTGCGCATCATCGCCCTGGAGAACAGGTGATACCATGGTTAGGACCTATCTGCCATTACCATAAAGAGTCCCTAGACTAGAAATATGATGATTGGGTGTGTTGTGTGGGTTTCTGTTGAGTACTTTTGCATGGGATAAATTGGTGCAGTTAATAATGACTACTGCATTAGATGTTTCACGAGGTAGCAGTAAATATATCCTAGTCGCTCGCGTATTCGCACAGTTGCTTTTTTGCAGATCGCACCAACATTTCAAAGTCAGTCGTTAGCTTGGGACAAAATTGAGGTTATCATGTTTTGCTGGATTTTTCTGAAAAATTAGGTATGAATTTCCCACACGATGTCAGTTAATTAATGTTTCATGTGCTCAGAAAGTTTAAAGAAAATCTGTGGATAAATGTTGTGTCTAGCCCATGAAACACTACAGTGGCAAGGGGCTTAGCCAGAGACCTGTCTGCCTGTCTTCAAGACTGGCTGATGACTGGCCAAAATGAGTAAGTTTAACTGAAATAAGACAGGTGAAATTTAGAGAGGGCCAGCTGGCCACTAGATTAACTAATAGTTCCAACTCCAGGGGCCTACATTAATGACTATCATTGGCATAATTGGTAATGAAACAAGTTAAATGGATCAGTATTCAGCCAAATAAATGGTTTAAATGACTGGTTTGTCATTGAAAAAATAAACTGGCCAATAATTGCTGTGATTTACGTGAATAACATCTACGCAAGCATTTCGCGTGCTAAAAGCATACTTTTGATTAATTCAAGGCTGGCAAAAACTAGTTCTGACTAAGGACCTGACAGTGGCCGTCTGTGTAAAATCCAATGTGGCTTGTGTCCAGGTTGCACCAGCGAGAGAAGCAACTGACCCAGCTGCTGGAACGGACCAAGACGTCATCATCGCCGTCACGGGGGAAGCAGGAGTCGGGGGATGGTGGGGACACACGTCGACGGCAGGACAGGGGAACAGTCGACCGACACTGCCAGTCGGAGGTGTTCGTCGCCGACTCGGACAAGCGGCCGTCGTCGGGCACCCTCAAGCACGGCTCTGACAGCCGGCTGGCGGGCGGGCTGTCGCACGCGTGGGCCGACGCGGCGCACGACACGAAGAACAGCGCCAAGTCGGCGGGCGACGTCATCCACCACAAGTCCCACGCCATCAGCTACACCCGCCACGGCCGCCGCAACCACTCCTACTCGTCGGCGTCGGACATCGACGACGAAGATGGCTGCTGGGACGACGAGGACTTCTCGGCCAGTGGTAGGAGGAACAGCGACTTCCGCAAGTCGGCCGCCCTCTACGCCGGTGTCGACGACCCGTCTGGGCGGCACGGGCACCACGGGTACGCTCCGCGCAAGAACAAGAACCACAATAACGATCCGAGTGCGTGCGACTCGGCGAAACAGCGCCTCCGACAGCGGGAACGCAATATCAGCATGGTGGACATGGACGAAGCTGCCGGCGACAGTCGGCATACGTCCCGGTCTCACGCTGATATCGCACATGAACATAGCAACGCGTAGGACCCGGGGGTGGTGCTCCCTATAGAACCCAAGGGGTGACTGGTGCGTCGGTGGAGCCACCGGTTCTGTCACTGAATCTGTCGGCGTTCTGCTGCAAAAACTTCTTTGCAAAGAAGGTGAGCTGTTGGAGCCGTCTCTAGTGGAGAGGCTGGCAGTGTTAGAGAGCCAGTTGCGACAACTTAGTGACAGTATCAGCACAAACACTGAAAAACGTCTGCGAATGGAGGGTGATATATCAACACTCGCAAAGAAAGCCGCTTCCACCCCCAGTCGGTCTTACGCTGAGACACTGAAGACTTCTACGGACAAGCAGCAGAAGAAACTAACCGTGAAACTAACACCGGCCAGCACCGATCAGTCTGGAAAACATAGGAAGAAAAAGGTGGCTTCTGGTACTGTAAAACGAACAAGTCGGCAAGCACCACGAGTTGCGAGCGAGTCAAGGACCGTTGGCTCGACTACTGTTGTTGACAGTGCCGCACTGGTTGTTAACGATGTTGACACGCAAGGTTGCATTGATGTCAACTCGAGCGCAGGTGACTCATTCGAGATTCCTAGCTACCTTCGGCGTAAGAATGAGAGACGCATGGCTAAAAAAAACAGTTACTGGAACGGCTACCGCTTCAGAAACACTCATGGCAGCCAGAAATGGTCAATCGGTTAGAGACATATTTGTATCACGGGTCTCTAAAGAAGTTAAGCCGGATGATTTAAAGTCCTATGTGGAAAGCAAGGGCTTCACTGTTTTGAATGTTAAGTGTGTGTCACATAATGAGGCTAAAAACAGTTCGTTCAAATTAACAGTACCTTTCACAGAATGTGATAACAAGATTTAACAAGATTGCCATCCAGAAAATTACTCTGGATGGCAGTTGGACAAGGAAGCCTTTTGGCTTATCGAGAGTCCAATACTTTTTATCTACATGTATCCCGCCTTTTTAAGGTGTGTGTCGATTTTATTTTTAAACATATTCACGCTACTAGCACCAACACAATCAGGAGATAATCTGTTCCATTCATTTACAGTCCTTTGTGAGAATGAGAACTTTCTTATATCTAATCTACACTGCTCCTTTACTAATGTAGCTTCATGTCCTCTGGTCCTTCTATCTTTCTTAACTGAGAAAAAAATGTTTCTATCAATATTTTCATAACCATATAATGAACTGTTTGACAGCGGTGTGTGGCCAGAAGGCATCAGCATTCGTATATTCCGCTCTAAGTACGCGCGTAACACGTTCTGATTTCATTATCTTCCGACATAATCTACGATTTTTAATATGGCTAGTAACCTTACTATTTCAAGTTATAATTGTACTGGCTTTGGTCCAGGTAAGCCTGAATATGTCTCAGAGCTCATCAAAGCACATGATTTTGTTTTACTCCAGGAACATTGGTTAATGGAATCTCAGTTTCACAGGATTAAAAACATACCATGTGATAACAATGTTAGCATTTTATCTCATGATGTTTCTGGAATAGACAATACTATGTTTTAAAATGGCAGAGGGTATGGTGGATGTTCCATTCTGTGGAAACATTCCTTGAATTGTATTGTCTCCCCAGTCATCATGAACTCTAATAGAATATGTGCAGTTAATATAACTAGGCAAAGCATGTCATTATTACTTTTTAATGTGTACATGCCATGTGATACCAGATGTAATGATGATCTGTACTGCAATATTTTGACTGAAATTATGAGTACATGTAATATAATGAACTGTTCCAATTTCATTATTGGAGGTGATATGAACACGTCTTTCAATCGTGTGTCTTCTAACTTTACGAAACATTTAAATTACATATGTGAACGTGAAACAATCAAGCCATGTATTGATTTTGAAGGACATAATGTTTGTTATACATTTACTAGTCCTGTGGACAATGGTACTCATGTCATTGATCATTTTTTGTTAAACAATGGACTCTTTGACCATATGTTAGAATATTATACTATGCACGATGGTGCAAATTTATCATTCCATTCGCCACTGGTTCTTACCTTGAGTTTAGATGTTAATTATTGTTCACCTTCTTCTAGAAGGTACATATCTAGACCTAAATGGCAAGAAGCGTCAGACTGTAACTTAAGTCAGTACAGCAAGGTTTTAGAAAGAATGATTGACGAAATATCTATACCATGGCATTCTCTAGAATGCCGCGATAAACATTGTCCTAGCAGGTTAACGCATTGTCATGATATTCAGATATTTCATGATTCAATAATGGATTGTTGTATAAGAGCTTGTCAAAACTCAATTCCACATACTTCAAAAGAGGGAAATTCGAAGGTAATAGCGGGGTGGAATGAACACGTTAAACCATACAGAGAAGCGTCACTGTTTTGGCATAATCTATGGAAAGATTGTGGCTCTCCTCGCAATGCTGTTATTGCTGACGTCATGCGTAGATCACGCTCTCAATATCACAGAGCAGTTCGTTTTGTTAAACGTATTCAAAATAATGTTAAAAAAGAAAGTATGGCGACAGCATTACTTGGAAATAAAAGTAGGGACTTCTGGAAAGAAGTAGGTAAAGTTACAAAGAACAATAATATGCTACCCAACATGGTTGATGAAGTGACAGGAGACGAAAATATTTCTAAACACTTTGCTACTAAGTATGAGGACTTATATAATTCAGTAGCCTATAATGATGCAGACATGACGTCATTGCTACAAAACATACATAGTAAAGTAGATGCACATTGTAACGAAGGTGAAAATACTATTACGGTGCATGATGTTTTGAATGGCATTAATCATGTTAAGATTAACAAATGTGATGGATACGGCGTTATATATACCGACCACTTTATTCATGCACCTACCAAATTATGTTTTTCTTTCTTTGCTATTCACAGCAATGGTATATCACGGATATACCCCGGATGGTTTTAATATATCAACAATTCAACCTCTGGTAAAAAACAAGAGGAAATCAGCAAATAATTCTGACAACTATCGAGCCATTGCTCTTAGTAGCCCTCTGTCGAAAATATTTGATTGGGTTATAATGATAAAAAGTTCTGATGCTCTTAAAACAAGTGATCTACAGTTTGGTTTCAAACCTCAAAGCTCTACAGCTAAATGTACATTTGCGTTAATGGAGACTGTGAACTATTTCCAGCAGAATAAATCGGATGTTTACGTGTTATTACTAGATGCGACTAAAGCATTCGATAAAGTAAATTATGTTAAACTTTTTAACTTACTGATGGATAGAGGAATGAATCCCCTTTTAATCAGATGTTTACTTTATATGTACACTAATCAACATTTTAATGTATCATGGAACAATTCCATGTCATTGCATTTCTCCACTGCCAATGGTGTGAAGCAGGGTGGGGTGTTGTCCCCCATTTTATTTTCTATCTATATTGATGAAATGTTAACAAGACTCTGCATGTCTGGTTTCGGCTGTATGATTGGTCATAAGTACTATGGTGCTGTTGGCTATGCTGATGATATATCTATGGTAGCTCCATCGATATATGCATTGAACAAAATGTGTGATATATGTCTAAAATTTGCATATGAATATGATTTACAATTCAACCCGGCAAAATGTCAACTTATTAAATATGGCAGTGGTACCGACTGCCCATTTTACTTTGATGGTTTAAAAGTGAAACATAGTAAAAAAGGGTTGCATTTAGGCCACGTTATTGGTCCTGGCTATGGTAAAAGATATGTGTCATGATTTTATATGGCGTGTAAATGCATTATCTGCTAATTTTGGGTTTTGTAATATAAACATAAAACGTCAATTATATATGTCGTATTGTACATCTTTCTATGGTGTATGTCTGTGGAACTTGCAAAACAAACATCTTGATATGTTTTATACTACGTGGCGCAAAGGTATCAGAAAACTGTTTAATCTACCAGTTTGCACGCATTGTAATATGGTGCCACTTTTAGCAGACTGTTTACCGATTCAAATTCAAATTATGAATCGAATGGTACGATTTATGCAGAGTTGCTTGAAATGCAGTAACTCCAGTTTGAAAATGCTCTCTCATCTAGCCTTTCAAGGTAGTGGATCATATATGTCTAAAAGTTTTAACTATATCATGTCCAAATTCAAACTTGATGCCATGACATTCTTTAGAATGAAGTCTAATCAGTTTTATGGTATGATTCAAGACCACTACCAGGAGGGGCTGGATGATGAACTAGTATGTAGGGTCTCATTTGCAAAAGATGTATTACATAATATAAATAATGTGGGTAGCTCTTCCTTTTTAGCCATTGACGAGCTGCGCTCATTGCTTACTGTTTTATGTACACAGTAACTTATACACATTGATTTAGTTGAATTGTACAATTTTAGTACGAATAAATGTATTATTATTATTATTAAAGGATTGGTGAATCGTTGTACCTGTTCAGAAACGCGTACGATGTTCATGGTATGGCGAGGTTCAGAGGCAGACGAAACTGTGAAGGTGCACACATATCAGATGTTGAATATCCGATCAGCACGCATCGTACTAAAGTTGATATTGAAACTTCATTGATATTAGTTTCTTGGAGCCCAGACTGTGATGAAGACAAGCTTCGATGAAGACTGTTGATGCAGTCAGTTGTCGGACATTGTTCTCTATATTTTTGTTGAATGTGTGAATGGTGAGTGTGTGCCCGAGAGTTATGTGCTGCGAGCGTGCTATACATATCATGGTAAGCTTACATACAGCGCACACTGTATATGTATTATGTATTATGTATGGCGCAACTGTACCACTGGTGCAAGAACAGCACATATCTCCATTACTGGTCATTATTTATTATTACTGCCGACACTAAATCAATGATGAATAAAAAAAATTGCATTTAAATGGCTGTGTGGAAGCGTCATTTGCGGAGATATGTGGCTAAACTCTGGTAAATGTACTCTTAACTCGTAAGTACTATAAGCATACTTGATATTTTTGACAAGTAATTTAATAACGATGTTACGCGAGCGTTTTTTGCCGGATAATAGTCGCGATCTACAAGTACCGGACTAAGACGTGAAGACGATTCAAACAGCGAGAGTTGCTTTCCTCGTCTGAACAGTTGGAAAACGAGACGAATAAAGTGAGCTACAAGTTTGCGGGTCATTAGTCGGCCAGCAACAGCAGCTGCTGAGAAACGACCAGACATGATCCATGGAAATTTAGAAGAGATGATGAACTGGACACACCATAGGAATCTCCTTCCGTCCATATACAACGATAGACCCCTGAAAGGAGTTAGCGACGACACTGTTCGGTTATTGTATACACTGCAAGACCGGCACATTTCAATTGCCCGCACGGGAAGCAGCTCCGACTGCAGGGAGCAAGAAATAGGTGAGTTCTCACACAGCGCAATATACAGTCCTTATGACTGCTCGAAGCACTTTAGACTTTATTCACTGGCAGACCGCTTGATGGACCTCGATCCTGCCGTAATACGCACAGACCCAGCTCCTGGATTCGCAGCTCTCGTCAACGACGCACTGTTGAACAAGTATCGACTCACCATCGAACTAGGACGGGTCAAAAACATCAACAAAAACCCTGTGGCCGAAAAAGCCATTCGGGAACTCGAGGGTGAAATTTTACACCAACAACCAACAGGCGGCGCCATCACGCAGGTGCTACTGTCTGTCGCTAATGCCAGCCTCAACGCCCGAGTACGAAACAGAGGAATGTCAGCTCGTGAGCTGTGGACCCAGCGTGACCAATTCACCAACGAACAATTACCGCTGAACGACTATAGCATCATTCAACAACAGCATGCCTCGCGCAACGCTAACCACGAACACAGTCAAATATCGAAGTCTCCTCGCGGTTCAGTACCCAGACCCCAACATATCGACATTGGCGACATCGTGTACTTGTACTCAGACAAGAGTAAACTACGCTCCAGGTGTCGGTATCTCGTAGTGAGCACAGAAGGAGAATGGATCAACATCAGCAAGTTCGCCGGTAACCAGTTGCGTGCCACGTCATACAGAGTGAAGCGAACAGAGTGCTACAAGGTGGCAGCTGAAGCTACCCACGATCTTCCAGTGTCGTACCAGTATGACGAACTAACACCCGCAGATGACCCAGCTCCTCCAGAGAAACCTCCAGACGTACCAGTTCAGCTCTCGTACCCTCCAGTCACAGCAGCTCAGCCCGTAGAACCATCAACAGTTGAGTCTCATCGACAAGAAACGGCGACAGTCAACAACGAATCGATAATGTCATACGAGCCAGATCAACATAGCTGTCCGCCCGAGGAACCTCCGAGACGCTCTACAAGAACTCGGAAGCCTCCTGAGTATCTGAAAGACTTCATCTCATGAACCTTTATCTCTATAATCATTATTGTATGTCTATATGATAGCTATCTCATAGTAGCATACATAATTATGAGAAGAAAGAAGTCACGCCAATGGCTATTAGTTACTATTCCATGATTGTAGTTCAATGGTAATATTGTCGTGACCCCTAGTTTCCGGGTCACGGCCTCGCATGTTTGGATACTTCCTGTTGTGAGTTGCAGTTTTGTGTTCTCTTATTAAAACACTGTTCTAGTTACGCATACGTACTAGTGTTTGTTTGTGTGACTCGAAGTGTGCATTTGATCACCTAATGGCGCATCAATATAGCGTGTCCAGTTGATTCATCACGTTGAAAAACATAGAAATGGACACATTAGTGAATATAACATATGTCATAGTTACTAATATGTGCATATATATATATACGTGTTTATCATTTATGCCCAAAAGTGACTTAAGGTTGCCATAGAAACCAGCCATTTCAGCAAAACGCCCAAGGGTGACAATTTGTGGAACCTTTAGTGCAAGGTTGGACCAAAAATCCCACTTTGGCTACCGGTTTTGAGGTTAAAAGCTGCGCGGGTATTTGAGAAGCTGCCTTCGCAGATGTCCCCGTATTCAACAAAATGTTATTTTCCTTTATCTAACCACACAAAATAGATACAAACAATAAGAAAAGGACATCGATGTCACGAGGGGAACAAGCTCGGTCGATGACGAGATAGAGCAGTCTATTTGAGTGCGTGTCGCCACTGCGGTGGGGCATGACATTGTGTATCGTCACTGCGGTGGGGCATGACAGTGCGTGTCGTCACTGCGGTGGAGGCGTGACAGTGCATGTCGTCACTGCGATGGTAGCGTGACAGTGCGTGTCGTCACTGCGATGGAAGCGTGACAGTGCGTGTCGTCACTGCGGTGGCAGCGTGACAGCACGTATCGGACTCGGCTCGCATGAACACACCTGCTGAAGTCAGTAGGGTCATTCCGGACATAATTATTATATACCACATGGCTGCTATGAACATTATGAACTCTTCTGAACTGATATTGTAATGATAAAAACCGATGCATTACTGCTGTACTCTTGGACTGAATTATGAATGTCTTACTCTATGTTGATTTGACCGACCATGAAAGTAGGGTCACTGTTTGATCGCCGAAGTACACTAAGCAGTCGTGAATATTAATTTTCAATCTTCTACTGTACCTTCAGCGTGTGCAAAAGTACCTTCTGGGTGTTAGCTGTGGAATCATCGTTGACACTGTACTGTAGGTTGTTGCTGCACATTACACGGTGCAACAGATTCTTTCACGGAATGGCAAACGAGTAACCTGTCTTTGGACTCACAGAGTAGTGTCTCTATCTCTAACCCACTGGTTCTTTTGTGGAGCTAAACCATTGGACTCTCAATCGAAGAGAACTCGGGTTCGAATCCTGTGCTGCCGTTTCGAACCTTGGACAAATTGGTTCACTCCACGTTGCTCCAATTGACTCAGCTATATGAATCAGTACCTGGCCGTGGTGGGTATTTGTGTACGAAGTTTTCGCGCATTCATTGCAGCATGGCTGAATGTTTCCCAGAGCAGTCGAGATGATGTTCGGTTGAACAGGTCTGCCAGTGAATAAAGTCTAAAGTGCTTCGAGCAGTCATAAGGACTGTATATTGTGCTGTGTGAGAACTCACCTATTTCTTGCTCCCTGCAGTCGGAGCTGCTTCCTGTGCGGGCGATTGAAATGTGCCGGTCTTGCAGTGTATACAATAACCGAACAGTGTCGTCGCTAACTCCCTTCAGGGGTCTATCGTTGTATATGGACGGAAGGAGATTCTTATGGTGTGTCCAGTTCATCATCTCTTCTAAATTTCCATGGATCATGTCTGGTCGTTTCTCAGCAGCTGCTGTTGCTGGCCGACTAATGACCCGCAAACTTGTAGCTCACTTTATCCGTCTCGTTTTCCAACTGTTCAGACGAGGAAAGCAACTCTCGCTGTTTGAATCGTCTTCACGTCTTGGTCCGGTACTTGTAGATCACGACTATTATCCAGTAAAAAACGCTCGCGTAATATCATTATTAAATTACTTATCAAAAATATCAAGTATGCTTATAGTACTTACGAGTTAAGAGTACATTTACCAGAGTTTAACCACATATCTCCGCAAATGACGCTTCCACACAGCCATTTAAATGCAATTTTTTTTATTCATCATTGATTTAGTGTCGGCAGTAATAATAAATAATGACCAGTAATGGAGATATGTGCTGTTCTTGCACCAGTGGTACAGTTGCGCCATACATAATACATATACAGTGTGCGCTGTATGTAAGCTTACCATGATATGTATAGCATGCTCGCAGCACATAACTCTCGGGCACACACTCACCATTCACTCATTCAACAAAAATATAGAGAACAATGTCCGACAACTGACTGCATCAACAGTCTTCATCGAAGCTTGTCTTCATCACAGTCTGGGCTCCAAGAAACTAATATCAATGAAGTTTCAATATCAACTTTAGTACGATGCGTGCTGATCGGATATTCAACATCTGATATGTGTGCACCTTCACAGTTTCGTCTGTCTCTGAACCTCGCCATACCATGAACATCGTACGCGTTTCTGAACAGGTACAATGATTCACCAATCCTTTGCAAAGAAGTTTTTGCAGCAGAACGCCGACAGATTCAGTGACAGAACCGGTGGCTCCACCGACGCACCAGTCACCCCTTGGGTTCTATAGGGAGCACCACCCCCGGATCCTACGCGTTGCTATGTTCATGTGCGATATCAGTGTGAGACCGGGACGTATGCCGACTGTCGCCGGCAGCTTCGTCCATGTCCGCCATGCTGATATTGCGTTCCCGCTGTCGGTGGCGCTGTTTCGCCGAGTCGCATGCACTCGGATCGTTATTGTGGTTCTTGTTCTTGCGCGGGGCGTACCCGTGGTGCCCGTGCCGCCCAGACGGGTCGTCGAGGGCGGCCGACTTGCGGAAGTCGCTGTTCCTCCTACCACTGGCCGAGAAGTCCTCGTCGTCCCAGCAGCCATCTTCGTCGTCGATGTCCGACGCCGACGAGTAGGAGTGGTTGCGGCGGCCGTGGCGGGTGTAGCTGATGGCGTGGGACTTGTGGTGGATGACGTCGCCCGCCGACTTGGCGCTGTTCTTCGTGTCGTGCGCCGCGTCGTCCCACGCGTGCGACAGCCCGCCCGCCAGCCGGCTGTCAGAGCCGTGCTTGAGGGTGCCCGACGACGGCCGCTTGTCCGAGTCGGCGACGAACACCTCCGACTGGCAGTGTCGGTCGACTGTTCCCCTGTCCTGCCGTCGACGTGTGTCCCCACCATCCCCCAACTCCTGCTTCCCCCGTGACGGCGATGATGACGTCTTGGTCCGTTCCAGTAGCTGGGTCAGTTGCTTCTCTCGCTGGTGCAACCTGGACACAAGCCACATTGGATTTTACACAGACGGCCACTGTCAGGTCCTTAGTCAGAACTAGTTTTTGCCAGCCTTGAATTAATCAAAAGTATGCTTTTAGCACGCAAAATGCTTGCGTAGATGTTATTCACGTAAATCACAGCAATTATTGGCCAGTTTATTTTTTCAATGACAAATCAGTCATTTAAACCATTTATTTAGCTGAATACTGATCCATTTAACTTGTTTCATTACCAATTGTGCCAATGATAGTCATTAATGTAGGCCCCTGGAGTTGGAACTATTAGTTAATATAGTGGCCAGCTGGCCCTCTCTAAATTTCACCTGTCTTATTTCAGTTAAACTTACTCATTTTGGCCAGTCATCAGCCAGTCTTGAAGACAGGCAGACAGGTCTCTGGCTAAGCCCCTTGCCACTGTAGTGTTTCATGGGCTAGACACAACATTTATCCACAGATTTTCTTTAAACTTTCTGAGCACATGAAACATTAATTAACTGACATCGTGTGGGAAATTCATACCTCATTTTTCAGAAAAATCCAGCAAAACATGATAACCTCAATTTTGTCCCAAGCTAACGACTGACTTTGAAATGTTGGTGCGATCTGCAAAAAAGCAACTGTGCGAATACGCGAGCGACTAGGATATATTTACTGCTACCTCGTGAAACATCTAATGCAGTAGTCATTATTAACTGCACCAATTTATCCCATGCAAAAGTACTCAACAGAAACCCACACAACACACCCAATCATCATATTTCTAGTCTAGGGACTCTTTATGGTAATGGCAGATAGGTCCTAACCATGGTATCACCTGTTCTCCAGGGCGATGATGCGCAACTCCTGCTCCGATACCTTCGCCGAGAGCTGGACAATGACATCATTCCGCCGATCGTCCTGCTTGGTACTGGTACCCTCTGTCGGCTTGTCTGCTGAGTGGCCCTGTTCGCTCCTGGACAGTTGGTCTGTCAACACATAAACAATGCCTGTTCATCCAACACTGCAATGACCACTTTGTTAGATGACATACTACTGTTTAGCTACGCAAACAAGTATGCCTCTAATCGACAAACATCTGCCTGGTCTCTGATCCTAAGTTGAAATGTAAGCTCAGATTGGTAGAATTTCAAGGTGCTTGCATTTCAGCACAGAGTCAGAAACCAAGAAGAAGTTATTAAACAGAAGAACCAATAACGAGATGTAATAACAGATAATTCATCCCAAGATGGCCAAATTTAAAAGGCAGTAAGATAATGCTTCCTGTGATACATCCATGTTTTAACAAGTCAATATACCAGTGGATACAGACAGTGATGCGCATCCTGGCTTATGAAGATGGGAACCACTGATAAAGATAAACGTCAGGACAAAAATTATCCTGGATGGATATTACAACAGAAAATAAAGGATATTCAATTAGTAACTTAAAGGGATTCACCTGAGAGGTTTTCGTTTTCTTCCAATAGTTTCTCCATCTCCGTCTTTATCTCCATCATCTGGATGCAGTGCAGCTGCCTCATCTCCGAGATCTGCGACGACTTCTCCTTCAGCTTCTTCTTGTACTTTGCCTTCTACATACAGACACGGCACAAATGAACACAGATACAATGCACACATGTGCCTGTGTGTGCCTGTGTGTGCCTGTGTGTGCCTGTGTGTGCCTGTGTGTGCCTATGCATTTTAATACAAATTTATCTGTGTATTTGTGCCAAGATTTTGATTGATACCAGTCCCTCCTTCCCACCCTCTCTCCCTCCCTCAACTCTACTTTATCTCTCTCCCTACCTCCCCCCTTACTCTTTCTCTGTCCAATCTCTCCCCTTGTCTATTCCCTCTCAGTCACTATTAATTATTTCTACACCTCTTCCATTTCTCCCCCTCTCCTTCCACCTACGTCTCTCTCCCTCACTCCCTCCCTTTTTTTCTCATCCTCACTTCACTCTCCCCCCTCTCTCCTCTCTCTCATCCACTCTCTCCCTGTCTCTCCCCCTGCCCTCCACCCACCAGTTGTGTGACCTCTGAGCGGATGACGTGTGTCTCCTTGCCGAGGTTCTGGATGTATTTATCCTTCATCTTGAGCATCTCGACGTAGTTGTGGGACTGCGAGTCAGATCCAACCTCCTGCAGGTACCCCACCTTCTCCTCCAGCAGCTGCACCTCATCCTGGAGTCGCAGGTTCACGCCCTCCACCTCCGCCAGCTGGCTCCAGGGGCAACAACAACATCAATGACATCAGGAGGAACCACAAGGTCAACGATACCAGGGAGAACCACAACAAGCAGGTCAGTGACACCAGAGGGAGCCACAAAGTCAATGACACGAGGGGAGCCACAACGACACCAGAGGGAGCCACAACGACACCAGAGGGATTCACAACAATGTCATTGGCACCAGGGGGAGCCACAACAAGCAAGTCAGTGACACCAGAGGGAACCACAACAACAAAGTCATTGACACCAGGGGGAGCCACAATAATAAGATCAACAACATCAGGGGAGCCACAACAACGAGGTCATTGACGCCAGAGGGAGCCACAACAAGGTCGGTGACACCAGGGGAAGTAGGTCAATATAAAGCTAATAACTCATTTTTTATGATAATTTTTATTTTATTTAGTGCAAATGATCTGTAAACTTGCATTTGAGGAAACATCAAAACATGGAATAAATGGTTAAAAGCAGCTCCCAAATTGCTCAAGAATGAAGAACACATGTGACTGACAGACGAGGTTGCAAAGTAAAACATGTCACTGGCAAACCACTCAAACTTCTTAGAAAACAACTTGCCATATTTGACATCCTAAATAAATCAAGGCCCACCCAATTGGAACTCTGAAACTTTCCACACCATTTATTGACCCCAGTATCAAGGCCAGCCTCAGCTTGAACTACACAGGCATAAAGACGAAGGCAACAACACGCTACATAATACATACCTCATGAACGAATATATGAAACTTATATTATCAAGGCTACAAACACATCATCCACTAAGAATGTAGATATTTATAAAATTGGCATTCTAGTATATCTTAAATTTTTTATATTATATTATTTATTTATTTACTGTCAAAATTATGTTAATGTCAGATTCATGATTAGATTATTATTATGCTGGATTATTAATTTAAATGCCAAATAATTTAGGGAAGCTAAAATTTTGATGCAAGGGCTTTGGCCAACACCAATTGTTCAACTAATACAGACTTGTGTATAAAAATGGTGTCATATTTCAGTGCACATAATTAGTTGGTGGGTCACAATCTTATGCTCTGGATTTCAAGGTTGGGTGGATTTGAAATCTCCCCTTTGGCAAAGCCCCTCATATATAAGGCTAGTTCCCCTGAGTAAAATACAGATGGAATAGGGAGCACCTGTTTCTCAACTTCTTGGAGTTTTGCAATGGCGATGCGCTCTTGGTTCTGACATTCCATGACAAATTTCTTGTAGCGTTTCAGGTCGATCTTCATGTCCTGTGTCAGAACACAACACACCATTTTAATGATATCGCATAACAGGCACACATGTAGTGTCATGTGTGCATGCATGCATGTGATTTTACATGGTCAAAATAAATATTAATTTTAAATGGCACGGTACTAGTTTTTTTAAGACAGTGCTTTATACTTCACTCCCTGGCAGACCTGTTCATTCAAACACTATTTTGACTACATTAGGAAATAGTCAGCCTTGTTGCAACTTGCAATTACTGCATGAAATATATTTGTATATATTTGTATATATCACCACGGTCCACAATCTACAGACTGGTACTCAATCATTTATACTGCCAAGATTTTACTGACAGACAAACAGTCACATAAAATATAATAAAATCACTTGGAGTATGAAACCAAATCAACTGATATCTTTGTGACATCCATTCTCCTGTAATTGTACTCAATGGTGGCATAGTAGTACAAATAATCAGTGCAGTCTTTTCCAATTACTTGTGTTACTATGCCACTGTCTTGAACGACTATATCTACATGCAATTCACAAAGGTGCAATTTAGTACACAGCCAACATCACTTTAAGGTCACCTCAATAAGACAGCCACCTTGCAATTATGGTCACCCTGTAATATCTGTTAATGAAACATTGAACTAACGCTATGAGACAGACCAGCACATTCCTGCTACAACAAACACTTGGGCTCCTGCTCCTTAAAATATCACGTTTTATTAGCATTTCAGCAATTGTTTGGGCTTACAAAGTGAAGTTATCTGCAATAAACCTAGGATTTCTTATGGATCACTTTAGTCGTAAATCATTGTAATTATTAACTAAGCTAGATGTACCTTGTACAATTATAGCTGAATAAACTTATTACCATTATGATATATTTTGCAGTAAATTTGAAATATAGAATTTGATCATGAAACGCGGGAATGTAGTTTCGCCACACAGGAGAGTTGTAGTTTTTGAATTACTTGATTGTTGACACTCTATGGCAGATCTTAGCAATCTATTTACATACAGGTATGGCACACGCTTTGACTTCAACGAGAATTTTGGTACATTCCAAGTTTTCATCTTCCCCCTGCATGCAACTGGGGTGGACTTCGCTGTCTCTTAGAAGAGGGAAACATGGGTGGTTTGAGCTGTGCCCTTCACTCTGGACTGGTGCACCGGCACTATGACAAGCACCAAATTCGCCTTGGACAATTTAGACATATGAAATGCCACAATGACAACTCTGGAATGGTCCAAATGTTTGCAGAATTAAGTCAGTAGTCGGTAGTGCTGCAATTCGGATAAATGGGCAGAAAGAAAATCACAGGAAAAGGAAGGAAATAAAGTCACAGTTTTTGCTAGGACATAAAGTTACAACATTGTTTTATTTGAAGGTTGTGTACTTTATTGCACATTGTTTGATAATTCAGCACAATACAATATGATGGTTAAGACAATTATGTCCAAGGAAGTCAGCCAGTGTTGCATATGTTCAGTCATTATTGAGCTAAACAAAGTTTTATGCATGATTAATAAGTGACTTTTAATCAAACTTAGAAAAATTTTGTTGTGCTGTCTTTAATGATTTTGATTAAGATAACTATATATTCCACCCAACTACAGTAGAACCCTGCTTTATTACCACATCAGTAATACAGCCACCTCACAATTAAGGTCACCCTGGGACAATCCCAAATTATTTTTTAGTAGTAAAGTATAGGAAATTAGTCCAGCTAATACGGTCACCTTAATCAGATCACTGTTGCCCAGTCCTGAGAAGTGCGTTTCCACTGTATATTTAATATATCAACATAATATATTCCAAATACAAAGAACTATACATATACTGGTACTTAAAGTTGTGACTTTTATGTGACTATTTTCTGTGATATTTTCAGTGACTTTATTTCCTATTTTCTTATCCACAAAGTAAACAACATCTAACAACTGCCAGTAAGTTGGTGAGGGGGTGAAGGGCTGCACATTTATTGGGCTACTAAAAGGGGGCAGGGGTGAAGTACGAATACAGAATGTGTTGTGTATAACACTTAACCCGTAACAGTGTTTAGTTATTGCCTTGACACTAAATTCACTTGGTTTATGTAGTTTTGCTCAAAGCAAACATACATGGCTAATCATTTTTACTAGCTAACACATTCACGAAGCTACGGAGGTACCCTCTGGCGAGTGGATCACCACCACTCAACAACAGTGCACTGTTTCCAAGGATTAATAGCTGCTATATCAGTAAATAACTATAAATTACTAATAATTGTTTTTAAAATAAATTGCACCAGCAGTTGCTAGACCAATGTTCAAAGGAAGCGTATTAACATACAAAGATGCAAGTTGACATCAGCAACTGGGAGGAGATACAGCCAGACAGCCCCCGAAGTTAGCAGGTTAATGTAAAGATGGTTTGCTATTGGTGCAAGTTTTACTTGTAAGCAACATTGCAGATCCCTGATGGTTATTCCATGGTGTATGTGTCTCAGTTGCAGAGAAATTACACTCAATGACATTTTAACAAAATTTTACAAGATTTAACAAGATTGCTACCCAGAGAATTAACTCTAGATGGCAGGTGGACAAGGAAGCCCTTTGGCTTATCGAGAGTCCAACCCTTTTATCTACTTGTATCCCGCCTTTCTGAGGCATGTGTCGATTTTATTTTTAAACATATTCACGCTACAGGCACCCACACAATCAGCAGATAATCTGTTCCATTCATTCAGTCCTTTGTGAAAATTGCTTTTTTTAAATATAATCTACACTGCTCCTTTACTAATGTAACTTCATGTCCTCTAGTCCTTCTATCTTTCTTAACCGAGAAAAAAATATTGCTATCAATATTTTAAACACTTCTATCTGTTTTCCTTTCAATCTCTTGGTCTCTAATTCTTTTAGGCATATTTCATAACTAAGATCCCTCAGTTTTGATATAATTTTAGTCGCTCGCCTCTGAACTTTTTCTAGCATATCTAAGATCTTGTTGCGATATGGCCTCCATGCTTGTATTATTAGTTCTTTTTCCTTATATGCTATATTTCACCTAATTAATCCAAGGATTTGATTTCCTTTTGAAGCTGTTCTGAAACCTTAATTCATATCAGCACTACTGGTTAACCCTAAGTCCTTTTCTTTTACAGTAGTACTTAGTATAGTATCCCCCATTGTATATTCTACATATTCATTTCCATGTCCTGTGTGAAGGTATTTACATTTCCCAAAATTTAACAATATTTGCCACTTTTCAGACCATTTGATCAGTCTGTCAAGATCATCTTGTAAATGCTGTGTATTTCCATCACTTTTAATCCTTCTAAACACTTTTGTATCATCCGCAAATTTCAATATCATCGTCCAAATTGTTAATATATATTAAGAATAATATACCGGTAGGTCCAGTTAAATATACCATTTCCTATGCCACTGGCCTTTAGTTTAAGCAGTAATTTTTGATGTGGCACTTTGTTGAAAGCTTTTTGAAAATCTAAATAGGTGATATCTACTGGTGATCCCTCATCTACCCACTTAGTGGTAACTTCCAAAAAACAACACATCTGTTAACCATGACCTCGCTTTTAGATGTGTTCATCAAGTTATGTTTAACAAGAAAATCCACCATGTGATCTTTAATTAGTCTTTCTAATAATTTGCAAATCACTGATGTTAAACTCACTGGTCTATGGTTCTCTGACTTGTTTCTCGAACATTTTAAAAATAATGGTATATTGTTTGTTTCTTTCCATTCTAAAGGAACCACTCCTTCTTCTAATGACAAGTTAAAAACTGTTGTAAGCGGTATGCTAATTTGTTCTACAATTTCCAATAGTAGTTTGGGCGGAATCCCATCCACTCCAGGTGATTTATTATCCTTCATAGTCCTTATTTTCTTAGCTACCATTTCCGGGGTTACAATTAACTGTCCTAAATAATCTGATTCTGCCCCCTTGAACTTACCTCTGGTACTGGCAGTGAACTAATATCTTCCCTGGTAAACACCGAACTAAAATACTCATTCAGGTCTTCTGCCATTAAGAATCCCTCTGATATTATATTTCCAGCACTATCGTCTAGAGGACCGACCTTATCCTGAACTTTCTGTTTGCTTCGAACATACGCATAAAAACTCTTGCGGTCATGTTTTATATTACAAGCTAATTTGTGTTCATAGCTTCTCTTTGAATTTATAATTTCAGTTGTAGCTTGGTTAAGTGCTTCTCTATAAATGTTGTAACCTTCATCATTTCTAGTACATCTATATGACTTCCACATCATTTGTTTGTACTTAATTTTTCTAATGGCTTTTTTCAATAAGTGTTTCTTTTTGGACCGTTTCCCTTGTTTTTTCAAGGGAACAAATTTATCGACAATGCACTCAATTTCACTCTTTAAGATATTCCTGCACAAATCATATTTTAACCAGATACAAACATTTCTAACTATAGCTCAAGTTCTACACCAACAGCTGTATATGACAATGCAATAACCCAGAAAGGGTCATCCACCCAAAATTAACCTCAAAAAATGGTCGCCAGATATCTCAAATGAATGCTCAGTTTTACTCCAGTGGTATTTTGGCTTTACTGCAATGAATTCCACTCAACAGTAAGGTCTACTGCTCACCCTATTCAGTTTTATTCCAGTGGTATTTTGGCTTTACTGCAATGAATTCCACTCAACAGTAGGGCCTACTGCTCACCCTATTCAGTTTTACTCCAGTGGTATTTTGGCTTTACTGCAATGAATTGCACTCAACAGTAGGGCCTACTGCTCACTCTATTCAGTTTTACTCCAGTGGTATTTTGGCTTTACTGCAATGAATTGCACTCAACAGTAGGGCCTACTGCTCACCCTATTCAGTTTTACTCCAGTGGTATTTTGGCTTTACTGCAATGAATCGCACTCAACGGTAGGGCCTACTGCTCACCCTATTCAGTTTTACTCCAGTGGTATTTTGGCTTTACTGCAATGAATTGCACTCAACAGTAAGGCCTACTGCTCACCCTATTCAGTTTTACTCCAGTGGTATTTTGGCTTTACTGCAATGAATTGCACTCAACAGTAGGGCCTACTGTTCACCCTATTCAGTTTTACTCCAGTGGTATTTTGGCTTTACTGCAATGAATTGCACTCAACAGTAGGGCCTACTGCTCACCCTATTCACTGCATCATCACAACCTAGCTTCAACAGTGATTTAACAATTTTCACTCAAATACCACTTTCAGGGTTATTGCACTGATGCCCACAATTAACAACACTATTAATTTAATTAACTGGATATTGCTGCAGTGAATCACAATAATGATTGAACACACTTGTTGGTCGAGCTCAGTAGAAGGTTTGGCTCTGGCGTGTGCCCTCGGGGACTTGCCACGTGTCTTAGAGGGGGCGCTAGCCGTACGCCGCTCAGACACAGGGAGTGACACCCATGGGCCATGACCCGTACTGCAAGAAAAGAACACGAGGTCAGGACAAGCAAACAACACACGTGGTTACGGTGTAATGGGATTACAGCAGCCCCATGCCCCAAGTAATAGTAATAATGATAATTAAAATATATCTAGCACCGAATCCATTTAAAATACAATGCTCTAGGGCACTTCACATGAAACTGCATAAAAATTTAAACCATTCGGAAAAATATTAATAAAGAAGTGTAAAAGGACCAATTTAAACACCATAGATAAAAAGTATATACATAAACTTAGTTATATTGCAAACTTATATAAACACACAAATGAAATATTACAAATACAGGCCTACATACGTATCCGGGTCATAAAAATAGAAACCAACGAAACCGGAGCAGTTACGTTAGTTGATTGCCAATTTAAAAAGGTACACAGTGTATGTCTTTTATCTTTCTTGAAAATGTTGAGGATCTTAAAATCTTCAATGTTCTCAGGAAGATTGTTTGCTACTGTGGTATTTTTGGCTTCAATGCAATAAATGTTGGTGTTGCTTCTAAGGTGATTTGTGCTAGTAATACATATAATGTTAATATTTTAAATGTTATAATGCATAGTAGAAACATGATAACTAGTACAATTATTTGCAAGAAAAACATAACATACACAATAGAAATGATGAAAACACACTTTTTTAGCAGCCATCATAAAAGGTCAAAGGTCAGATTAAAGGTCAAGCTAAAGTTCAGGTTTAAAGGATCACAACATTATAGCATTACAGGGGGTTCACAAAATCCAATGGTACAAACAAGTTTAGTACTGAATGTTCATCAAATGTGTCCAAAACCCTGCGTGCTGCTAAAATAATGTAATGGTCAGATTTATCTCCATCATACATGACCAAGTATTTTGCTTTTTAACACTTATCACACTTACTCAGGCTCTCTCTCCATATTTCTGCCACATGTGCCTCCCACAATGCAACAGTAGTTGCCAATCTTTACGACCAGAAAGAGGCTATCATAGCAGAATTCCCATAATGCTTCACTTCCTGAACACCCATCATACACTTTTCTGTGATTTTTTTCATATACATTTTTAAAATCTACTTCATGCCCTATAGAGCCCAAATATATGAATATTTAAATATCAAAAGATGTTCTACTATAGTGGTTTTAATGGCAGTTAATAACTGTGTAACCAGCCTGTTGGTATTTGACCTCAGAAAGCAATGTGTTGCAGAAGACAAACAAGCTGCAACAGTACAGACCGGAAAAGAGTGCAGGGATTATTGTCCCAATATTATGATAGTTTTGCTAAAAACACCCACAAGTTATCAACCTATTTGTGTAACTGCACAAGTCAAGGTTGTTGGAAACAATAAGGTAATATTGCCTAAAGGTGTTTTTTGACCATTTGTCATATTTATCACAGTGAAACTGACATACAAAAAACTAAAATTGTTTGTCTCTTCAGATACTGATCATTTTATCTCTCACATGCTAAATGAGTGCTCTGCCACTGAGTTAACATCTTCTTATTCATAATACATGCAGTAATGTTTAACTTCTGACAGCAAGGACATAACCAGGGATTCCATGGGTGCTTGGTGACCCTCCTGTTTCAGCTGTGTACTCCTCTTTTCAAAGACTCTATTTTCACCAGTTTTGCAGTCTGTACAACTATGGCATGCATGTCATTCATGATGCAAATTACTAAAGAACCTAAGCAAAAAAATTAAATGGTGTCACTGTAAGTTTCAGTTTTATTAATAAAATATGTCTACATCAATAACAAAGCAGGGATAAATCTCCTAGATCCTACGAGTTCTGCTTTCCTTACAAAATGCAACCCCCAAGCCATCATATTATTTTGGTATTGTGTTGGGATTGATAAATTTCAACTATTACATTAATTGTGCATAGGCCTCAATACTTTATAGACTTTAAACTACATTTAAATTAATTAAAAATTATATACAACTAAATACATTATTACTTGTAGTTGTAAGTACAGTCAAGTAGATAACATTGTTAATACCTAGTGACAACCTGATAAACAACAACGAAATACTTTTCCAAATTATTTATAAAAAAACAGTGCACGTGCTAGAATCATAGCATACATTTTTATTTTGTAAACTACAGTACACACCCGTTCTCACTGACAGTATCGCTATTATCGCCATGGTCGGTGCCATTTAGCGCAATAACACCCGTCCTGCTGCTAACTGAGCCCATTCCCGCAGGTTGTTCGCCCAGTGATTAACCATGAAACATGGTTTGTGGGGGAAACGAGTATATTTCACCGAGAACTGTTATACATGTGCACTTGTAAGACGGACATTCTGTGACAGCCGGATAAGCTATATTGGACGCCATGACAACAGTCGGTGAAGTCTCGTGACCATAACCTCGATAACCCAGGCCCCGTGTTATGATGCCACTTTTTATCGCCCACTCTCTCTGCTATGATATGACTGCAGATTATAAATATTAACAATTCTATATTTTGCCTCAGACAGTCATCTTTTATTTAATATGAACACCTATTAATATTATTATATCCACTTCGCCAAGCCAATCCACAACAGTGCTCACTTGTTTTAACTGCTAAGGCTAAGGGATCCTTCTGTTTCATTTAATGGGGTAAAATGGCGGCTGGTGTAAACACGGAAGACATTTCTCCGGTTACTGATGATTATAACATTTTCAGCTATCTTGATGAAATTATAGCGCACACATTGAAATACTTACCGATGAAATCACTTCATACGTGTGCTCGGTAAGAAATTACACGCTGTCAGTGCATTTTTTAAACTCTGGTGCGGCAAGGCGGTGGTTCTCTAGTTCTAGTTGTTTCCAGCACTCGGCAACGTTCTATTAACTGACTAGTCTGTATATATTGTGGTTACAGTGATCTTATGAGGTCTCATTCAACTAGTCAGCCTTTTTCAGAACAATATCGCCAAGCCGACCTTTCTATGCAGGCACTGAGGGTGATCAGGGTGATTGTCGACGTCGTCATCAGGCTCAGTGGTTCTTTTTGTGCTAAATTGAGATACTGGTTCGGCCGCTGTGTCGAAACTTGGGCAATTCCATTCATCCTACGTTGCCTGTGTCTTTCGGAAGAGACGATATAAACCGTTGGTCCCTTCTAACTGGTGTCTGTGCCAGGGAAAGTAAAAGATCCCACACAGGAGTCGGGGAAATGGAAAAAAACCTGTCGTGGACTCGCTGAGCAGGGACCTCATCCTCTAAACTACCAAATAAAATGCAAAAATAATCAACTTGGTGATTGTGGCCATTTAATGGAAGAATAATAATTTCACATGAAGTTATGATTTGGGGACTAGTTATTATTTTAGTCGGCTTCAAATTATTTGCAAGACACCCTGCATAAAATATTGACTGTAAAATATTTGCCCTGACTATTTATTGAGCTGCTTAACAAACAACGGTAAGTCTGAGCTTTAATTTTATTTATTAACGATTTGACATGCATGCATTTGCACTTTGCAATACTTCAATGATATCTAAGTGAGCCCCTCAACAAATAATGTCCAGATTCAGTGTTATTTGTCAAGCTACACAACAAAGAGATTAAGCCTAAAATATTATGTGATAGTATCCAACCAGGCAACATATATCGTGAAATATGTAATGAATAAACCTGGAAGAAACCTGAAAATGAAGGTAGTTGTAAGCAGAAAGTAACAGATAACGAATGAGGAAATATTGTCAAAGTGAGCATAGAAAAAGACGAGGCTGGTGGAAGGAGAAGATAAAAATAAGACGGAGCACCCAAGAGATAGTGTATGAAAAGAGCGAAAGATCCAGGGGTGAAAGCCGAGAGTGGGAGAGTGTCTAGTAGTGATAGATCTAGACAGATGGAGATGACTTGTCAAGAAAATCAAGTAAAGTGGCCCCCACCAGGGGCTTAGCCAGAATCCCGTCTGCTAGTCATCAAGACTGACAGTTGACTGACCCAGATGAATAAGACTGGTGGAATTTAGATGGGGCCAGCTGGCTACTAGATTAACTAATACAGCGCAACACGCTTATAACAAACTACTTTGTGGGTAGCTAACAAGTTCTATATATCCGTAAATTCGTTATATGCGTGTACGCAATTACCCATTAGGTGGCAGTGTTGTATGTGACAGTTTTTTAAACTATTCGCCGGGTGTCTATCAAACACAAAGATATTTTGTTGGGTAACATTTATTTAGATGACAAATAAAACAGTTACAAACATTACTATTAAGTATAGTTATACTATAAGATTGCAGACCACCCTCTGTGAAAAGTAACGAAATACAGTATGATGTAAACACATAGGCGAGCACGTTGCATCAAAGCACACAAAAACATAATCTGTGCCGTGGCAGAATGGAGCCATGCCCATGGTAACTACTACTTCTTGTACAACACACAGAATGACACCAGTTAATCTGCTTTGAAGAATTCCTCCATTGTTGTTTGTTTGCTGTTGGCTAGGGCACCAGACAACAGGAAGTCCTCAAGCCAGTTGCAGTGCGCTGCAGTGTCGTCTGACTGCAATTGGTGCATTATTACAAGATAAATGTATATGACATCATGACCATATATTATACTTACTAAATACACAAAAATACAAACAGTTGGTTTTTAAATGAAGTAATTTATAACAAAGGATGTATACAGTCAGTAAATCATGTCCCTATTGCATATATAACAGTTTTGGATTGTACATTGCTCTAAGTATTCAGATAGCAAAGCTTGGAATATGTTGCTAAGCCATATAAACTGTGAGTCACTCGCAGTGCGCTGCAGCGTCGTCTGACTGCGTAGCCCTGTTACGAATGATTTCCCTCATTGACCTAATTATACTCTGCACGGCCACGGCATGGCTTCCAGGTCACGGGCGGGAAGTATTTGCGAACAACCGGGCGATTTTTGTTTGGACAGAAATTCGTTATATGGCGAAATTTGTTCGGGAAAAGGTGTTTGTAATAACCGTGAATTCGTTATACCCGTGTTCGTAATCTGCGTGAACGCTTATGATGGAAAAAATAGGGAAAAATTCCGTACGTAAGAAATTTTTGTTATCCATCAATTCGTTGTATCCGTGTTCGTTATAAGCGTGTTACACTGTACTTCCAAGTCTATGGGCCCACATTAATGACTCATTGGCACAACTAAATGAATGAATGACTTTATTGTCTTGATGTTAATAAACATAATACACACGTAGTATCATATATAATCAATAACAGTTTGGATAAGCAATCTTGCTTGTAATCCAAGTTGTTCAAAATAAATGTATTAATATCTAACCCAACTGGAAGCGAAACAAATTAAATGGATCAGTGTTAATTAATTAAATGGCTCAAATTACACTGGTTTGTGATTGAAAAAAATAAACTGGCCAATAATGGCTGTGATTGACAAGAATGGCTTACTCGGAAGCCATTCGTATGCTAAAAGGCACACTTTTCTAATTCAAGACTGGAAATCATGGGGGAAGAAGTGTATAATTGTAACTGGTTTCGATTGTGATGGTCATTGTTTGTAGAGTCTGCAAGAGATGGTCACACATCGTGAAGATGCTAAAAAAGACACGACACAGACCAGCATGGGTGATGTACGACAGCAAGAGTGACATTGGCACCTTTGTCAATGAGCAGATTGGCTCAAAGTTTAAAGTAAGACCCGTTGACATTCAGATTGAACTGGAACATTGTTAAAGTCTTTAACTGTCTAATGTTGTCAGCTGTCCTAGTAATACATTATTCACAAAATACATTGTAGAGGTAACAGCATGTAGTAGCACAGTAGCACAGCGGTAAGACCTCCGGACTCTCGACTGAGAGAACGCGGGTTCGAATCCTATGCGACAGTGTCGAACCTTGGGCAAGTTTGTTTACTCTATATTGCTTTAGTTCACTCAGCTGTATGAATGAGTACCTGGCTATGGACAGTGGTGGATATTTGTGTATGAATAGTTTTTGCACATTAATTGCAGCGTGGCTGAATGCTTCCCAGAGAAGTCGAGATGGTGTTCTATTGAACAGGTCTGTCAGGGAGTAAAGTATAAAGCGCTTTGAGCAGTCCTGAGGACCTGATCCTGCGCTATATAAGATCTCACCTTTATTTTTCGTACCTGGGACTTTCTGACCCATCTCCGATTCTCCATTTCCTTAGAATGAGCTGCTGTTAGGTGACAACTGACCATGGATATCGATGGTCATCATGCGAAAGTAATTCCATTGAAACCACAAGAACATTGGAACTGCCATCTCTATTGATCACTGGATGAATCTGCCACATTCCTGTTCCCTTGCTTATTGTTCTGTTACCACTAGAACAGAGAGACTGTAATTAAAAAAATGTGACACTATTTACTAGAAGGTTCTAACAATGTTAAAAAGAATAAAATGTTTAAGATAGTGAATGATTATGAAGTTAGTTGTGGGAACCTGCCACATGGAGCATGCTGCTTTCTGTGACAATCTTGTTCAACAATGTCTTGTGATTTCCAATCCAGACATGTGTAAGTCTTGTCTTGTATCTTCCAGAAGATGTTTAAGTCTTTTCTGTCTCGTTCAGTGGCACAGTGGCTTGAGCGACTGACTCGAATTTGAGAGAACCCGAGTTTGAATCCTGTGCTGCCGTGTCAAACCTTGGACAAGTTCATTCAGTTACTCCAATTCACTCAGCTATATGAATGAGTACCTGGCTATAGACAGTGGTGCATATTTGTATATAACTTGTCTTTATACATTAATTGCAGTATGGCTGAATGCTTCCGAGAGAAATGAAGATGGTGTTCGATTGAACAGGTCTGCCAGGGAGTAAAGTGTAAACCACTTTGGACAGTTGTAAAGACTGGATACTGCGCTATATAAGAACTTACCTTTACTCCAGGAGATGTCGTCGGAGCCGAGACATGCCCTCGTGTTCTGCTCCACCCTGCTGTCAGAGAAAGGGGTTGCGGTTCCATCCCAGGCCACCCATGGTTCGGGAAGGCACCCTCGCGCGGCAAAGATGGGCAAAGTAGGCATTGTTGACTATTTGCGATCTGCGCTGCCATCGCAGTGCCATCTGGTGAGCATAGCTGCAGATGGAATTGTGGGTAAGTGATTGTGAGGTGATTCAATTCTCTGACAGGTTTTTGGATAGAAACTATTACTGAATATGTCAAATAACTGATTTTTATTATTATAATTTACTGCTTAAGAAGTTAAAAAAATTAACAAATTGATATGAATTCTTGAACCAGATATTCTGTTAGAGATATAAAAGTCACAAAGTTGTGTCACTGACCATAGATCAGTGTGTTTTGTTCTATGACGTATCACTTTTCATGTGTCTGATTACTAACCTGCATATGTGATTTCTACAATCTACCTGTTAATACGCAGACTTTGGGGTGTTATAAGTGCATCCTCTCCAAGTCACCCAACTCCACTTACCCCTTTCTATATTCGTTCACTTACATGGAGGTTTGGACCATTGGCTACTGATCTGGAAATGTATTTAAGAAACAACAATTATATTTATTTAGGGTTATTTACTTACATAAGTTTTTGATATATGGTATGTTTTTAAAAGTGCGTTCCTTTCTCCTGCCTGATGAATTGAGTGGTAATCTCCACATGGCGCCACTGTAAACATTGATGATATTTAATGCCCTATGTTAGATAATTAATTGCTCGTATAAACAGACCTTTAGAGCCTTTAGATCTGTTTAAATGTGGCAGTTGTTTGTGCCATGAATGTGCACAAGAACTCGAGGCGTATCAATGCTTTGAAATATTGATGTGTCTTGATAGTCAGTGTGAGTGCGACAATGTTGTACAGTCAATAGAGATACACAAAACAATGTTCATAAACATATTTTTTAGTCCTTTGGGCCGAAGGTCCGACGGACTATTGCCATCACCCTGCGTCTGCCGTTAGCTGCCGTATCTCAGAAACCATATTGCTTAGATGTATCTTAGGGTACTGCCACTATGCAGGAGAAATCTGTATTTGATTGAATCGTTCCAAGGGCCCCCCAGGGCCCCAAAAAAACTGGTAAGTTTTCACATTTTGCCTATTTTTTCAAAAACTCTGGTAACTTTTTATCTAATTTTGCATGTACATTTCATGTGGTAGTGCCAATATACACAAGAAATCTGTATTTTATTTATTCATTCTAAGGGCACCTCAGGGCCTCCCAAAAAGCTAAATGTTCACATTTTGTCTGTTTCTGCCTGGACTAGGTTGGCAGAGTGCCAGTTGATTGCATATTACACCCACTTCACCTCCCACCCCACCATGGAGCTAAGATTCTCTGCCTGCTATTGTTTGATGGAAACTACCTAATTTGTAATTGGTCACTGGCAGAGGCTTTTGTCCAGACTAATCTGTAAATGGTCACTGGCAGAGGCTTTTGTCCAGACAGCATTAATCCAATAGACCCCTGTTAAACTGGACAGTTGCATGTAGGTTTTAAGCTGTGTCAAATAGTGGGCTATAACTAATGTGTAATGGGAATCTCTACAGCACTGGTAGAACCTGAGGAACTTTAACACAGCAGTACACATAATTATCAATGCAATATGACCTAGGATTAAAATAAAATAACTTAGGTATAAAATAATATATAAAGTAAAATAACATAGGTAATTAGGTAAACTCAAAAAGGTTAAAGCATATTTAGCCAAACAATTATAAGGAATATTATTAAGATGTTTTACTATACATGTTGCAGCTATTCCGCCATTCAGTTATATTAGTATTATGTCGTTACTACTGTTTTTAACTGTCATTACTATGGTTTTTAAGTCAAAATGCATGCTATGCATATGTACCTTGTTAACAAATAAAGTTTTATCATAGCTCATCGGGGGAGGGTGGTAGGGGCAAAATAAGAACAGATAATGCATGTGCATTTTCGTAAACAATGTTTTACTGTGCTACATGCGAGATTGCAGCTCACCAACTCTCCTGCTAGGTTTCTACAACCACTGGAAATCAGCCTAAATAGCAGAGTATCGAGATAAAATTTGACAGTATTTTTTAATAACACATTACCTAATATATACAATATTCACAAAATGGGCTACTCGAATACTTTATTCCCAGGTGTATCTTCACTGGCATGCATATGTGATCCATCTTAACAAAATGAGTCGCATGTCAGAAATGTTTAATATTGAGTTATTAGTAGCGTTGGAAAGAGCAGAATATCTGCTTTCATGTGGTTATCATGTAAGAAGATACCGTAATTCTAACTGAAGTTATGGCTTAACAAACACAAGTGGGGTAGAAACCTTCAAACCCAGAAAACGGCCGTCAAAGTTGATGCAAATTATTCGTTATGTTTCATGAAAGGTACCTTAGTTACCATCTTCCAAGCTCTCTGGAGGTCACAGAATGTAATTATTAGCATATGTATGCCCATATATGAGAAGACGACGTGTCAAGCTTCGTGGTGATATTCCATATGTTAGGAGCGTCCCAAAATTAGCAGTAACGAACGCGTGCAATTACTGGCATTTTCGGCATTATTTTAAGGAAATCAAGCGGAAGACTTCGCAAAGCTCTACAAAAATTGCTTTAAAATACACAAAACAGAGTTAATTAGAGGGTAGCAAGAGTAGCAATTAATAAAACAAATACCAAAGAATAATTTTCAGGGGAAATCTAAAAATCGATGGATTCGTGATTTGTTCACATAAACGGCATTTACGGAAAATCAGATTTGCCGACATCCGACTCATTTTGTTGAGATGGGTCATATATAGTCTAGAGAGCTACTAAACATGTCTTTACTTCCATCATAACTCTTAATGATCTGTAACTATGGACTTCAGGGCCTCTTGGCCCATTTTTCAATATCATTATGTAATTTTACTTATTTATCGACCAAGCATTAATAATGGTCGACAACAGTGCTCGGCATGATTCCCGGACTCACCATTTTGTGGAATCGATTGCCTCCAAACCATGCAATGGTGTCACCCACAAATTATGGTTATGGTTTGGTTTTCCTGGTATTTGCTATTCCATGGTATCATCATGGTATTACCACACTAGTTATGACACTATTGCGATACCAGCCATTATATATTACAAAATCATGTTTTTATTGCAAACCGACCTTGTATTATTATATTTATAAGTCCAATGAATTGTATGCTATGACCTTTACTGACGACTGAACCAGGTCCAGAAGGAATTGTATGCTATGACCTTTACTGACGACTGAACCAGGTCCAGAAGGAATTGTTTGCGTGCTGGGAGCACCACAATAAATAGCTTGTTTATTGGTTGTTTTTTCCAAGTCATCGTGTCATCAGCAGGTGTCAACCTTCATTTTATAGGAGATTTCAGTAGAATCTACCACTCTGAGACTAAAATACTATTGCAATAGTAATATTAAAATAAAATACGATATATTTATGTAGCGCCACAAAAATATGTACAGCAAGTTAGATCATTAAAGTAGTAAGTTAATTAATCTAAGAACATTACAACTAAGAATTATAATAGTCACACAGCCATCACCATACTAATCCTGTCAACTTTTTTTAAATTCCGGGAGATTCCTCAGCGGTTCAGCACGCTTCCCGTATTGCACTTTCTCGGGTTATGACGTCACAAGATGGGGGTGCTGTTGGAGATTTTTTGCCGGAACTTCAGTGGTTCAGCAGTCTCCTGTGGTATCATGCTGTCTCGAAGACGGGAAGGGTTCTGATGGGGATTTTAAACATAAGTCTGGGAGATATGCCTGTATTCTGGAAGACCAGGAGATACACCCAAAATCAAAGCGACTCCCGGAATTTTAGTTGGCAGGTATACAATATGATCACAATAGTGAAACTCCCAGTAATCACCACTAACATTGAAAAGTGATAAGAAGTGTTGGTGTTACAGCGACAAGTCCAGACACAGGCGAGGTGGGGGAGTTTGAGTCGAGTCAGGCCGTCTCCTGTCTCCTCCTCCCACACCTAGCCTCCGTCGACATTGTCACCTTCTCCATGAACACGCAGGACCTGTGCCAGACTGGCGACGCATTGCCTAAAGCAGTGACACTGCTCAAGACGCTGGGGATCCCCGACAGTCTCACTCCACGCATGATCCTTCTCTTCTGCACAGAGCATGTGCTCTACGAGGATGACAACCGCCCAATACAGGTGCTCCTGAAGCATTATGACAATGTCGTATTGGCGGGCGGACTGGTTGATGACCTCTTGCCGCAGCCCGACGACACAGCTGGGTGAGTTGTTGTCATAGTAATGACTGCCAGAGTAAGTTGTTGTAGCAATGAGTGTCGGAGTAAGTTGTTTTCGTTGCAATGACTGTCAGAGTAACTTGTTGTCATGGTAATGACTGTCAGTGTAAGTTATTGTCATAGCAATGACTCAGAGTAAGTTGTCATTGTGATGACTGTCACAGTAAATTGTTATTATTGTAATGATGGTCACAGTACGTTGTTGTCGTTGCAATGTTTGTCAGAGTAAGTTGTTGTCGTTGCAATGACTGTCAGAGTAAGTTGTTGTCGTAGCAATGACTGTCAGAGTAAGTTGTTGTCGTTGCAATGACTGTCAGAGTAAGTTGTTGTTGTAGCAATGACTGTCAGAGTAAGTTGTTGTCGTAGCAATGACTGTCATAGTAAGTTGTTGTCGTAGCAATGACTGTCAGAGTAAGTTGTTGTCGTAGCAATGACTGTCAGAGTAAGTTGTTGTCGTAGCAATGACTGTCAGAGTAAGTTGTTGTCGTAGCAATGACTGTCAGAGTACGTTGTTGTCGTAGCAATGACTGTCAGAGTAAGTTGTTGTCGTAGCAATGACTGTCAGAGTAAGTGGTCAGTGTGTTGTTGTGTTTTCACTGATAATTGAAAATGTATGAGGCTGATAGGTGACTTAGACAAAGTTTGATGCATGATTAATACAAATATTTTGAAGAAACTCTTACAGTATTGCACACTTTCATTGAGAATTCAGCACGAGTGATATTTGTGGCTGACCTTTTATTCAAATTATGTACTGGATATTATTTTTCCTTTAGTTTTGATTAAAATAAATGTATTTAATATTTCAACTTAAATTGTAACTACAATATATATATATATATATAATTACATATGTATATATATAATATAAATATAGTTCTTGGTATTTACAATTTAGGTTAAAATATCACGTTTGTGTTAATCAAAACTTTCTCACTTCTGTGATTATTTCCTCTGCCTTTGTCCCCGTGCCTTCATTGGCTACATTTGTTGCAGTACGGAGCCAGAGTTGTACGGCGTGGCATTCTGTGGGGGCGACAGCCTCCAGGTGGCGTCTGTGGTGCTTGACTCGAGCGTGCGCTCACCGGCAGACGCAGAGGCAGCGATCCTCCGACTGAAGAGGTCAAACATCCGTGAGCAGAACAGTGTGGCCTTCATGTTCTCCTGTATAGGGCGGGGCAAGAGCTTCTACTGTGCCCCCAATGTAGAAGTCAACGCCTTCCGCAAGGTCTTCCACACGACACCCCTGCTTGGGTTCTTTGGCAACGGTGAAATTGGCTACGACTACCTGCCCGACTATTCGAGGGGGTCAGACCGCGATTACTCTGTGGTGACACAGTGCAACATGGAGGACGGCAGAATGCACACCGTTCTCCCTGATGTCCACCACTCATACACGACTGTCATAGCCATGTTATCGTGGCAGCCAGCCTGATGACTGTTACTGCCATGTTGTCGTGGCAACTAGCATGATGACTGTTACTGCCATGTTGTCGTGGCAACCAACGTGATGACTCACCGCCATGACAGCATGGCAACCAGCATGACGATTGTCACTGCCATGTTGTCATGGCAACCAGCATGACGACTGTCATTGCCATGTGGTCGTGGCAACCAGCATGACGACTGCCACTGCCATGTTGTCATGGCAACCAGCATGACGACTGCCACTGCCATGTTGTCATGGCAACCAGCATGACGACTGCCACTGCCATGTTGTCGTGGCCACAAGCATGATGACTGCTACTGTATGTGGACTTCATGTGAAGTAGCAGTGGCCCTGGCTGAAGTAGCTGTGGTTATGATTGAAGTAGCTCTGGCCTTGACTGAAGTAGCTGTGGTCATGACTGAAGTAACTGCAGCCCTGGATGAATCAGATCTATAAATTATCAATATCAGAAGCCATTCTACATTGTGGCCTGTGCACTGAAAAGGTAAGGGTCAAAATAAAGAATATTTTGTTTATATTTGAGTCTCTCACTGTCACTTATTACTTGTAACTTTCTTGAAATTGAGTAAGTAATGAGTGCATCACTAAAGTTCTGCATTGGCAGTTCTTTGGCTTTGTAGTTATATCCAGTTGTGCGTTCTCTACACCCAGTGGTGCGACTGTCAAATGTTGGTCGGTTACTAGTGGACTGTTCGATTTCCAGAATTTTAGGAAGACAGGGTTTGGTTGTGATGCGAAACTTACCCAACGCCCTGTGAGGAAGCCAAGGCTTAGCACTCATCTTCCTGGAGTTTCATCAACAATGTAAGGACATGACAATCTGTGTGATCCTTCTTTATTTTCCCGTGCTACTGTTTTGTGTTTGGGAGCTGAGAACATTCAGACACACACATCCACATACCACATTGTGTGGACTTCTTGTATTTATTAGATTTCTTGACATTTGCAAGTTAATAATAGGGATTTCAACCAAAACGTTGTATGTCTTTAAATGGAGGGTTCTGTTAATTTTTGTATTGCAAAATCATGTTATGCACTAAAAGCTCTACATATTCCAACATAGCAACCTCCCTAATGTGTCGCCCAGAATAGTGAGCTCAGATAATGCCGATTCGTGACCCAACAGGGGCACGAATATACACTGTAATGTCAATATGCTGTCATCATGGTTTTGGACATGACGGAATGCCTTTGAATGGGGAATGCTGCCATATAGCCAAATTGTTTTCTCCCGAAACACTTACATTTCAACAACAAAAACACAGTTTGGCAGCCAATATGCTATAATAAATATATTTTATACAGCACGACTTTACACACACGAACGGAAAAACCTCCCTCTAATAATGTGATCACATGTAGCAATAATGTATGAACATATTTAAACATTCATGATGATCTAAACACATGCAGACCACAAGAAAGAGACCTCACAGACGCATACATAGTGAGCTATACATTTTATTCATCATTTGTACAGTTGTCCAATTTGAATTAGAACCATAAATTACAAAGCTCGTCAAGTATCTGAGTATTGTCAGCAGTACCTGTACCTGTCGGACATCACCTATGGCACTCTTGGCCCCATAACTTGATATGGTGTCAGCTCCAGTTATATCACAAGGAATCACAATACACAATGCAATGTGTTGATATTTATCGCGATGTGGAGTTTTAGATTTCTGTAATCTTGTGCTTGCAGGGTCTTCAATTATTACCACTTTATATTTTGTTTTATCTATCATTCCATTTTATCCATCATCACATTATACTAGACCACTACAAAAAGGACTTGTGATTGTCACAATTCATTACGGCACTTTAGTGAACTAATTAGCACTGCCAGTTGCACGAATTCGCAGTAATACATGGCCTGTACATGTGCCCTAAAAGAGGCCATTTGATAATAGTATGATTTTGAGAGGTGTGCTTTTTACAACTTTCAACACAATAAAATTTTGGAAAATATGCTGTCATCATATCACTTATTCTACTATACATAGCACTTAATCAATTTTACATGTTATAAGTGTTGTAAGACGTACTACCATATGTAACATGACAAAGATTCATTGAAACAATAATTACAGCCTGATTATTAAGTACAACTGTTATGTGACGTGACTTGATCCCTGCCTGCAAGGATGTTGAAGTGACACTTGAGTAGCCAAGTCTGATGTCATTAAAGCGGCGTGTGAGTGGGAGGGGCTAGTTTATGTCGGGGGGCTGTGGGTAGTGTTTCAGGGGGCGGTAAATAGTGTGTCAGGGGGGTGTGAGTAGTATGTGTCGGTGTGGGGCTAGTACATGTCGGGGGGCTGTGAGTAGTAGGTATCAGTGGGGGGCTAGTACACATAAGGGGGCTATGAGTACTAGGTGAGGAGGCTGGGAGTAGTGTGTGTCAGGGGGCTATGAGTAGTACATGTGAGGGGGCTTGGATAGTGTGTGTCAGGCAGCTATTATGTGAGGGGGCTATGAGTAGTATGTGAGGACACTGGTCTGGTTGCCGCGCAGGAGGAGGATGGGTGGCATGTCACGACTGAGCGTGTCCAACCATGCCATGTAGAGCCCTGACGACAACAGACCCTTCTTCGGCATCGGCAGAGTCCTGCAACAAAAGTAACATGTATACAGCGTCCCGTCAGTCATAGGTTGCTCTCTGGTGCTTTACACACATGTAACGATATAGTCTAACTTACACCATCTTTTAGGTCTTGCTGCATGTCTCCATCAATCAATCAACCTGTATTCTTACTTATAAGGTAATACAAGGTGTATAAGGTAAGTTCTTATATAGCGCAGTATCCAGTCCTCATGACTGATCAAAGCGCTTTACACTTTACTCCCTGGCAGACCTGTTCAATCGAACACCATCTCGACTTCTCTGGGAAGATTTCAGCCATGCTGCAATTGATGCGCAAGATTTATACACAAATACCCACCACTGTCTATAGTCAGTTACTCATTCTGAGTGAACTGGAGCAACGTAGAGTGAACGAACTTGCCCATGGTTCGACACCGCCGCACAGTTCGAACCCGGGTTCTCTCGGTCAAGAGTCCGAATCTCTAGCCACTGCACCACAGCGCTCCACAAATTATCATGTATTAACAGGACTACTATGTATATGGTCGATCAAAATAAAACGTAACAATATCGCCCCCTCTCTTCTTCCCCTTATACACGTAATCATATAAGTATTTAACTAATAACATTTAGAACTCTACTGATACTAAGAGAGAGTAGATCAAAAGCGATAGACTGGTACATTCTGTATATCTTAAAGACAAAGTGACATTTCTACCGCCAAAATGGTAGAGTTAGCACTTGTGTATCATTGAGCAAATCTTCATGGTTGACAACTTTTACAAGACTTCACGTTTGATTCATTTTAATGTTAACTTTGCACTAAGAAAAATTAATCAATAAACCAGGCATGCTTCAGTTAGGATATTACAACTGTGTGTGTGTTCAGGTGTGTGTCTGACTCGGTGTGTGGGTGACTGTGTGCGTGCGTGCGTGCGTGTGTCTACCTTATTAACTTTCCACTTACATTACTATTAGTTTTGCATCACTTGAATACTGTTTCAGTAGCTGTCTTAGTCGAATATTCCTAAACGTCTGCAAATCAAATCAAATACGTCGGTGATTATGCATTCATTCACAAATACTCACATGAACACAAGCCAAGCATTCACAGCCTGTTACATTAAACATTTACCCCCTCCTCACTCCATTTTGTTGACATACAATCACTAACAAGACTTCGCACATTCAGGATATTTCAACATTAATGGCCATATATCACTAATGGAACACAGCCGCCAGCCTGGACCGCCCCTGCTTGACTGACAGCTGCCCCAAACGAAACCCGCGTCGTGTAAACAACTCATAAAATGGTGGCCAGCGGGCTGAGAGTGGTGTCTCTTCTGTTCCTGAGACCGATGCAGTTTTGAAGACAATGATAATGACGTTTGACAGATTAATGTTGTTTCTGCTGATGTTAGATTGCCTGGTGTCGGTGCGGTGCTATCCAGGCCGAGGCATGAACCTGTCGAGTGAGTCCGGCAACTGATGGCCAGCTGTTGAGTTTGTTGCTGTGAATGGGCCAGTGGTGTTGTTGCGGTACTCGTTTACATCTTGACGCTTCTTTTGAGTCATTTTATGGACTGTTGATTTATTGACATCTAACTGTATTTTGAAACCGATCTTCCACCTCATAAGTTATATCCGTCGGCAGATCTTCACCACAAGTGATGTTATTCGCCGTAGGCGTAGCATGGATTCTGTCTTTTACCCACAAAACGTTTCATTTTCTGCCGACAAATTAGGTTAAACCCAGATTGTCACTTTTCCCATAACACATATATTCATTAATCATACATAATAAAAACAGTTGAAATATAATTATAATGAAATAAACTTTAGCCGCAGACCATGCAACCATGTGACTATGTGTAGGCCATTCCACTAGTGACGTCACATATCTGTGCTTTCGGACATTTCCGGAAAACAAACATTTCTAGGTTTCCACTGACCGGGCACTGTTTAAGACCAATTTTATCTATATTTTGGAAAAAAGTGGCTTCAGATTTGTGATAACATTGAATAAAATACATGTACAAGTATATTGACATAGTTCTCTGGAGAAAAAATATTTCGACAAGATACTAAGGCCTTTAAAAATAAAATATTTAACAGCCAAGTCAAGATTTGATCAAATTCGGGAGGATTAAAAACTGGGGAGTAGAAATTTGTATTTATTTAACTGAATTCGATAACAATTTTGAGAATTTCACAACAGAACGGATGCATGCATTCATAACTCGTAACAAATGGTACTTGCCAAATGATTTCGACAGATTTCACACAATTTTTTTTATGAAAAGAGTAGAAATTTAGCAACATCCTGAGAAATGTTCACAACATGAATAAGCTCGCTGCATGACACAATAACTAGATTGCCACCCACAGTAAAAATTACATAAAGACAACTGAGACATGTAGGGGAAGAATTGGTCATGCATGAGTGGACAAAAGGTTCACTTACCTTTTCCTTCTGTGTGCTCAGTTCGTTCTCTGATATCTTCCACGGATGAGTCTCCTCCGTCTCTCCTGCCTCCGTATCCAGCATCCAGTTGCCAAGGCGACTGCAGAACTCTGTATATCTGGATGCACACAGGACAATGACATACTGAGGTCATATGGAGGATAAAATAATCAGGATATCACATTGAGGTCATATGAAAGATATCATACTGAGGTCAGAGGATATCATACTTAGATCAAACAGAGGATATCATACTGAGGTCATATGGATGATATTGTACTGAGGTAATATGGAGGATATCACTTTGTGGTCATATGGAGAATATAATAGGTCATGTGAAGGATATCATACCGAGTTCATGTGGAAGATATCATACCGAGGTCATATGGTGAATATCATACTGAGGTGATATGGAGGGTATCATACTAAGGTAATAAGGTGGATATCATACCGAGGTCATGTCAACTTATTTTTGTACTTAGATACTCATCTGTAGCTAATTCACTTAGCTAGCCACCTGCTACAATAGTCATCCAGAGTGCCCTGGTCTGAAATTCGGCCCAACTGTACCTGCCTTTGTTGTAACAATTTTAATTTCTTTCACACGCAACTGACACGCGAACATTTGGTATCTATGGATAGCTGACAGATTTTTCGAGATAGTGTATATTTACTCATGAACAGATTTAATGATAGCTATTCACAATCTAGCTTACAAAACACATGACGTGGTTGAAGCCCACATTTTGGTGATTTTACTATGTCCTGCGTACTGAATTTACGCATCCATTCATAGTCTAGACCCCTGCACACGTGGCATTGCTGGAAAGCTCTGTCATTGGCTGATATGCCAAGAATGAGATCAGTGGGCTGATGTCATTCAGTGAATCAGAACCATGGTTTCAAATGTAGTGTCAATGTCATCAGCCCTCCAAAGGGAAAGTCGAAAACAAAATGGTGGAACGGTGTTTGGCAACTTATCCACTTCAAAAGTTTACTTCGGATTATCTCAAGTTTCTGCATCAATATTATAACAAAATGCCTGACAATATTCATAAATAAGGTTATTATACTAGTTCAGATAGCGAGAATGACTTTGGGGTGTTTTTTGATGTGAAAATTCAACAAATTAGCAGCGCATGTTTCTCCGGGCGTGTACGTGGGTTGCAACGGTAACGAGCAAGGTTGTGACATACATGGCTACATTTGTCTCACTGGATGTAGGGCCTACAGCCACTCGGTAATTATCTGGCAGCATGATGAATTTTTTTATGAAGTTCAGATAGTTATATCCCAATGATTTTAGTATGTTATAATGTTATTATAATAAAGCATTCCTTTAGCAATAAAATGATACCTCATTCATATTTTTATGACAAATATTAGCAAAGCTATGATTTTATAGGAACAGTATGCTGACGAGGGGATATTCAGTGGTCACTTCTGGGTTAACTTCATTTTACACTTTCAATAAGAATACAGTGAAACCTGTCTGTTCATATAGAAAACAAACTTGTCTACAATGGATGCTTTTGGAAGTCCTGAATGACTAGTTTTCATTGTCCACTGCCTGTCCATAGCAGTAATCTAGTCATAACGGATATATTTTTGTGTGTAATTAATTTAAGAAAAAGATCTGTGTCTGGTGGATGTAACGAGACTGTAACATAGTATGCGCCCCTGGTGGGTATGTGGTAACTTACAAAGATGGGTCCGGCCTCTTGCCAATGTCCTGCACAACTGTCATGGAGGAGTATTCTATACGGAACTTGCTTAGTAGTGTCGCCATGCTGCAAGACAAGGAAACACAATGGACAAACTTGCTCAGTAGTGTCGCCATGCTGCAAGACAAGGAAACAATGCACAATCTTGTTCAGTAGTGTCACTATGCTGCAAGACAAGGAAACACAATGCACACACTTGCTCAATAGTGTCGCCATGCTGCAAGACAAGGAAACAACATACAAACTTGCTCAGTAGTGTCGCCATGCTGCAAGACAAGGAAACAACATACAAACTTGCTCAGTAGTGTTGCCATGCTGCAAGACAAGGAAACACAATGGACAAACTTGCTCAGTAGTGTCGCCATGCTGCAAGACAAGGAAACAATGCAAAATCTTGTTCAGTAGTGTCACCATGCTGCAAGACAAGGAAACACAATGCACACACTAGCTCAATAGTGTCGCCATGCTGCAAGACAAGAAAACAACATACAAATTTGCTCAGTAGTGTCGCCATGCTGCAAGGCAAGGAAACACAATGGACAAACTTGCTCAGTAGTGTCGCCATGCTGCAAGACAAGGAAACAACATACAAACTTGCTCAGTAGTGTCGCCATGCTGCAAGACAAGGAAACAACATGCACAATCTTGTTCAGTAGTGTCGCCATGCTGCAAGACAACGAAACAACATACAAACTTGCTCAGTAGTGTTGCCATGCTGCAAGACAAGGAAACAACATACAAACTTGCTCAGTAGTGTTGCTATGCTGCAAAACAAGGAAACAACATACAAACTTACTCAGTAGTGTCGCCATAATGAAATTAATGTAGGCAATAAGGGGAGAGAGAGAGAGAGAGAGAGAGAGAGCGAGAGCGAGAGAGAGAGAGAGAGAGAGAGACAGAGAGACAGAGAGAGAGAGACAGAGAGAGAGAGAGACAGAGAGAGACAGAGAGTAGACAGAGAGTAGACAGAGAGTAAAGAGAGACTTTGGGTAGGCATCACTCACTGGCGTTGGTCTCGGTCTAGCTCCATTGTCTTTGTTCCCGCCGCAAACACACGCAATTTACAGCCCTGCCACAGGGAGTTGGTGGTGAGGAGGTAGGGAATGAGCAGGGTCAGTCCTACAACCCACGGGAGACGGTTAGGGAAGCACACTCTCATACAGGGCAGGGCGGAAAACAGAGCCAGGAGGGTAGGCACACACATGCATAACTCCTCCTAGACTATCTATGATATGTCTCAAAGACACTCATCCTCTGTCAGGACGTAGACATAAACAGATAGAGACCCACAGACAGACAGTGACAGAAAGACAAACAGACAGACAGACAGAGAGACAAACAATGACTGATGGACAGACAAACAGAAAAATGAAAGACAGACATATACCTAGACTCACACACAGTGAAGGATAGACACAGACAGAGAGATAGACAGACATATAGACAGACAGACAGATAAATGTAGACCGTCAGACTGACCGACAAATGTAAACAGACAGACAGACAGACTCTGTATCTGTATTCTGACTGGCAAAATGTCCTATAGACACTTCACGCCAGTGAGCATGGTGGATAAATTTTTTACATGTTGGGGTAGACTAATCTGGAATGAGTTCAATGATGTACTTGATACAATGCTTGGAGGTAGAGAATTCCACTCTTTTATTGTGACTGGGAAAAAGCTGTTTCCAAATATGTTTGTCGAGTGCCTGCTTTGTCCTAACTGTTTATTATGTTTACGTGAGCATCTGGTGTTGCGTTTGATGTATTGATCTAGTGGGATATCTATGAGGTTATGTTCCATTTTATATAATATGCTAAGTCTTTGGGTTTTTCTTCTTGATTGGAGGGTGTCCCACTGGAGATCTTTAAGGAGTTGTGTTACCGTTCCTGGCTCTCTAGAATAGTTGTTCTTACAAAATCTGGCGGCTTGTCTCTGGGTTCTTTCTAGGAGTTTGATATTTCTTAGGCAATGTGGATCCCATGATGCTGACCCATATTCAAGTATAGGGTGGACAAGGGTTGTGTAGGCTATGGACTTGATATGGGTTGGGCATTTATTTTAATTTCTTCTAATAATTCCTAATGTCTGTTGTGCTTTTTTGTGTGACTGATTTGCATTGTATTGTCCAATTTAATGTATTTGATATATGTATGCCAAGATAACAGTGTGATTCAACAGATTTAAGTTGTTGTCCATAGAAGGTGTAGAGATTTGGTGTCAGTTTTCTTGTGGCTATTGTCATTGTATAACATTTAGTGGAGTTGAATTTCATAAGCCAGGTGTGTTACCATTTCTCAAGTTTGAGCAGATCGTTTTGGAGGACAGATGTGTCTTGGTCAGTTTTAATCAGTGAATATAACAGGCAGTCATCTGCAAAAAGGCGAACAGTTGAGGAAAGATTGTTTGGCTGGTCATTTATGTAAAGTAGGAAAAGTAGGGGCCCCAGTACTGTGCCCTGTGGTACCCCAGAAATGACTTGAGTTGATGTTGACTTGGTTCCATTTATAACAACCTGTTGAGTCCTTCCTGTAAGGAAGCTATTTATCCATGATGATATTGGGCCTGTGACGCCATAGTGTTTGAGTTTGTGGATTAGTCTTTTATGTGGAACTTTATCGAATGCTTTGGTGAAGTCAAGGATGGCCAGTCTACAGATTTCTTCTCATCAAGGGATTTGCTTATGTCGTGGATTGTTTTAATTAATTGTGTTTCAGTTGATCTTTTGGCACGGAAGCCATGTTGGTGGTCAGTTAGAATGTGGTGCTGTTCAAGGTGTTTCATAATGAGACTATGTATGATGTGTTCAAGAAGTTTAGAAACCACAGGATATTGGTCTGTAGTTGGATGTTTCTGCTCTACTTCCTCTCTTAGAAATTGTGTTTCAGTTGCTGTTACATTGGCTTCTTTCCAGGTATTGGGGACTTGTCCAGAGTCAACAGATGATTGAAAAATGTTGTGTATTATTGGTGCCATCTGGTCCTTGCGATTTAGAAATGTTAATTTTGGAAAGTTGATCAAGTACTCCTTTAAATGAAATTGTTAGTTTGGGGATTTCTCCATGTGGACTTCTGGTCATATCTGGTAGGGTGGAATTTCCTTCATCTGTAAAGACACTTTGGAACCGATTGTTTTTTAAGGCTTCTGCTTTATGTTTGTCATCACTAATGATGTTACCCGCAATGTTAAGGTCCCCAATGCCCTGCTTATCCTGTCTAAGTTTAGAGATGAAGCTCCAAAATGATTTAGGTTTCTCTGTTATTGTTGTTGTCAGGAATTGACTTATGTACGATAGTCTAGCAGAACGAAGGTGTTTATGCATGTTTCTCCTGATGTCACAGAATTCTTTCCAGTCTTCTGGATTTCTAGTTCTTTTTGCTTTGTTATATAGCTGTTTCTTTCTTTTGCACATTTTCTTTAAATCTTTATTGAACCAGGGAAGATTGTGTCTTGAAGTAGTAAGACGGTGTGGTACATATTGGTTCATAATGTTGATGATTTTTGTGGAAACAAGATTCCACTTGTCATTGACTGTCATGTTTTGGTTTTGAGAGAAGTATTCATATGTGAAGTTTTCAAGAGATTTCTGGATGTTAATGTTGTTGGCTTTATTTCTAATGAAGACTTTATGTTTCGGACGATGTTTGCGTTTGGGCGAGATGTTTACATCAGTAATGACTGTGCTATGATCTGCTGTTCCGTCTACTACATTTATCTTCTTTATTAACCCAGGTCTATTGGTGAAGACAAGATCTAAAATATTGTTGGCATTTCCCTGTCTGTGCGTGGGTTCCTTGACATGTTGGATCAGTCCATGTTCCTCTGTAAGTGAGAGTAATTTACTGGCAGCAGTTGTACTGTATCCATTGTTAGGTGTGACTTGGTGAATTTCCCAATTGATGTTAGGGAGGTTGAAATCACCAGTAATGATGACATGTCTGTTTCTCTGTCATTTCTAAAGACGTTAAAGTTGCTTGGGAATAATTTTCAATTTTTTATTGAGGGATCTAACCATGATTCAGTGCTACAGATGTCTGGGTTGTGTAGATTGTTTAGTGCTTTGATGTCTGAGGCTTTCTTTTTAATGCTTTGGCAGTTTATGAGGATGCATCTGAAGTTTGGTCTCGTTTTCCATCTATATGCTTTCCTGCTATTAGTTGTATTGTTATTGGTGGTTTCATTTAGGTTATGACTGTTACTGTCCAGAGGATAAAAGGGATTTGCTGTTGGGATTTCTGTATCTCTGAAAAAAGAATTTGTGTGAAGTTGATGCATTCGGGGCAGGCCCACGAACATGAGGAATTTATTAATCGTTTGTATTCATTGTCATCTATTGCACAGCATTGTGTGTGGATCCAGTTTAGGCAGTGGTCGCACTGAATTGCTTTATGGTCAATTAGAACATCCCCATGGCAAATGCCACAGAGTGCTGAGCAAGTTGAACAGTGCCATGGTACATTTAGGTTTCTGTAAGTGTTTTTAAATTCTTGTCTGGATATCCTGGCGCATTTGATGTGTGTCGATTTATTACAATCATTACAAATTAGGATGAGTGCATTAGACTTTAGTGATTTCTTACATGAGTGACATTTAGAGAGGCCTGGATTTAGTTGAACATCTCCTGATAGCATGATGCATAGAAGTATGGAGAATTTTGTTGTTGTCCTGGGTTTGTACGGTAGAGGAGTGATCAGTAATCCAGTGGAGGTGCTGGATTTGAGACATTTCAATTGGGCTATGGTTTTCCATATGGGACTGTAAATGTAGTAGGACGTGACAGAATGGGTGTCTTGTCTAGCTTTGGCATTGACATAGGTCTCGTTTGTGTTGCTCTGGAAACTCTCAAACTTGGGATCATTTAAAAGCCTAAAAGTGATCTGCAGACATAAAACCATGAACAGGGTACATCTAAAAGTGAATTTTATAGGAGTATGTCGTATGGAGCCTGCCATGTCACCAACTCGCGTGGTAGTGGTTAAGAATTGATAAAACGGTTAAGTAGTTATTAAGAAACACACCCACATTTAAATACACCCACACTTAAAAAGTGTACTAAAATTAATATAAAAAAATAAAAGATAAATAATCATAAAATATCTGTCCGTGTAAAAGGTTTAGTGACTAGTTTCTGTAGGCTGCAGTATTATACTGGTCCAGTCAGTTTCTGTAGGCTGCTGTATTATACTGGTCCAGTCAGTTTCTGTAGGCTGCTGTATTATACTGGTCCAGTCAGTTTCTGTGGGCTGCTGTATTATACTGGTCCAGTCAGTTTCTGTGGGCTGCTGTATTATACTGGTCTAGTCAGTTTCTGTAGGCTGCTGTATTATACTGGTCCAGTCAGTTTCTGTAGGCTGCTGTATTATACTGGTCCAGTCAGTTTCAGTAGGCTGCTGTATTATACTGGTCCAGTCAGTTTCTGTAGGCTGCTGTATTATACTGGTCCAGTCAGTTTCTGTTGGCTGCTGTATTATACTGGTCCAGTCAGTTTCTGTAGGCTGCTGTATTATACTGGTCCAGTCAGTTTCTGTAGGCTGCTGTATTATACTGGTCCAGTCAGTTTCTGTAGGCTGCTGTATTATACTGGTCCAGTCCGTTTCTGTAGGCTGCTGTATTATACTGGTCCAGTCAGTTTCTGTAGGCTGCTGTATTATACTGGTCCAGTCCGTTTCTGTAGGCTGCTGTATTATACTGGTCCAGTCAGTTTCTGTAGGCTGCTGTATTATACTGGTCCAGTCCGTTTCTGTAGGCTGCTGTATTATACTGGTCCAGTCAGTTTCTGTAGGCTGCTGTATTATACTGGTCCAGTCAGTTTCTGTAGGCTGCTGTATTATACTGGTCCAGTCAGTTTCTGTAGGCTGCTGTATTATACTGGTCCAGTCAGTTTCTGTAGGCTGCTGTATTATACTGGTCCAGTCAGTTTCTGTAGGCTGCTGTATTATACTGGTCGTCAGTTTCTGTAGGCTGCTGTATTATACTGGTCCAGTCAGTTTCTGTAGGCTGCTGTATTATACTGGTCCAGTCAGTTTCTGTAGGCTGCTGTATTATACTGGTCCAGTCCGTTTCTGTAGGCTGCTGTATTATACTGGTCCAGTCAGTTTCTGTAGGCTGCTGTATTATACTGGTCCAGTCCGTTTCTGTAGGCTGCTGTATTATACTGGTCCAGTCAGTTTCTGTAGGCTGCTGTATTATACTGGTCCAGTCCGTTTCTGTAGGCTGCTGTATTATACTGGTCCAGTCAGTTTCTGTAGGCTGCTGTATTATACTGGTCCAGTCAGTTTCTGTAGGCTGCTGTATTATACTGGTCCAG
>OZ023216.1:6419671-6569593 GCA_963995525.1 Escarpia spicata
AATGTTCTACAGAAGTGTGCTAGAAGCAGTTTTGTCAACATTTAATTTTTGTGTTCTCGGTTCAAACTAGTCATAATATTACTTTAGCAAGTTTCACTAAAACACGAATAAGTGATTACAAGTCAATGTCAGTTCAGTTTTATAGTCAGGATCCAAACTCTTACAGAAAATTGCTGTAAATAGTGTTCTACATAGATTTTCTGTTGATGATTATCAGCCTCAGCTATACATTTTAAACAGCGGAATATACTAATTAATATATGAATACTAATTAATTAATTAATACTAATTAGGAAAAAATGAAAACTCTCAAATATCACTAACATGTGAGTGGATATATCTCTGTACAATCCAGCATTCACAAGTAAAATACTGCAATAATTAGACGCTGAAGACAGACTTTGATATCCGTGCAGCCAACTAGCCTGTGCTGACACCTACTGGATAATGTTGATGTAGTCAACAACCTGGGCCTGCGGAGCAGTCAGCCAGTTGGTCTTGAAGCCAAGCAACAGCGTGTTGGGTCTCAACTTGCCAATGCCTGGACCCTAAAGCGACCAATGCACTGTGAAGTAGACGTACAGGTGGACAGAATGAACAGATCTTCTCAGTGTATGCAGCAACAGTAACCTTAAACCAAACTATTTATCAAACTGAGTCAATAGTATTAATAATGCTGATAAATTTATGTAGATCGCCATTCGATTGGACACGCCTGTAACATCAATGGAAGCGGCCTGTTCTAAATATGCACACAATAAATCATCTTCCATTCGGGGCACTGATGTGCGTTCATGTGTTTACATCCCGTCAGACTATTAATGTAACTTTTTCCCATATAGCGAAAGAAGCATATGTTAATAAATAAATAAACAAACAAATGTGTTGAAACAGACCAACTATTTACCTACAAGAGACATTGAACTCCAGCTCTAAGGCTATGAGCTGTCACTCCAGTGTAGAACTTACCTATAAGAGACATTGAACTCCAGCTCTACGGCTATGAGCTGTCACTCCAGTGTAGAACTTACCTATAAGAGACATTGAACTCCAGCTCTAAGGCTATGAGCTGTCACTCCAGTGTAGAACTTACCTATAAGAGACATTGAACTCCAGCTCTCAGGCTATGAGCTGTCACTCCAGTGTAGAACTTACCTATAAGAGACATTGAACTCCAGCTCTAAGGCTATGAGCTGTCACTCTAGTGTAGAACTTACCTATAAGAGACATTGAACTCCAGCTCTAAGGCTATGAGCTGTCACTCTAGTGTAGAACTTACATATAAGAGGCATTGCACTCCAGCTCTAAGCTGTCACTCTAGTGTAGAAGAGCTTATCTGTAAGAGACTCTGAGCTCTGGCTCTAAGACTCTGAGCTGTCACACTAGTGTGAAAAAACTTGTAGGAGACTCTGAGCTCCAGCACAAAGACTCTGAGCTGTCACTCTAGTATAGAACTGACCTGTAAGAGACACTGAGCACCGGCTCTAAGACTCTGAGCCGTCACACCAGAGTAGAAGGCCTTAACTTTCCGGTTGTGCATCCAGGTGTAGGCTTTGCTTGTGAGAAACTTTGTGTTGATCAGCTTCTCTTGTGGGTTACCCTGGACAGACAAGTGTAACTATTACTACTAGTGTTTAAACAAATATTATTTATTTATTCTTTACATAATAAACAAATATAAGTATGATAAAATAATTGTTTATATGTGCCACAGCATGTTGGTTCAGAACATATGGTATCTGTTTTGTATGTGAAGTATGTGTGAAGTTACAGATAATTAAATGACCTACACAAAGAAATAAACTTTGGAGAAATTAGTAATTAAAGTTTTCCACAACTCTTCAATAGCAATGGAAATTTACATTTAAGGTGGGTCAATGAAATTGTGCTCTGTTGTTTGGTATATTTTGTTCCTGCATTGTTTGCCTACCATGGAACTGCTTGTCTGCGATCCATTCACTAAAATATCAGCCAATTGTTTTAACATATATTTTAAACATATATTGTTCAACATTTTTATTAGTGTGAGTTGCTCAGCTATTTCCGGTTAACTAAAATCAACATGGCTTCCATGGAAACTGATAATTCGTCAACAGATTGTCATAAATATTCCGTTTGTCATAGTGTTTGTGAAATTAACTGTGTTTCAGACTGACACATTTCCTGCCTCTTGTCCGCATGGAATAATAATAAAAAAAATAGTAGAGTTTTCTTTTGGGGCAAACAAATAAAACTGCTAAAATATGTAGTAATAAGATCGATTTATAAATAAATCCTAATTACTACTATTAAAAATAACTGCACCTTTAAATCTCCAGCTTTTCAGATGAACAGAAAGATGATAACTGGTTATCCCACTGTGACCAGGATTTAAACGCTGAATCTTTGTGAAGCATCTGCACTGACCACTACAACGGGTGGTCAATGTGACCTCTATGTAGTCATGGACTCAATGGTGACTTTTATGGGAGGTCAGAAATTACCTTTGACCTAGTTGTCAACTGACCTGAATGACCTGTCCACACACCATCAATCCAACGTTCTTGCTGATGTTTGCCGCGATGTCCACCAGGGCTGGTCGGTCAGCCGGGAAGCCGGACATCACCAGCAGCTGTGGCCTGAAATACTGTCCACCTTAAAATTGTGCAGGGTATTTCGTGGGAGAGTTATAGTTAATGTCCACATAATGCTATCTCAGAAGCCTGTATTACATCCTGGTTAGCCGAGAATATTTCTTATATCAGGTGTTATCAAAATTACATTTTAGATAATCTTTGTTGATACTTTTTTTTTAATGCTCCTATGTTTTGGTTTACTAAGTTGGCATGCTGTGAAAGTGTAACATTGTTAGTTATTTAAAACAGGTGACTGTTTGGGGGATTATTTTTTAAAAGATCATGTTATATAATGGGAAGCAAGTTAATGAGAATGGAGTGAGTGATGTCATACACGAGTGAACAACCAACCTCCTGAGCACGGTCTCCCGAACCCACAACCTGACGTGTGAACCCACAACGTGACGAGTGAACCCACAACCTGACGAGTGAACCCACAACCTGACGAGTGAACCCACAACGTGACGAGTGAACCCACAACGTGACGAGTGAACCCACAACCTGACGAGTGAACCCACAACGTGACGAGTGAACCCACAACCTGACGAGTGAACCCACAACGTGACGAGTGAACCCACAATGTGGCGAGTGAACCCACAACCTGACGAGTGAACCCACAACATGACGAGTGAACCCACAACATGACACGTGAACCCACAACCTGACGAGTGAACCCACAACGTGACGAGTGAACCCTCAACGTGATGAGTGAACCCACAACCTGACGAGTGAACCCACAACGTGACGAGTGAACCCACAACCTGACGTGTGAACCCACAACGTGACGAGTGAACCCACAACTTGTCGAGTGAACCCACAACCTGACCAGTGAACCAACAACCTGACAAATGAACCCACCATAGATTGAGTTAACCCACTACAGAATGAGTTAAACAGAAACAAAAAGACATCTTTGTGGGTCTATGCATCTATAAGAGTTAAGAAAACTAACCATCAACAACTACAATCAAGAACGTTACGTCGGCAGTTTACTAGAATAACCTTGTCACAAGTGCATTGTACCAACTCTTTTAGCCATATAGGCCCACATAGTTGCCTTTTCTTTCTCTATAACCCATGACCTAATGAGTGAACCTCGATCTCCTATACACTAGACGCCACCGTGTAGCTCTGCTGCACCTACCTGAAATTCTTGACGTGTTCGAGGACAGAAGTCAACTTGAGTGTGTGTTGAAGGGCACTACGGTAGACATGGGCCTGAGTGGATGAACCCCAGTTGACATCTGGTGACACAGATGTGAATTAATACAGAAAGAGGCGAGCGGACTCAGCGCTGCAGAGGAGGGTGTCAGGGCAAGATGCAATAAACGCCATTTCTGTAATTATGTCCAAACAGGGACAAAATGTTTATGTATAAGTTTCCATTTAAACTCAAGAAGGTGAAACACAAAAGTGAGTTTGTCACGAAACCCACAAAATGGATATATCATGTTTGCACTAAAACCCTTCCGATATTGCCATCCCGCCTACAAATTTGGTGTATTAATATATAGATGGATAATAAACAAATAAACTAGGAATCAAGTTCGTGACCAGTCATCATCTAGTAACCTGGCTTGTTTCTAGGTGGTGACCAGTCGCCATCTAGTAACCTGGCTTGTTTCTAGGTGGTGACCAGTCGCCATCTAGTAACCTGGCTTGTTTCTAGGTGGTGACCAGTCGTCATCTAGTAACCTGGCTTGTTTCTAGGTGGTGACCAGTCGCCATCAAGTAACCTGGCTTGTTTCTAGGTGGTGTCCAGTCGCCATCTAGTAACCTGGCTTGTTTCTAGGTGGTGACCAGTCGTCATCTAGTAACCTGGCTTGTTTCTAGGTGGTGACCAGTCGCCATCTAGTAACCTGGCTTGTTTCTAGGTGGTGACCAGTCGCCATCTAGTAACTGGGCTTGTTTCTAGGTGGTGACCAGTCGCCATCTAGTAACCTGGCTTGTTTCTAGGTGGTGACCAGTCGCCATCTAGTAACCTGGCTTGTTTCTAGGTGGTGACCAGTCGTCATCTAGTAACCTGGCTTGTTTCTAGGTGGTGACCAGTCGTCATCTATTAACCTGGCTTGTTTCTAGGTGGTGACCAGTCGTCATCTATTAACCTGGCTTGTTTCTAGGTGGTGACCAGTCGTCATCTAGTAACCTGGCTTGTTTCTAGGTGGTGACCAGTCGTCATCTAGTAACCTGGCTTGTTTCTAGGTGGTGACCAGTCGTCATCTAGTAACCTGGCTTGTTTCTAGGTGGTGACCAGTCGTCATCTAGTAACCTGGCTTGTTTCTAGGTGGTGACCAGTCGTCATCTAGTAACCTGGCTTGTTTCCAGGTGGTGATGCGTATGTGTCTGTGCATGATGTTAGGCAGTAACTTAAACTTCAATTACTAGTGCCTTATTGTGTTTATGAGACATCTTCCTACCACTATAAACATTTAATTCTCCAATGATTTTGCATTTATATGGCAATAAAGTACAACGAACTGTGATTTGTAACATGAAGCAGACAATACAATGCTGTAATGTTACCAGTATTGCAACTATGAGACAATGGTATTGTGTATGGCTCTATATGGAACACATCAAACATTTTACAAGATACTTCAAGATTTCTTATTCACATTCATATGGGTATCACAGTGACGGGAAATTTTCTGTAACCCAACAGACAATAAAGTTATTGTATTGTATTGTATCAATACCACACAGCCGGCGATTCACTTACATGATTTACTCTTCAAGACATGAACAGAGGTAGAACAGCGCATCTTTCATTTTGTTTTGATGCCCCTCTGAGTTTGGGTTCCAAGAATTTAGGCGCAATAGAAATTATCTTATTATTATTATACAAAGAACTGTCAAATGTCTCGTCTTTATGTTCAAGTCCTTCTATATAGTTTGTATGTTTTAAATCAATTAAGCATATAACATGCCGTAAGACAACTGGTTCACCTGAATAAAAGCACATGTTTCAGAACTGCATAAAGCTACTTGTGAAGCGGTCTACCCACCTGGCTTGCGGTAGTGGACATAGGTGTAGAGGGTGGCCACCACCCCAAGGGTGACAAAGGCAGTGTACCAGCTGATGATGAACATCACCACCAGACAGATGACTGCCCCCAGTAGACTAAGCCACATGGAATAGTAGCGAAACGCCGGGCGCCAACCTACAGCAGAACAAGGTTCCAATCACAACTCCCAGGGGAACTCATGTCAAATCCGGGCAAACCTCAACTTTCTGCCATTATACCATATTTTTGCCTGCATTTTATATTTTGTTCAACCCACTATTTCAGGTATATCACTTTACAAAGATATTGCGTCTCCATGTAATTTTGAGGTTCAAATAGTGCCCCGGTTTATGCTAATTTATGCTGCTGTATTCATGCGTTACTGTACATTTGAAATGAACGACATATCAACATGAGTTGATCTAAATCCAGCGTGCAATTTGGACGTAATATTGCCCTAAATAGAATATATTATAAAACAGTACGCCTGAAATGATGCATAGGACATGAATGAATGCATCGACGCATGAAATTTAGGCATAAATAAAAGACAAATATTGGTGGAATCGAGGTGGGCTCAAATTCTACACATGCGCTTTCTTACGTCTTTTAGAATATAACAGAACCTCCTCAAAGCAACCACCTCTTAGAAGCGGCCACCCCTTGAAAGTGGCCACTCTAATCGGGTTGGTTCCATTGAAAATGTTAAACTAATTCTGGTGAGCCATGAACGTTGTGCATCTAGACTCTAAAGCACAAACAAGAGAGAAACCGACTTAAATTTGTGAAAAAAAACTGAGAAATGTATGAAGCAATCCACACATGGATTAACATCAACACATTAGTTACGACCACAGATAATGCCTGCTCCCTTACTTGGTGACATTGCAAGGGAGGCACCTAAGCAAGATTAGTATTTAGGAAAACAAACAATTACTGCTCCCTTACCTAGCTACAAATACTAACTGCTCCCTTACCTGGTTGCAAACATTGACTGATCCCTCAGCTTAATACAGAAACTGACTGTTCCATTACCTGGCTGCAAACAATGACTGGTCCCTTACCTGGTGACACACAATGACTGGTCCCTTACCGGGTGACTTGGCGAGTGAGGCGTCGAAGCAGGAGTAGTTGATGAGTGCGTAGGACATGAGGAAGAAGTTAGAGATGAGGGGAGCAATGGCGTTGAGCTGACCTGACAACAACAACATCAGCATCATTTTAACACATTTTTTATTCACCATTTCGCATGGTTTTTATTTATATTTCGAAAAGCCGGCATCGTGTTACACGTGCACACCATAAAAACAAACCTGTGGGATATTACCCAGAAGTCAGGGCTACGACATTATCAGAAGAAGATCAGTGCAGACGTCATCATAGAAGAACATCATCTGTCCACATGTTCACAGTCCACATTGTCCCTTGTAAAAGTTCCCAGCCTATGTGAAATATGTTCATTTCAGAGTAACTGCCAATACTAATGCAAAACACACCTTAAACTGCCCTACACCCACCAATGCCACCATGTCACCCACCAATGCCCTCCATGTCACCCACCAATGCCCTCCATGACACCCACCAATGCCCTCCATGACACCCATAGATACACTCCATGTTACCCACCAATGCCCTCCATGTCACACACCAATGCCCTCCATGACACCCACCAATGCCCTCCATGACACCCACAGATGCCCTTCACGTCACCAACCAATGCCCTTCTTGACACCCACCAATGCCCTCCATGACACCCACCAATGCCCTCCATGACACCCACAGATGCCCTCCATGACACCCACCAATGCCCTCCATGACACCCACAGATGCACTCCATGTTACCCACCAATGCCCTCCATGTCACCCACCAATGCCCTCCATGACACCCACCAATGCCCTCCATGACACCCATAGATACACTCCATGTTACCCACCAATGCCCTCCATGTCACACACCAATGCCCTCCATGACACCCACCAATGCCCTCCATGACACCCACCAATGCCCTCCATGACACCCACAGATGCCCTTCACGTCACCAACCAATGCCCTTCTTGACACCCACCAATGCCCTCCATGACACCCACCAATGCCCTCCATGACACCCACAGATGCCCTTCATGTCACCCACCAATGCCCTCCATGACACCCACCAATGCCCTCCATGACACCCACAGATGCCCTCCATGACACCCACCAATGCCCTCCATGACACCCACAGATGCACTCCATGTTACCCACCAATGCCCTCCATGTTACCCACCAATGCCCTCCATGACACCCACCAATGCCCTCCATGACACCCACCAATGCCCTCCATGACACCCACAGATGCCCTTCATGTCACCCACCAATGCCCTTCATGACACCCACAAGGGTTTGTGCCAGAAAAAATAATTTGGGTAGAGTTAGTCAATTTTTAGACTATGGAACTGGCAGGCAAAGCTTGCCACTGGTGCCGTAGGCACACTGATCGGCGGGGGATCTGGGGCTCTCCCCCAGAAAAAAATTGGATTTCCCGGCATTTGGAGTCGGAAATCCCGCCCGGCTCACGGTGATCATTTCCATGTTTTGTAGGAGAATGAATGACAACTGTAACAGTCAGCATGAAAATTGTAAACTTGCCTACACGTTTTAGAATAAATAGTATGATTCATGATGCAGTATGGTATCTTGTGTTATTTTTCTTCACCAAGAAACAATTAATACTCGAAAATATCGCAAAAAAATGTACAGCCATGTATAGCATGCCGTACACCATGTTCTATCATGAGGTGAAGTCTTCAATCCCACAGTGAATAGCATGTTTAGCCAATCGCAGAATAGCTAGCATAAACGTGTTGGCACAGGCTCATTCTTCACTATTAAAAACATCACCAAGTAGGAGTTTCATTGCACAGAATGTTATCAACGTATGCGCATTACGTGATGAAAAAATTAAAAAATCTGAATTTATTTTGGGTATGTATCTGTACCCTAGAATGATTTTTGGGTAGGTTTTTTTCCTGCTGGCGGAAACCCTGCTCCTTGCGACACCCACCAGTGCCCTCCATGACATCCACCAATGCCCTCCATGACACCCACAGATGCCCTCCATGTCACCCACCAATGCCCTTTATGACACCCACCAGGGTTTGTGCCAGAAAAAATGCCTTCCATGACACTCACCAATGCCCCCATGACACCCACCAGTGCCCCCAATGTCACCCACCAACGCTATGTCACCCACCAACGCTTCCCCATGACATCCATCAATGCCCCCATGACACCCACCAATGCCCCCCATGTCACCCACCAATGCCAATGCAAGCGAGGCCGATGCAGAATGCCAGGATGTACGCGAGCCTGGGTTCCTCCGACTTGCCGTAGCCGCGGGCAAAGATATGGATCCCTGGGAAGATCTTGTCCTTACACACGGCCTGCAAGAGGTCAAAGGTTACTCTTACTATACACAGCCTGCAAAAAAGGTCAAATGTTACTCATACTATACACAGCCTGCAAGAGGTCAAAGGATACTCTTACTACACACGGCCTGCAAGAGGTCAAAGGTTACTCTTACTATAAACGGCCTGCAAGAGGTCAAAGGTTACTCTTACTACACACAGCCTCCAAGAGGTCAAAGGTTACTCTTACTACACACAGCCTCCAAGAGGACAAAGGTTACTCATACTATAAACGGCCTGCAAGAGGTCAAAGGATACTTTTACAACACACGACCTGTACGAGGTCAAAGGATACTCTTACTACACATGACCTGCAAGAGGTCAAAGGATACTCTTACTACACACAACCTGCAAGAGGTCAAAGGTTGCTCTTACAGGCGACATACAAGCAGGTACAGAAGATAGTCCACAAATCTGAATTTGCTCAAATCATTACGTGAGTGAAATCAATATGAAATGGTAATGTTTACCTGCTGCTGGCAAAGTAGCACAAACAATCAGATGAAACATACAGCCTTGTCCGGTTATTTGTTCTATTCCGCTACCATTTTGTACATTTCACAGAGGAACAGTCCTGCCATCAAGTAAACGCACCCTCGTAGAAAGGGTGACAACTTACAACGTCCCTGGGGCCGCTTTCATGAAGCATACTTAAAGTTACGCAATTACTTAGCGTCACGTGTTTGTATAAACTCCTGTGTTAACTTATATTTAAAAAATTACGTAATTTACTAAGACAATCATCTTAGCGTTAAGAACGTTCTTAGCCGCTTCATGAAACCAGCCCCTGGTGATTACCTGAAAGACTTTTGGTGCTGATACTAAACTTGCTAGTGCAGATGACAGCGTCGCAGAAATGATGCCGGCAACTGTGATTGGTCCAAAGGCTGATGTCAGCTGCATCATCTGAAATATTACAGTAATGATATAAAAACTTGCTGTGTCAACAGAATCGTTCCAAAATAAAATCATTGCAAAATATGATCATTATGAAATAGAAGCATTGTGAATTACAATCATTGCAATATAGTATAGTTGAACAGAACTGAGGTACAATATAATCATTGTAAAATAGTATAGTTGAATAGAATTGAGGTCCAATATAATCATTGTAAAATAGTATAGTTGAATAGAATTGAGGTCCAATATAATCATTATAAAATAGAATCATTATAAAATAGTATTGTTAAATAAAATTGCTTTAACATAAAATAATTACAAAATAGCTTCGTTGTGAAACAGAATCAGAATAAAATTATTGTCAACTATAATTGACATAATATAGTATTGGTGTCAAATAAAGAATCACAGTCAAATGAAATAATTGTCAAACAGAATCTCTGTCGAAAAGAATCAGTCAAACAGATTTTTCTATCTGTCGAATAGTATCACTGTAAAACAGAATCTCTGTCGAACAGAATCAGTTGAATAGAACTGCTGTCAAATCTAGTCACCATGATGGCTACCTGTACAAGGTACCTAGTCACGGCCCCCCGACAGTTACCTGCATGTCATTGAGGAGGCCGTAGGGACAACTCTTAGTGTCAACACAAGACGGTGATGATGCAGTGACACTGGCCGCAACGTAGCCTGACTGCAGTGTCCCATTACCGATCCAGTCGGTGCTGCCCCCTAGTGCCACACTGCGCAGCATGCATGAGCCGGCCATCCAGGCCATAGCAACATAGGTGGACATGGAGATAAGAATGGCGAGGAGCGTTCCTTTAGGGATGGCCGACTGCGCGTCCTACAAACCAGGGAAAGGAACAATCAAAGATACAATGTCTGTTTCTTGTTTATTAACGTTTATTATTATATTGCCCTTAAGACAAGAACCAATACATCAAGACATACTGCCCGTTAAGCTGTGTTCAGCAAGCCAGAAACAGTGTTCACAATTTGAAAATTACACCCACAAAATGTTCAAAGTGTGAACATCAAACACTAAACAGACATGACAGCATGTATTGGTCAGCTGTCCCTAAACATAGGGTGCACAGCATGTATTGTTCAGCTGTCCCTAAACATAGGGTGCACAGCATGTATTGGTCAGCTGTCCCTAAACATAGGGTGCACAGCATGTATTGGTCAGCTGTCCCTAAACATAGGGTGCACAGCATGTATTGGGACACTTAAATTATCAGCTGTCCCTAAACATAGGGTGCACACAAATAATTCTCAGATTCACTGTCCCAAGGGACACGAACGAATCCTGACATCATGTCGTCCCCTTCTTACTGTCCTGGTGTTAACCTGGCTTTGTAACTTCACCATGGTTACCTCTTCCACCCTGCTACTAACTATTTTTGAGCGGCTAAACTATCGAGGCCATATTGTTTTCTAAATTTAGTACAAATGTTTTTGACAGAAATTTGACATTACTCTCAAGAACAGCAAGAAGTGCCAATTGACTTGAAGACTGCAACTTTGTAAGCAATCCGAGCATCTGTCAATTTAGCAGGTGCCTGGAAGGGTGGGAAGTGGAGCAAGTTATTGACATCATCTGATCAGAGTCGCATTTGTGGTTAACTGTGTTTTGATGTGGCAATTGGCAACAATTGCTACAGAGTACTTGGAGCTGATCTTCCAAGCTATTGTTAGACTGAACCTTGGTGTGGAAAGTGGCAACAATTATTTCAGTAGAGATGATCTTTCCAGCTATAGTTGTAACAGTACAGCTGTAACCTTGGCCAATTTGTATGAGCCAGCCGGACCTGTAGACATGGAGTAATCAGGGGCCCAACAGTGAATCTAGTGGCCAGCAGGCCCCTGCTAAAACAGACCGTGCTAGCGACAATATATGTCTTAACGGGAGTCTCCCCAACCTTACATATTATTCATATTACCAATGTATTAATACATATAATGTATATGTTGACAAGGTCAAATAAATGGAATCTTGGATCTTTTTGTACATTACAGCGAAACATTGGGGGACTGCAACTAGGATTTTAGATGCGTATTGTGACATATCGTAAATGTATAAAGGCCAGCTGGTAGCTGAAAGAAGGCGACACATTGGTGCTGGTGCTGCAGTAGTTACATCACCCAAGTTTGTGTTGTTTATGTCAGAGCAGCTGCGATTGTAATACACTGTTTTTGATACACTGCTTTTTATTAATGCATCTGCACCGGGGAAAAAAGTGGGTACGCACTCATCAGAAATACAAATAAGTGGTGTCCCAATACATAGGGACAAAATAATTAAAATAATCTAGATTTTTAGGGTGTCCCAAAACATACACTGTCCCAATACTTACGGACATTACGATATTACCTGAAACTGGCACATATTACATAGGCACGCACACCTACCTTTAACATACAGTGTCCCAATACATACGGACATTACGGTATTATCTGTAACTGGCACATATTACATAGACACGCATAAACTACAAGTGTCTGGATTTTGTCAAAAATAGTGATTTCGAGTTGTTTACATATTCGCGTAGACAAATTATTCAACTTGCCTTGTGTAAACATTGTTGTTACAAAATAAAATATTTTATGCCATAAAACATCATTTTTGTGACATGCCCCATCGTCCAAAAGTCTTTATTTTAGTGAAACGATCCGTGTAATGAGACATGTTTACATTTTTTCTAGCGATGTTTATACGTCGCCAAACCGCTCAATTCCAACATGGCGCATACCGTTGGACAGCGTCACTTTCGCACTGTCTTATGGGAATAATCTATTGTAAAGATGTTCGGTCGTATTCGAGTAATCCCGAATATAAATGAGCACTCCCAGCCAACACGAGACAACCAACGCAGCAACAATCGGCTTCTTATTGGTCGATGATTATCACGTGCTCCCGTTCAACGACGCGATTGGCTACAGCGCTTGCTTCTGCATAAATTATGTTCTGCATAAATTAGTGTTTACCAGTTCGTTCTGAAAGTTTTCACGTGTTCTCTCTCGTTATTCATAAAAGTAGCAGTATGGCAGATAGGAGACAGAAAGGGAAGGAGTTTTATGGTGTTGGGAAGGCCCAGTGACGCAGACAACTGATGCTGGCACGTTCATCGAGAGGAAAAGCGTCGGAAAGTGCGACTTCACATCCGATGTTGATGAAAGTTACGTGCTGTCATCGAAGGTAATGGCTGTTCCTGTCACGCCGACTGTTGCAGCACAGCCACAGGTATAATATTGTTTTTATGTATACATAGAACTTCGATTTGTAAATAAGTTCAACTTTGTAATACAAAATTATGTAATATACTCGGTATTACCAACAATATATTAGATGCATAGGCCTAATGTTATTAGTATTACTCCAGAATACAGGACCCAGATCCAGGGACCAAGGCCAGGGTTATTGGCAATTGCCTGTCGGTGTCAACTAAGATCTGAAATAATTACTCTAGTCATGCATGTGTGTATCAATACAGTTAGCTTTTAGTAAGCAGTTTACTGTTATGGATATGTTGTAGTTTAGACATAAGCATAACTGATAAATGCCCAACTAAAAAATATTTTGTCTACCCAATCTTTGCCCGCAACAATAGACAGTTATATTGTGAACTCAATATGAAATATAATAAAAGAATTGTACATTTCAGACTCCATCAGCATCAACTTCTGCAACTGGAAAGAAATTTGACTATCAGCGTCTTCTGCGTGAGACTGCGATCCCCGGTGACGACGAGCCAGAGGAATCAGCTGAGGAGGATGACAGTGCTGACCGAGCTGGTGCAGACGCTGCTGTGTCCGACCTGTCACTGTGCCACTGTTGCTGTCCGTGAACTGTTCACTGGGGTTGGTGTGCAAGATGGAGGCTTACTCTGCGACATGCAAGGATGTCATCAGCAGCACCCACTCTTCCGACCGCATCGGTGGTACGGTCGGTTGTGTCAGCATCCATGGACATGGGTGTCGGCTACAGTGGGATCGTGAAGCTGTGCCGATACCTGGACATGAACACCATCACCCACACCACGTTTGCCACCCACAGGAGTGCCATCGCAGATGCCAGTGCAGTGATCGCGACCAACATCCTTGATGACGCTGAGAAGATTGTGCGACAGGTCTACGTCGACGCTGACCCATCGCTTGTAGATGCCGAAGTGATTGACCTGACCGTCAGTTTTGACGGCTCTTGGATGAAACGTGGTCACACTTCGACATACGGGATTGGGTGTGTCATCGACACCGTCACCGGACTGGTCCTCGATCTGGCAGTGCTGTCATCATACTGCCAGGCCTGTTCGTGTGCCAAGGCAAGATTCGGAGGCTCCGACACAGCCAACTTCCAGGCGTGGCTTCGAATCCACCGTGACTGTAACCGGAACCACGATGGGCCTGCTGGTGGGATGGAGGTAGCGGCTGCTGAGATCTTGTGGGGGCGGTCTCTCGACCGAGGTTTCCGCTACACTACCATGGTCTCAGACGGTGATGCCAGGACGTTCAAGCACCTCACCGACCTGAGCGTGTACGGGGAAGACATCAATCTGGTGAAAGAAGAGTGCATCAACCACATCTCGAAACGGTTGGGGACTGCCTTGAGAAAGCTGTCCACACAGTCGAAGAAGGCTGGCACCACCCTCGGGGGACGTGGGCACGTGGGCACGGGAAGTTGACCCGGGCAACTATTACGAAACTAACGGCCTACTACAGCAAGGCAATCCGTGCCCACACGAAGAACCTGGATGATATGCAGGATGCCGTCTTCGCCACATTCCAACATGCTTCATCAACGGATGACAAGCCCAACCATGACCGCTGTCCAAAGGGCAAGGACAGCTGGTGCTTTTATCAGCGGGCACAAGCTGAGGGGAAAGAGCCTGGAAACCACCGCTCCAACGTCGGCACGCCACTATCCCCAGAAGTTGCAATTCACGTGAAGGAGGTGTACGACCGTCTGGGCCACAAGGACCTCCTCGGCCGGTGTTTGAAGGGGGCAACACAGAACACCAACGAGAGTTTCCATGCGATTGTGTGGGCCAAGTGCCTCAAGTCCGGCTTTGTGGGCATTCAGCGGGTGCTGTTTGCCACCTGCTGCGCTGTTGGCGAGTTCAACAGTGGGGCACAGTCAACAGTACAGCAGTTGTATAGTGCCATGGGCCTGGCAACTGGCCAGCAGCTGATTGCCTCAGCTGCAAAAGCTGACCGCAAGCGACTGAGGCAGTCAGTGCGACAAGAAGCTACCCGCACGAAGGAAGCGAGGCGTGCGGATAAACTTTACCATGTTGAAGTTAGAGGGATTAGTGGTGCCAAAGACTATGGAGATGGCGCATTTTAGGGCCCAAAACAATGACTGCTCTAAGGACAAATAATAGTCTTTAAGTTTTCCTTTATTAGATGATATCATCACTGATAATAGTAATGTCACCAGAGTAATACACTTCTTTTGAATATCTTTTTTACAGCTACTGACTTTTGAATAATGTGTTCACGTGAATAGTTGTTATTTATCAACCACCTTGTTACTTCACATAGTACATGGTGATATAGTATTCTCTAGGGAGTAACATCATCATTTCAAGACATCTGGTCTGGTATTTACTTATTCGGTGTGCTATATGGACTACATAGAGGCGTTTTTCCGCATATGTAGTATTAGCTACATTTGCATTATATTTTATTCCTGATGGAATTATGTGGTTTCTATTGCATATTACATGATAGACAGTTCAGTTATATGTTCTATATTATACATGAAATGTGTCAACAAAGTATGTACTTACTTTGAATGCTGTTTTCTCGGTTATACATTTTTTACATAAACTTTGTGTTCACCGGACGTTTTCTCTGCTATTTCTCAACAGATATGCTTGAAATTTCACACACTACATGGTGATAGTATTCTATAGGCAGTGACGACAGCGGTTTTTTTAAATTTGCCATAGTATTGTTGTAATGTGCCATTGAAATAAGGTACCGTAACTAATTTTGGTCTTAAATACTTCCATGTAGTTAAAAAATTAATTTAAAAAAAACTTGTTTTTAAATCAAAAATCTAACTTTGCTACTGCCTATAGGATAGTATATTCTAACTGTGTTTTTGTTGTTGAAATTGACCAATTGATTATGCCTTAAAAGTCCCTGTAAAAACGAATGTGTAAAAATCCAAGATTGTGGCCTTAGGGTGCCCCTAAATCTTAAAAAAATTGCATAGTGTATATTTTAGCATAACTCACCATCTCTCACCAGTTACAACCCTCTAAGTTAAGAAATAAGAAAAACAGATCCGAGACACTCCTGTTCCCTTAACATACAGTGTCCCAATACATACGGACATTAGGGTATTATCTGTAACTGGCACATATTACATAGGCACGCATACCTACCTTTAACATACAGTGTCCCAATACATACGGACATTAGGGTATTATCTGTAACTGGCACATATTACATAGGCACGCATACCTACCTTTAACATACAGTGTCCCAATACATACGGACATTACGGTATTACCTGTAATTGGCACATATTACATAGGCACGCATACCTACCTTTAACATACAGTGTCCCAATACATACGGACATTACGGTATTACCTGTAATTGGCACATATTACATAGGCACGCACACCTACTTTTCGTGTTCTTTGTTCCTACAGTCATTCCCACCCACAAAACCACTGGTCATGCTGATAATTATAATGTCCATTAACCCTCTTAGCTTGGTTTCCGAGGACTTGGGCACAAAAGAAGTTATCTTACTATATTTAGTATTATGATTACACCAGTTCATGATATGATGTTGTAGACATGTATGCCTCAATGGCCTAAAAAGGGCAATATTATATATAATTATTATGAGCACTCAAGCAATAAGCATTATTCAACTCAGCTTACAAGTGGAGAGCTTGAAACATTGAATAAAAAATGTCTGATGACAAAGAAATCCAAAGCTTATTATACTTCACTCCTAAGGCATGTTTAAGTAAAGAAATTATTCCATATTGCCATAAAAGAAATGTTAAGGTGATTATTTTGAATTTGTTGTCAGTGTTCTGAAAACAAACATTTTAAGAGGATTGGCTACATTTATGCACCGCTGCAGCAAGTTCACTTTACGTCACTTGCGCAATACGTGACTATATAAAAACACCCGTCGGTCGACATTGATAGATTATAGATGTATCTCATTACATATGCATGGCTACAGATGACTGGCTTTACGCCAAGCGCATGTGGATCACGCATGCACACGTCTACACTGACTTCAACCACGCTCTACGGTGGCTCATTATCAATTATTTGTGCACAGCTTTGAAGGTGGCTAAATACATTGGCAGGCATGCATTGATGCATCCGTATGCGAACGGTTCATGTAGCATGCGTGTTACATGTGTGCAGGAATTATAGGTTACATTTATGTGCCGCGTATGTCTGCCTTGCATCAGCTGTAATCTCACCAATAACAGACAGTTTGAGAGACTCAAACTGTCGGGGTCACGATTAAAGGCAGACAAATGAGAAATGTCACAAGCGTTAAACCCTATAGTCTTCAAGGGAGGTGTTTTGTGATAACGTAATGTTTTCCCATAAAGTTAAGGTTGTGTCATTGTTAGCTATAACTATCAGTTATAACTTTAAACAACAATACACTTTTCACTCACAGCATATCATTGTATTACAGTAAGTCGTGTGTTGGATGACCACCCCTTCTGTACAACCAACATGTTCTCCCAAAACAGGTGGTCTCCCAAGGCAGGTTGTCTCTCAAGACGGGTGGTCTCCCAAGACAGATGGTCTCTCAAAACAGGTGGTCTCCCAAGGCAGGTTGTCTCTCAAGACGGGTGGTCTCCCAAGACAGATGGTCTCTCAAAACAGGTGGTCTCCCAAGAAAGATGGTCTCCCAAGACAGGTGCTCTCCCAAGACAGATGGTCTCCCAAGACAGATGGTCTCTCAAGACAGGTGGTCTCACAAGAAAGGTGGTCTCCCAAGACAGGTGGTCTCCCAATACAGGTGGTCTCCCAAGACAGATGGTCTCTCAAGACAGGTGGTCTCTCAAGACAGATGGTCTCTCAAGACCGGTGGTCTCCCAAGAGAGGTCATCCTCCAAGACAGGTAGTCTTCCAAGACAAGTTGTCTCCCAAGACATGTGGCCTCCCAAAGCAGGTGGTCTCCCAAGGCAGGTTGCAGGTATAATTTATACTACTGAGAGGTACAGGATGTGTAACTTTAGCTCTATCTGTTAGGTGGACCAATGGTTTGGTTGATCATTACGGGTAAACTAGCGACCATGCGACTGGTCTATATGGTCATCAGTCTCATCTGGCAGGTGGTAGCTCACTGCAGGTATATACTGTTAGAAACAATCCATGCCCAAGATAGGCGGTCACCCACGACAGGTATGACTTTATGAACATAACCCAGGCGAAGCACATATTAACGCGTCCAATATGGAATAATGATGCTCCCTGTCAGGTCTTATTGTTATTCTCGCTGCACGTCTCACTGGATTGAATTAAAACTCAGTCTGTACCTGTGTATCGTAATAACTATGTATTTGAGCGCATAAAATAATTAATTTCTCGGCTGTCTGAATATAAAGTACAAAATAATAATTACTTGTGTAGATTTTAGGGTGTCAAAACCATATTAGATTAGTGTCCAAATACAAATAAATCATTACGGTAGTTGAGTCTGACTCTGGTGGAGTTCTCACATGACCTCACATTTCCATGCTTTGCTATTATAATCTAATTAGGTTCCAATTACAATAAATAATTGCAACCTCAGAAAGAAACTGCATGAATATGGAACACGTAAAATAATATAATTTTTAATTCTAGTTTGTTTAGATTCTTAGGGTGTATTAGGGTTCTGTATTGTTGCATTCTATTTTAAATATACTGTTATATGACCGAATGTATATCTTGGATTGAATAAATACGACCATGACTATGTCTGAAAACATACAGTGGCCGTACACATACAGTCAATACGGAAACCTTGTCTTGGACATCCCTGGACATGTGATGACCAGTACCATGAGGTGGGTGTGAGTCAATGTCCAGTGTCCAAGCACAAATCAACATTGACACTGTACCATGATTCAACCATCTGACACAATCACATCTCACTGTCCACATGTTATTGATCGGAGGCCCAAGACCAGGAGATGATGTCCGTGTACCAGCCTCCTGGCTTCCATCAAGACACTCAGTCTTAGTTGTCATTCATGTGACGTCTCGCAATGATGTGTAAAGAAAACTGCATTTGTCACGCAATCATAAGGGATGGCAGGGACTAGAAATTGCACGTTTTTTATCAGACAGAAGATGGCTGAAATTATATTCATACAAATTTTCATCCACCTTTTTTATTAGAGTTTGAACTCTATAGATAATTATATACTTTTATTGCAGTTCTTTCAAATACACCTTTCTATCTTCATCCATTTTCTTCAATTTAATCATGTTTTGTTATTTCTCAACAAAATGGCTTGACACTTTATACACTTTATGTACGTTATAATGTCTGAAAGTTTTAGTTCTCTGAGTCAGTATGTAATTAACACATGAAGTTAAACTCATGTCATGACGAATGTGAAATAAATATTTTTGTTAGTCGGCTGTTGCTTATAGAAGCACTGGCCATTCTATATCAGTCATGCCTCATATGTTATTGGTTTAGTAATGAATTTGTCCTTGTTAAATCTTGTTAAATTTCTGTACATACAATTAAAGGTATGATCTCCATTCTGCGTGTATTAAGTAATTTATATATTGTTCTCAATACTACAATATATTTCAAAAGTATACTTCCTATCAAATTGCGCTTACTAATCCAAAACAATGTTCAAAATTTGAAAGTCATATTTGGAAAATATTCAAATTGGAATCACAACTTTCAAGATACAAACAACAGCTATTAAGCATGATAGACACTTATTGCAGAGGCACGTGTACCTGCCAGCAAATAACTTCAAGTTTCTAATTTAACAAAGCAATAACTGGTCAATTTCGGGTAATGCAACAAACAACCTCCCTTTAAACAAACCATCAAACTTACATCAGGCATTTAGTCAGAAATTATTTTCTGCCAGTCTTGAATTGATCAAAAGTGTGCCTTTTAGCACGCGGACAGCTTGCATGGAAGTCATTCACGTCAATCACAGCCATTATTGACCAATTTAATTTTTTCAATAACAAACCAGTGTCATTTAAGCCATTTATTTAATTAATACTGATCCATTCGATTTGTTTCACTACCAGTTGTGCCTATGAGTCATTAATGTAGACCCCTAGACTTGGAACTATTAGTTAATCTAGTGGCCAACTGACCCCCCTCTAAATTCCACCAGTCTTATGAGTTGTAATTACCTATCTTGGCCCGGTGTCTGACTGTTTTGAAGACGGACAGATGGGTCTCTGGCTAAGCCTCTGACTTATACATGTTGTTGTCATGCTAAACAGAACCAGCAGATACTGCCACGAAAGCCCCGAGTGATGAGGTGACAGTGGCTCCCCATCAACACTCACCGCTAGATCCCCGGAGATGTTTGCCCCGGCAAGAATGCCAGTAGCCGCAGGGAAGAATATCGAGAAGACGGAGAAGAAATCTTCTCCCGCGCTGAAGTCTGGACCCCAGTTCGCCTTGAACACATCCGCTGTCAAACAGTCAGGGAACTGTTAGCAACACTTCAGTAGATTCTTTGCAAAACCAGCAAAAATTACACTAACTAAGAAAATACCAATCTCGGATGGGATAACTTGGAGGTTTGTATGTGATTTTCTTCATGATTACGCCAGAAACCAAGCAAATGAGTCCTTATTTCCACAGACACAGTACATTTTCACAAAGTATTCATTCTGGACGTTTAATGAAGATTACGTAACTTTTAACACTTATTCACAATGCCACATGTTTTCCACAATTGTTGCAAGTTATGTAAAATGTCCACAAGTGAGTAATTGGTAGTTTGTACATCATTTCTAAAAACTGTAGGAAAACCATTAGACATTTCTTTAATTCCTAAAATGTTGGCATCAGAGGTGCAAATCACCTAGGAGGATAAGCTTAACATATCCATGTATGTATATACTTGTAACAAAGATATAAATTTATCTATTTCTCACCTTGATATCCCACAAAGCCCTTGGCTTTCTTCGAGTCTGATGGTGGAAGGAATGTGCCAATGGCGAAGTTTGCTATTGCAATGAGGAGAATGGCCAACAGAGCCAGCTGGGCCTGCAACATCAGAGCAACATCAAATACATAATAGTAACAAATCAGGGGTGCAACAAAACCAAAGGATTAACCATTCTCGTACTCTTGTGCAATGCAAAAGTCATCAACAAACGGATGGATGTGCTAAGAAGCAAGAGAGGATGGGCGATATAAAAAAAGATAGGTTTTCAAGTGACGGCGAAATGTAATATGAGAGTCGGCACGGCATCTAAAAAAGCTTGAGTTGCAGCCTTTGCCTTGACTCTGAGAACAGATAGTAAATTTGAACTAGACAATCAAAGTTGTCTGTGCTGTCTTGCTGGGGTGAGCATTGAATATAAATATGCCGGTTGTTTGGAAGAAAGGGCTTGGTAGGTAATATAATGTGACATTGCACGGGGCGCCAAACACAGCAGCTTCACATGCCATCTCTAACATCATCTGTCACTGAATAAAAATCATAAAGGTAGATGCCCATTTTTTATTTAATAATACATATTTGTAGTAGGATAAATGTGCATATGTATACTGCTAGCAAAGTGTCTTTAAGAAGCTTAAAAGTGTTCAAAATTTGAAAATTGCGGCTGCAAAAATTGTAATACAACATTCAAATTCTAAACACCTGCATGTAATCGGTACTTATTGCAGAGGCATGCGTCTGTACCTGTAAGTACCTTTGAAAGTTACTGGTTCCCGCACACAAAAACACAAGTACAACTACTTCAGAGAACGGAACAACCAACCTCCCTTTGATATCAATGTATAGCCACCTGGGTAGTCTCGTATAAAAAAATGTTTTCTATTACTCTGATTGATGCAACATCTCAGGCGTGGCTAGAGGTCAGCCTACTGAATTTGTAAAACGGCTGAGAAGTTTTCAACACATGCCACAGCATCTAGTAGATATGCTATGTGAGAATTAATTTATGTGTCTTTTTATGTGCGTGTAACCGAATGAAAAGAAAATGCATATCGCATATTTATTTTCCTGTGATAAAACCACCATAATATCAAGACATCCAACAAAGATGTTATTGTGGCTATCATAAAACGTCAAAAATGCATTTGTCTGTATTCTTGTGTGCGGGAAAGGAAGCATAGTCGTTACCAATCATGTGTTCTGGCACGACGAGCCTCTTAGTACTTATACAACATGTGGTCATCACAAATTATTACTTCCAAAACACTCAATCAAGCCTCCCATATCATGGGGGTCTCATAGAAATGAGTAACCCTCTGTGTGCGACTCATCTGAATATCACACATATGTCGTCATAGAAATAATTAACCCTTTATATGCTACACACCCACCCCACGTGAGCTTGCATGAATGATTATTAACCCTTAACCCTCCGACCGGCCAACGAAAATCCTCTGTACCGTGCTGTTATACTGTAGTAAAAACCACAACTTTGCTAATACATATCAAAAAAATATGAATGAGGTATCGGTTTATTACTAAAGGAATGCTTTTTTATAATAAAATTATAAAATCTATATAACATTCAATGATCATGGGGATATCATTATCTGAACTTCATAAAAAATTAATAAAAAATAAACATTTTATCCTGCTACCAGATAATTACTAAATTGATATATGCCCTACGTCCAGCGAGACAAATGTAACCACACGTGTTAGCTACTAAATAATAAAAAAATGAATCAAATCTGTTGAGAACTTTGTTTTTTTTTTCGATATAAAATAGGCCGATTCTAGCAGCCCGATCACTGGCATTTTTGCTACCAGCACAAACCCGCAGCTCGCCCGGACAAATATCGTGCTGCCAAGTTGTTGAATTTTGACCTTAAAAACCATTTGACCACAAAAGTTGTTCTAACTATCTGAATTAGTATAATAACCTTATTCATGAATACTGTCAGACATTTTGTCGAAATATTGACACAGTAACTTTAGATAATCCGAAGTAAACTTTCGAAGTGAACAATTCTCTGCAACGATGTCCGCCATTTTGTTGTTTACTTCAGCTCCGGAGGGCCAGGGGTGGGATGTTTGACATGCCTTGTTCTGTTTCGATGAATTTGCTTAGCCAGCTGACATCATTTTAGGCAGATTGGCTAATAACAGAGCTTTCCATTGATACCATGTGTGTCTGGACTTTATGAATGGATACATAGTAAAACCACCAACATTTTGCCGCCGACTTGGTCACATGTTTTGTCGGCTAGGCAGTCACTAGCTTTCAATCAATCTGCTTATGAATAAATATACATCATCTTGAAAAATCTGTCAGCTGACAGCTATCCAATGATACCAAATGTTCGCGTGTCAGTTACCTAGCACGGAAACTAAATTTGTACTATAAAGATAGGTACCATTGACCGATGAATCGGCCCTGGCCATTCGCAGGGTTAATGTATAAACAAATTGAATCTCTCACTCCATGTGGTTGTTCAGAAATTGTTAACCCTCCATATTTCATTCACAACTCCCACAAATGTGATTAACCCTCTGTGTGCTACTTATTAACCCTCTGCATGCCACTTACCCGAGTCTCCCACTCCATCCCTATAAGTGCGATGCCGAGCAGTGCAATGATTGTGATTGCACCGATGATGCGGACGTCATTTATTTCGTCTATCATCAGCAGGTCGTTCCACTGTGAACATACAACATGATCATCATTCTATTTACTAAATATACCATCTATTGCCATCAATGTTGATTCAGACCACCAAGTAGCGACCTCCAAATAGCGACCTCCAGGAAAGGACCACCAAGTAGGGACCATCAAGCAGGAACCTCCAAGAAAAGACCACCAACTAGGGACTCCAAATAGGGACACCCAGGAAAGGTTCACCAAGGAGCAACCTCCAAATAGGGACCTCCAGGAAATGACCACAAAGTAGGGATGATCAAGTAAGGACCTCCAAGAAGGACCACCAAGTACTAAGGCAAGTAGGGACCATAAAATATGGATCACCAAGTAGTCCCCACCAAGTTGGGACCTCCAAGTAGGGACCACAAAATAGGGACCATCAAGTAGGAACCTGCAAGTAGGGACCGCCATGAAAGGACCACCAAGCAGGAACCATTGAGTAGAAACCTCCAGGAAAGGACCGCCAAGTAGGGACCACAAATAGGGACCATCAAATAGGAACCTCCAAGTAGGGACCTCCAGGAAAAGACCACCAAGTAGGGATACAAAATAGGAAACTCTAACTCTAAGTGGGATGAGAGCTGAGAAAAGACAGCTGAAGACATGCAGATGTAAATGGGGAAGACATGGGAAATATTAGTGGGAAAGATATGGCAGATGTAAGTGGGGAAGACAGGAGGAATATGGGAGCAGGTAGAACTGAAACTGGAGTGGCTCCACATCATCGACTGACGTGGACATTGCCGCGACACTAAGACGGTGAGGTGAATGAGGCAGTGCCAGAAGTGTCCACCGACAGAACTGACTCAAGTACACTGCCAAGTGATCAATACCTGCTGAGGCATACTCAAATCACCTGACGTCAACACAGTCCGAGCAGGTTAATTAGCACATGTCACACATCCTCTTGTGACTCCATTCTGACACCCACACGAGGGTTGGGGGGGATTCTGACACTCGCGGGGGGGGGGGGGGCACAGAGGTAACAAGATTCACACTCTGAGATAACAAAAATCTGGTGGATGCTGCACGACCTATTCCCGGAAACAATCAACGGAGACAGAGTGCATCGAGACTTAAGACAGCCAAAATGTCTGGTTTCTTGAAATTTCGAAGCATTCTTTCCGCCTACATTTGACAGTCACAACATAACATAACATGTGACTTGTGAGCAGTGAGTATTATGTAAGAGGCAGACAGCACGCAATCAGCAGGAAAGTTAAGGAAATCAATGCTTCCGTGAAGCAGTAAATGAGATCTTTTAGGCTACCGCAGAGTTTATCATCAGGCTTGGGCACACACTTGAACACTTGCCACGTACAGGCATAAAACAGGCTGACTAGATCTTATATTTGATAGCCAGGGAGTGTTTTATGGGCATTGGTCACAATAGAGACTGACTAAATTAGAATTGCGAAGAAGCGAGCTCAAGTAATCTGATAGAACACGATTAATGTACCCATCAGTAGACATCAACATGCAGCAGATGTCTGGGTGCCAAATATAGTCTCCGGTAAACTTTATACGTGAACAGAAGCAGGGATTGGCAAAGATTCTGCAAATAATAAACGGAACAGACAACCTCACTTTATACCAACTGATTAACACTGGATGCAGAGAGAAAGTGTGTAATATTAATTAACCAATAGTACACAAATCAGGCACAGAAGTTAAAACTGCAAAACAATTATATCCACGCCCTGGAGGACAGGTGGAGAATCACGTCTTAGAAAATGTAAAAATAAGTAATCTTTTTCTCATCATTTTATACATCCTTGTTACAACACTCTTGTTTTTATCTAAACACAAACAAATATTCTGAAACATTAATTTGCTGACAAGTCCAGTTCAATGATCCTGCGGAATATGTTCAAGGCCAAGGATTCGTAATAATCTATAGTTCATCTTGATGCGTGCCACCCGGCTACAACTAATCATGGAGACCTTGTAAAGGTCAGATTATCAACACACTGCAGCTACCCTGACTTATGACGTGATATCACAGGAGGCAACACATGCAGGATGTAATTGAAGGCACAGTGCAACCATGGTGAACATAGCACACTGCCAAAGAGAGAGAGAGCCTGCTGCAGATGTTGCTGTCATCCACAGTGAGAACATCACCCAATGATAGATCTTAATTACTGATAGATGAAAACAATACAAATAAAGACAGCTGGCCACAATTTTGGCACACATTTTTTTACATTGCCATAGTAACAAGCCGCTGTGCCTAGAAAATGGAATAGTTTCGCAACCAATTGGTCGTGCTTTATAAGTTGTAGTAGTGCCCCCAAGATCTACAGAATTCAAAGCCAACTGGTCTCCCCTTCAGTTTGTCAAGTTTGAGGTGTGACAAAGGAAGGTAAGGTGCTAACGTTTACTGTGGATGGACTATTTCGTAAGACAAGGAGTGTCATGGAATGAGACTCAAGTCAAACTGAATGACCACTCATCATCTGATGGCATACCTACATGTAAACAGGGTGAATTAAAAGTACCACCAGGGTAAATGAGTTGATCCAATCAGTTTGTCTACCCAGCCAGTCCACAGGGTGTGTGTGTGGGACCAACTAGGGGTAGATAAGCACCTAAACCTCCCTTACCAAACCCCGTTACCCCACTGATTGCATGTAACTCTGTCCCTTCCCTCCCTATCAATGTTGCTGGGAGATAGCGGGGCTGGTTCCTGCAGCTGACTAATGTCTAGTTGATAGGGGGGTCACACCACAATTAATGTCACCATTTGACTATGGGGTGGTTGGAGGGTTGGAGGGGTCAGACCACAATTAATATCACCACTGTACCGTGGGGTCAGACCACAATTAATGTCACCAGTGGACCAAGAGTGCAGACCACAATTAAAGTCACCAGTGAACCAAGGGGTCAGACCACAATTAATGTTACCAATGGACGAAGGGGTCAAACAACAATTAATATCACCAGTGGACCAAGGGGTCAGACCACAATTAATGTCACCAGTGGTTAGAGGGGGGGTAAGACCACAATTAATGTCACCAGTGGACAGAGGGGGTCAGACCACAAGTAATGTCACCAGTGGACAGAGGGAGGCAGACCATAATAAATATCACCAGCATACATAGGGGTCAGACCACAATTAATATCACCAGTGGACCTAGGAGGCAGACCACAATTAAGACGTAATTTTCGTACACTTTGATATCTTGCGTGGCCTGACTGAAAATTTATTATAAAATACCGATTAGAAATATGCAAAAACGAGTACTTTGTTGCATGCCCCTTGGTCCAGAAGTTTAAAAAACATCACATAATCGTACTGATATGCATAAAACATGCAATTTATTTGTTTCGATTGTAACGCGAAGCGATGGAGCAATGCCACGTTGTCGGGTATCAACAGACAGCTAAAAGTCTCGACTATGCACCTGGACAGTCCCAGAATGTGTATAATGTAATGCCTGACCCCATTCCCTCATCAAAACAAAGTAGAAACGCGCTTAAATACTCATTATCATAAAGCATGCACCAGCTAGCCAATGAGCTGCTGTGCATACTCGTGGCAACCAATCGGTGACGTTCCCGCGGGCAACACCCCCAGTGACTGGCAGAGAGAACAATGGCGTCGTCCTGCACTTCGTTTGTTGAAGCCGATGGATTTTGTATTCAAAAGCACATTTGGAACATGGCAGGAGGCAGTAAACCAGTGAAGACAGGTGTGTAAGTATGTATTAGTTAAGCCAAGATTATTATAAATTCACGTCAATGTGAAAATTATTGAAAATCGCGGCAGTTACGGTCTCGTTTCTTTCGTGTTCATTCCGTTGACACGTTGTTCATGTTGACAATGTTGATGTTGGTAATCGATTTATTACTACTGCTGGACCATTACGGCAGATATCGCTATAAAAGATACTACCTTGTGTCAGTTTAAAAGCAGGATTTAATTAAAACTAATGTAATGCTACGCTAATTGGGTACGTGAGTAGAATGAAAACGATAATGTAACATTTTAGGAATAGCTACGCCCACTGCAGTACTCACTGTACTATCACGGCTTGGCCGGGGGCCTGACATGCAGTCACTTGCAAGTTGTTATCAATAATATTTTTTTATCAAGACAAGTCATGTTAACATCGTTGCAATAGTCATTTCCCAAATTGAAAAACATCAGTTTTATTGATTAATTATTTAGTTTAAATATATTTCTTCATTCAGTACATTGTTGTCACTGTCGTGCCATTCGTAATTGAGTTGTGCAAGCTGTTTGTATTTGCACAAGTATACAATTAATAATACCTGTTTTTGCGCCACAGCTGTCCACAGGAACATTTTACACTCGCTACATCAGTGAATTCGTTTCAGTTGTGAAGCCTGAGTTTGCAAGCAACCACTTGGTTATTGGACTGCACATGTATGAGAAGAGACTCGGGCACGATATCGACTAAAGGAGGAATTGAGGACGAGCAGCAAGAGTGGATAGTGGACATTGTATAAACTGTTGTATTCTGCATTACAATGCCAATTATATTGCAATGCCAATTACATTGCCGTACATTACTGCAAGTTTAAATATGTTTCTTGGAATACTGATATAATACTAACTTTAAGCGAGTCTCACAGGTTTTATATCATAATTTCAGCATTTCCACCCAATCTTGTGAATATTGTTGTGAACAGAATATGTGATTGTGATATCTAGTAATCTGGTAAATCTTTCAACTGATCAAAAGAAAAGCACACGTTGAAATAAATACAATACAGTGTTTCTATGATAGTGAATAATAGAATTTTCACACCTCAATGATATCAGTCATTGTTTTTTCAAATATTTATCGACACTAGTTTTTAGCACATGTCAATTGTATCAACATTATTACAATAAAACTATTAGATATACAGTAAAACCTGTCCATAACGGTCATCATCGGGACTGCGCAAAATTACCGTTCTAGGCAGGTTGCCGTTATGGAGTTTCATGACATGGGTACTCACCAGGTGGAGCCACTCTATTATGAATGGTTACGTTGGCGTCCGTTAGTTGGTACTCTCGTGAACAATACAAACCAAGAGTTAAGAATAATATTAAATAATACACTACACAACTTGCTACATTTAATTGATGTTCCTTTTTTCTTTTGGGCCATGTAGAAATCAGTTACACCATAAGGCAAAGTAAAGGCAAACAAAAAAGCTATAATGTCCAAAAGGAAACATGACGGTGTGAACGAGTGGAAGGCAAGAGTTGGCTCAGATTTGCTCTCCATCTACACCAAGCCACCTAAGTAAATATTACAATGGCCCCCATCCATCTGTGGCTACATGCTCATGGCTTCTCTGAGCTCACTTCCATCTGTGGCTACATGCTCATGGCTTCTCTGAGCTCACTTCCATCTGTGGCTACATGCTCATGGCTTCTCTGAGCTCACTTCCATCTGTGGCTACATGCTCATGGCTTCTCTGAGCTCACTTCCATCTGTGGCTACATGCTCATGGCTTCTCTGAGCTCACTTCCATCTGTGGCTACATGCTCATGGCTTCTCTGAGCTCACTTCCATCTGTGGCTACCTGCTCATGGCTTCTCTGAGCTCACTTCCATCTGTGGCTACATGCTCAAGGCTTCTCTGAGCTCACTTTGGACATCAAAGCTGATTCTGCTCCCCTTTGCTGGAGTAAAGGAGCCACATAGCGGCTGCAACAAGCTGATGACGCCACATGTGATTCGAATGCAATTTGATAGCCCCCCGTACACGCGATGACACCAATACGATGACGTTTTATTCAGGGAAATTATTGATTCCCTTCGACCTGCTCGCAAGCGGCAGGTTGACTATGAATGGTTCGGTCCAAATTAACTGACTGTTATATACAATAGACAGGTTACCATTACGGACAGGTATTGGGCAATGCAAACTAATAGGAAGTAATTCGGGACTTTCAAAAGTGACCAATATATCCATGTAATCGTTATAGACAGGTGGCTGCTAAGACAGGTTTTACTGTACATAAATGGCATGTTCAGCAATTATTCCCAGTATTGCAGTGCTCACAATAAAATGTTTGATGAGTAGTTAATAATATAGGCCATGACGACACATCAACTTTACAAAACATGTTTTAGTTTTTTTGCGTTTTTCTCAACATTGTATTTTCGGCAAATGTTCCGTACGGAAAAAACTAGAACAGGAAAACTACACAAGATACAGTCATGAAATTATCAACAACTGTATTTTAAGACATACAATAAGGTGGTTGGGAATATTGTCAGGTTATCGGGGTGCTGGTATCCAGTGACAATGAAAAATGTGTGTCTTGCTAAAATATAAAATCATGTTACGTTTGGTTATAACATGTTGAAAATACATAATCAATAATCTAAAACACCCTTATTGTATACAATAACCATCCTAGTTGTCATATAATCAATGTGGGATTAATATATTTCTCAGAGTAGTGATTATTGGAAACGTATGCGTCGTTACAGGATTTTCGGTTACCATGGCAACCATTATACAAATGAGCTGTGATTTTATATCCTATCTTGTTTTCACCTAATTAACAAGTATAGCAAATTTAGTCAAGATTTTTTTAATATTAAGGGAGATATGGTATATGCCTCTTTTCGACCAGCCCCTAGCCTTAATGTCATCAGTTGAAGTGGAACAAAATATAATTATACGTATATAAATAAATACAAACAATTAGTACATTTCTTGTTCAACTGTGCACAATGGTCAAATTTACAATCCCGTCTAATAAAATAATTTTAGTTTAATAAGGTAATATGTATGGATGTATGTATGAGAAGCAGAAATGATCCTGTATAGTCACAGACATACGAAAGGTCTAACAACTGTTTGAATTTATGTAAAACTTACCTTTAAAAGGTCTCGTATGGTCTCAGCAAACCCAACCACATACATGGCCACGGCCACTGCATTGGCCATGGAAAACACTAGACCTATAGCGCCCCCAAACTCCGGCCCGAGACTGCGTGATATCATGAAGTAAGCCCCACCTGGTGGGTAGAAGAAGAACTCATCATAAAGGTGTATAATTACCGGCAACCCTAACTCTGACCACTGCTAAATACAAGCTAAAACTGCACCTACAAACACTGCATGAATTGCACTTGCATTTTATGTCTGGCACACTAAATAACATAATCTTGTTGAGGGCAACCTAATAAAACTTTCACAATTGAAGTTAGTTGAAATGATTATTACTTTAAAAACATGATACGTAACAAAATGAAACATTCCGGTACATCCAGCATAAAGGTTGTAAATTCAAAGATGTTTTCAATATTGACGGATTCAGAAATGGACATCAAAATCTAAATTATATGCATGACCTCTGTCAAATTTTGCCGTATCAACTATATTTACATACATATATAACATTACTGATGGCACAACATTTGCTAGATCAATCTTTCCTGCATACAGTTCTCACTTAAACAACTTTGCCTTATGCTTCTATTGTTAAAAAAAATTTGAGGCCAGAACTTCAACAAAATGTATGACAGAATGTCCAACACCTTCACAAATGCATGCATTTTGTAAGACTGATGGACTTTGTTGCTATGCAACAGTCACTCAATGGATAAGTCAATTCCATTACTCACTGGTTTCACTTTCCCCCACCCTTCACCCACCTCCTTTCACTTGTCCATTTGTGCAGATGGCCGACATAGAGAGAGCGGTGATCATTGTGACCACGGCTGATAACAAGATGACTAGAGAGGTGAGGGCGACGCCGGCCTGACCTACGACCCAGGAGAGACGCAGGAAGAGCATCACCCCGTAGATGTTGAGGAGACATCTCACCTGATGCAGCACAGCACAAGTCACACGTTTAACTAGCATATGTATGTATGTTAACGTTTTCATCCTAGGCGGCTTGTACCTCGGGCGCCAAACCTTCAGGGATTAATCTACGACCCCGTGGAAGAAAAATAAACATTTTTTAAAATTCAGATTAGGTTAAGGGTTTATCCTGGTTTAAGGGTTTGTACCATAGTTAGACAGATGTAAATCGATTCTTCATAACATTACTCTAGGATAACCAATCAGTTGAGGATGTTTACATAAAATACATTAATGTGAAACACCAAACGACACTTATGAATCCTCCAGGAAACCATCTTATGCATGTGTGCGTATGTAGCACCAACTAGGGGACGGGCATTTTTGCTAGCAATAATAGTAATAATGGAGCCTTCTATAGCATTGACATCCTCAAGAACCTGAGATCAGAGGCGCAAAAGATTACTTATTAGGCAAACATAATTAACAGGGACATGCAGATGTCATCATTAGAGCAAAGGATTGCCACTGCCTAAATATGGGCATGCCAGTTCAAACAAATATATCTGGAGTTTATTATGAAAAGCACAGGGTCAACAGTCATCAGTCATCATTCCCTATCAAATAATTGGATTTTCAGAAACTCCCCTGCATCATGTCTTCAGATTTCTTGATGTTTCATGAAGTAATCTCCAAATACCCAAACAAACTATCTAGTAATCTAAAATTTCCTAATACTAAGTAATAGTTTAACATACCCATATATACTAGCTCCCTAGTTTGATTGCTTAGCAATGAAATAAAACATCCAAATGATTGACAGTCATTGATCTCCATACCACGTGATAATCATAATTAGAAGTAACAAGTCAGGGTCAGACGTTTGATGACACTACTACTGCATCACCCTAGAGATATCTTCCTCTGAATCAATTATACATTTGTCGGCCAATGTTATGGAATCAATAACTGATGATTATTGTAACCCTGAATACTGACATCGGTATATGGTAAAGACAACCCTTTGTTCTAACATTCAGATCAAATTATTAAAACTTCATCAGATTATAGATTTGGTCATCTAAGTAAATTTAAAAAAATGGGGTTGACAAGCAAATGTGAGATATCAGTTTTATAAGAAGAAAACAAAATAATAATTAATAATTTTTTTATTATTTATTTAATGTTGCAAACATCACATCATTTAATCAAGATAATTACACTGAGGTGCGTTACAATTTTTTTTTTAAAGTTGAGGTTGATGTATAAATTTAGTTTTTAACTATGATAATTTAAAATATGGAAATTTTACAAAAAAATGACACAAGAATGGTCCTAATTAACATTTCATCACAATAATCTCTCCACAAAGGTGTGATACAAAATAGGTTACAGTTGAAAATCACACATAATGATGTCCTCATTAATTGTTCAAGGTTAGGAATTCCATAACACTTCATCACATTAATCACTACCCTATGCTGTGAAAAAAGGTTACAGTTGAAACTGACAATTCAAAAATGTGAAAACTGCAACGACAAAAAAGATAAGAGTCAGTCTTACGAGGACGCCCTTGATCCAGCCAAACTTGATGGCCTGTGGTGTCTTCAGCTGCTCTATTGTGACACCATCCTCGTTGGGCTGGGTTCCCCCGTTATTTGCTGCCTCCACCAACTGTTCTTCTTCCTCCTGAAGCAGAAATAACCTACAATTATGCATCTATACTTAGCTTATCGAGATTGGCAAAAACCGTTGAATCTCATCAATCGCAAAACTAGTTTTTCTGCTGCATAAATGAATAGTGCCGTGTTTTTAAAATACCTGGCCATGTTATTTATGTATACATAACCCATGTGTGCTTATCGAGACATCCATGTGATGAATTTGTGTGGGTCTGTTTCCACGAGTGTGGTTTATCTGGTTGAATCCAGGATGAGATGTAGACATTATATACTTTGCACGGATCACCAACACCCCGCTGATGTTGAAACCAGCATATTACATCAGTCTATGTTTCAGTTGCATTGTTTTGTTGCGGTTTACATAAATCACGATCTTCTGTCGTATCAGTTGCATACAAATGGCGTGTCGGATTAGCTGTTAACAGAAGTAGATGCCATAACCATAGGTACACGACACCAGTGACAGAATCTGAGATGGAGCCACCTAAGTGACTATCAACTACAGTTACACAAAACATAAACCAGCGTTTAATGTTTTCTTCACTGCAGTTTTCACGTCCTGTTATATTACATGTCTGCAATAGTCTACTGTTGTTTACATCAAAATTAGTTACTTCGAAATGGACACTCAGTGTACACAACAGGACACTCGAGAGTAGAGGATAGTAATAAATGAGTATCTGCAGGTATCGTATCGATTATTAAGGCTGTCATTATATATGATTATTCCATTCAGCCGGATGTCACACAATCTCATGCCGCATCAGTCAGTATGGAACTGTCCACTACCAATGTATGCCACTGTCCATGACAACAGAGACTAGACAGGAAGGTGGAGAGTGCACAGAAAGGTGGAGTTTGGACAGAACAGTGGATAAGACAGTTGTTCAACACATCTGTTGAACATAGTATTTGATACTTCACTGCAGTTAAGCATTTTTTATTTGAAATAACGAGAAACATTTGTACAGGTCACTACTGGTGCTTAACACGAGATCTACACAAACACACTGAGCTGATGACTGCAAGAGACACCAATACTGACATCCCCTTGAAGTGCAGATCACTTGGCACAGAGAGGTTGGTTATCTCAAGATGCTAAATGTAGTTTAGCAAACAAGGTTGAGCTGCTTCAACATAATGACTTTCCCTACTGCTTACATTAGTCTCAGTGGTCACTGGTTACTAGTTTTATATTTAACACCAAGAGACCTGTTCATTTAAACTTTACTTCACTTTGACTTCTCTGATTATTCATCCACACATACCAACCACTGATCAGTCAGACAGCAGATACTCATCTACAATACTTAATTTGGATACTAATTAGTTAAATTAATAGTATATGATATGTGAAATATGGGCTCATTTGCTTGTGTATTCAATGATTGCTGTTGATGTTTGAGCATTTTTTCAATATGCCTTGAAAATGCTCAAACCTCAAGTCCTATCTCACAAATACAACTGTCACTGAAGTCAGATATCCTTGCCCAAAACCACCTTATCTGACAGAGGAGCATTCTAGCTAACGAATCTTGACAATTGCAATGCATGATCACACATACAATTGTCAGCTTGGAATAATTGTTAAGGTGCATACCCTCTGTCACACTATAAGGATTTGTTGCCATGGTAATACAGAAGCAAATCAGCCAAAATTCCAAAATCATATACCGTTCATTTAATTAATTAGTAGTCCAAATTTGGTTAAGGAATATTCACTATTAACAGAGATACCCATTTTTGGTTAGTGGCTACCCTTAATGAACTAGGGCAATGTGGAGTTAATGAAAGGTCCACAGGATGAAACAAGAAGGGGCAGTGTTCAACCCCTCGGTCCTCTGGTAAGTTTTGGAATCAGGGGAGATCAAGAATCATCTGATGTGAATAAACAATAAGCAACGTAGTGGTGAGGAGATGGGAGGAGGGGGGGCACTGGGCAATACAATAAAACACCCCAAGCTGGTATGTCTGGGGTACAAGACAGAGGCCTGGAGATGGGGTGGGATGAAGACATGAAGACAGGGTATGATGAAGAGAGGGAGGGGTAAAGAAGGAGGAGGGATGAAGAAAGGGAGGAATGAAGAGGAGTGGGATGAAAAGTGGGACGGATGAAGAGAAGTGCGAGGAAAAGTGGGATGGATTAAGGAGTGGGATGAAAAGTGGGAGGGATGACGAGGTGTGGGATAAAAAGTGGGAGGGATGAAGAGGAGTGGGATGAAAAATGGGATGGATGAAGAGGAGTGGAGTGAAAAATGGGAGGGATAAAGGGGTGAGATAAAAAGTGGAAGAGAGAGACAGATGGGGTGGGATGAAGAGTGGGAGGGATGAAAAGATAAAGGGATGAAGATGGGTTGGGATGAAGGGGTGGGATAAAGAGGAGGATGGATAACTAGAGGGTGCGATAAAGGGAGCCATAAAGAGGGGAAGGGATGAAGACAGAGACGGATGAAGATGGGGTGAGAGGGTGAAGAGGGAGGGTGTGTGCAATTACACTACAACAAGGTACTACAACATGGTCAGGGGGGCGCCACTAGATAAGGATCTACACCCAGACCAATAGGAAATTACTTTATGGATTTCTGTGCCACTGCCAACTTGTCCCAGTGGTACAGTATGGCTAGGAAACAGACAGCAGGCAACACAGCCAGTTCTACTTACATAATGACACGTAATCCCATGCTATGATTACATCTGTAATCACAACTTCACTTGTTTATGTGTCAGGTGATAACATAATTACAGACCAACAGTGATACCTAGCAGTGATACATACAAACATTTATGGGTTAGCCATCTTCAACTCTTCTACTACTATCTGCTCATATTTTTTAGTTCACAGACAAATTTGGCAGTCTGGACTTTTTCAACAAATATATAATATGACATTCACATTTCTAGTAAATTTGACCAATCATAAGTGAGATTTATAAGTGACTTTTTATCAATGTTATTTACTGGATGTTTTTATGCTGTCTAACTTTTCTTAAATTTGGACAAATAAGATGAATATTGAAAATTTTATATTTCAATTATATGTTTACTTAAAGTTGTGACTTCCTCAATTCCTGCAAGTTGTTTCTGTGACTTTATTCCCTTCATTCGCATATTATGTCAAATGTAAGAGCAATCACGATATGTCTAGACAATATGTGCCATGCTCAAAGCAGGTTTTATCTTTTTATCATTCTAATGGTAGCCTGGACTACCATACACAGACTCCACCCAAGAGGGGGAGGCAATACAAGGTACTCAAACTCACAGAAAAAATGGAAGCTTAATATTAGTTCATCTACTACTAGTACAGGCCTGTATGCTGGAAGGGTGTGATGGATATGCACCCCCCCCCCTCCTAAGAGGTTCCCTTCAGTGAAAAGAGTTCCTCTGGAAGCATTAAGTGGGGGGGTATTTGGAGGTCTGGGTGACATCTCTGGTGAGCCTCAAAATTTGAGGTTTTTGGCGAGCCAAACCAATCATGCTATTGGCCTGACAGTATTGCAACATCATGAAACTTAACCCTTCAGATGCCATGACATTTCAATGAAATGTGATCCAAGTCCCCGCAGTGGTCACACAAAATCACAAAGATATAGGTGCACCTTGTTTTTGGCATCTAACTGTTTTATACTTCATTTCCTAACATTGCAAGTTGTGCTTTTTTAAGATCATTGAATTCTGCATGAGATGGTTTGAGTTATACTTTATCAACTTTAAATTAAATGTGTAAAACATGATACACTATATATATATATATATATATACATATATATATACACACACACATATATATATATATTTAATGTTGATCATGGCAATAAAGAATAAAGTATCTGTATACCTAGAATTAAGCGTATGTCTATGAACTCTTTATTTGTCGATATTTTCAAACACGACTCATTCATAAACTTTTAAAATAAAACCATATATGACAAATACCCTTAGTGCATAGCAGATGTACACTAAAGAATCTAATGAAATATACTGCTGTATTATCCAGAAGATGACACCAACTACTTGTGTCGTCCAGGTTGTCGGACAGACATGGGTGGTTGGGGTAGTGGACGGACTGGATGTCTGCACCAGTTCAGGTCTAAAGGGTTAAGATCAAATCAAGTCAAAAGCGTTTATTAAAATAAATTTAATAAATTAGATGTACAAACGAAATATACAAAGCATGTTAGTGAAAAGTTTGAAAGGAGAAACATAGAAGTAAAAATACTAATAAAATCTTGCTTTCCCCGGTCGGCAATTTCTAGCATCTTTTTACAGTATGTTAAGTTAATTAGTGATACAGTCATGGCATTCATTACTTATGTTTTGGGTGCTTCCTATAAAACTGAACAATGTGAAATTATATCAGCATAAGATAACTTTCAAATATCTGTTTACTGTAGCATACTTTAAGACGGTGAAACAAGCTCATAGAGGAGACCCAAGGCAACGTAGGTAACACAATTCCGACATTGTGAATTTGTGATTGAACTCAATAGTTATTGGGTGTCCCAGCTTCTGTAGGTGTTAATTACTTACCAACCACAAAAACACTAAATGTGCTAGATGTTAGTACTATTATCAACACATTTAGTCATGATGTGGTAGGACTCATTATATTGATTAGGTTACATTAGGTTATGAATAAACATTAGTGATTAGATGCTAGAGGAGTGAGTGATGACTTAAATGACATAACATGCAGGGGGCAGGGCTGTCCACCCACAGTAGCCCTTGTCCCCTGTGATAAACAAGGTAAGAATAGTAATTACATTTCTCTAAAGGAATGTTGGAGTCTTGGAGAAACCATTTTCTTTATTCATTATCTGCAGTCTAGTAGATGGCTTTGTCTTTGGGTGTACTTGGTGGGAAAGATGAAGTCCCCCCATTGGTTGGTTTAAATTCGGTAGTCAGGCTAGTTTAGATATAGAGAATTGTAGAGGGAAAATAAGAGAGTTGACAGGCGCACACAGAGTGCAGGGTGTGCAGCCAGGAGGGTTTGCCTCCAGCTTGGGCTGGGAGGTGAGGCTGAGCTGCTTCAGTGTCGAAGCTGGGCTGGACTGGCATGGTCAAGGTTTACACTATGTATGGACTATAATAAAGAGAAGGTTTGTCAAGGTTTATTTAGTAGTCGGTTTAGATTATTAGTATTTACAGTCGGTACCCCCCGTTGTCGCAGCGCCAGCGGTAGGACCGCTACGACAATACTATATATATATATCAAATGCCTATCATCAGTGTTTTGTATTTATAAAACATGGCTAACTCAATACATGTCTTACAATACCATCTGTCAGCTGTAACAATCAACCGAACTCAAGATATTTACTACAATATTAATTACTTCCAAAAATATACATAGCTGGCCAATATTTAATACTATGCACTTGTACGTTGCTAATTTATATTTCTACACCTAGGGCAGATAACTGCTGATTTAGTTGTGGGGGTTGGTGTTAACCCATGTGCACTCACGCACCAAAGTAAAAAGATATGTTCTTGAACTTCTACTGCGCAGTATCCGGTCCTTACTCCTTAGGACTTCTTGTAATGCTTTATACAGAGTCCCTGACAGACCTGTTAAATTGAACACCATAGATTTTGACTACCCTGGGAAGAATTAAAACATGTCTCAATTAATGAATAAAGAATATTTGTATACAACAGAGCTGATAGAAATACATTTATATGTACTTGAGTAAAAGTACAACTAACTATGAAAAAAGCTACTCAAGTAAAAGTACTTTTTTTTAAACATACTTTAAGTACAAATAAATATTGAACAATTGTACTTGAAGTAAACACAAAATTATTTGTCTAAGTTAATGGCTTGACATTTTGTTTTGCAACTTGTACACCACCTGGTAATCATGTCGGCTAATGGTAATGAATCAGCCAATCAGAAAATATGACCACTTGTAGTTTCCGCTGATATCTAATATCTTCATATAGATCTATACTGGGGGCATACAGTTCTGGGTTCCGGCAAAGATCATTTGTAAGAAACATCTTACAAGTTCCAAAATGTTAACACAAAAATTATGGATACTTCATTACTTTCAGAAAAGTACACCATAATTGTACTTCATAACAAGTAAAAGTACTTCTAAAAATGTACCTTGTTACTCAAGAAAAGTAAACTTTTCTACTTAAGTAAAGTAACAAGAAAAGTAGTTCTTTACATTCCGGCTCTGGTATAAAATATTCACTACAAAAAAATTATCACAGAGGAACTCAAATTCTGGGCTACCGTGTTTATTTCATATTAATATTATAAAGTATATATGTATACATGCCAACATGTTTTGTATGTGTCTTTCTAAAGACGTAAAAAGCTGTAGGTATCTAGTTGTACCTTGTGTCTGTGTCAGTGGACGTAAAGCATCCAACACAATGGGTACTGTTGTAAACGCATAACTTGTTATGGTCTCACACTAGTTATGTACATGTTAATAATGTATTTTTGTTTAAAAGATTTACCTTGATTAAATGTACGCATTAATTTCCAGGCACACTGGCCAATCTGATAGACCAGTAGGCTGATACCCAAGTCACAATTTGAATGTAACATGTCCAATGATGTAGGCACTGATATTCCCAGTACTTTCAGTATCAGGCACATATATATATATTATACACTTTGAGACAAGTCACTAATACTAGGTCCAACTCTTACTGAACATTCTTCAGGATAGTTCGTTTTCAAATTCGAAACTTTCATTTTTCATATCCAAGAATCAAAAAATAAATCGGAGCCAAGTAGTCATCCCATACATAGAGGGGGTATCGGAGAGAGTACATCGAGTACTGAAAAAATATGGAGTAGCAACGGCCATGCGTCCCCACACCACCCTCAGACACCTGTTGGTACATCCCAAGGACAAAGTACAGCTAGAAGAACAGGGCGAACTGGTGTACCAAATACCGTGCAAGAATTGTGGTGGGGAATACATTGGGGAGACAGGAAGACTACTCAAAACAAGACTGGAGGAACACAGAAAGGACGTAGACAACACGAAAAATTAGAAATACACAAGGAGCGAAAAAAAAAAGATTGATGTCTACCATCAATAAATCCGCCCTTACAGACCATGCGACAACTGAAAACCATATCATAGACTGGGAGGGAGTGAAAATTGTTGACAAAGAACCCAACAGAAGAATTCGGCAAATCAAGGAAGCCATCTGGATCAGAAAAACCCAAACACCCATCAACAGAGACGAGGGCAATTACGAACTGCCTCACGTGTACGATGACGTCATTCAGCGTCATAGGTACTGATGAAGTCGACGTGACACGTCAACGAAAGCCTCTACCAGGTAATTTAACATGATTCTTGGATATGAAAAATGAAAGTTTCGAATTAGGTCCAACTCCTAATGACATTATATGAATACTATCATTTATGGTTTACTATTTAACATATAATTATGGTTCCTTAACTCTTAGTATTTTGCATTATAAATATATTAAAATATACTCCCAAAATATGTAATCTCTAGAAGCAAATTTGGAGACCTGCCATCCTAATATTTTCCTCTACCAATATACTAATTATGTAACCAACAATGCTGCAGGTGACAATGTAATGTATACTGAATGATGACATCATGACAGCAATGTTTTCATGTGCTACCTAACCATAATTCTTTATCACTACCTAGTGCCCCTCCTACTGTGACAACTCACAAAGAGCCACTTTTATGGCCCTTGTGACATTTTTGTTAGACTGAGTCATTGGAATGTGTGATTTGCACTGATACTTTCGCTATCTCAATACTGATTGTGCTACTCAACTTGCTATGGTTGTAAATGTAAGCAGTTTGACAGGTGAATTACTACGGAAAGGTTTACAGACTTGTATGCAACTTGCTTTAAAACAAAGTGTGGGCAATAATTAAACACAATATAAATGTCCTGCTGTGATGAAAAAAGACAAAATTTGTACACAATATGTATAATGATCTAGTGGCTTAGTATCGTTTTTAATGCATGCAAAGTGGTGTTTTTGTTTTATTTCAAGTACTTACAATTTATTTACTTGTATTACTATTAGTTTTGTGTATCTTGCTACAAACTTCAGTGGATATGGCACTATAAGAAATATCATTTTATAAATATATTTCTGTGACTCTGATTGGACAAAGGTTTATACTGTCTGATCAATTTTAAGAAGTCCCAGTGCAGAAAAGGGCATGCTTGGAATAAATAAGTATCTATTTATAAATATAATAACTAACATAAATATAATAGCAGTGTAAACATCATAGCCACATGTGAATGGATATGTCACATCTATATACATGTCACACATGAATGACTTTATTAATTGAATCCATGAATTTCTGCTGGGTTCTGTTTATATGTAAGTGAGTCTTGCTGCTCTCTTGATCAGTTGATGTGTTATTTGATCTATGAAAGTCGTGAAACATGTTTCCGTTTCAATGCATGTGGTCAAGCATGTTTGACTGAGTGTCCTGTGAGTTCAATGACATACTTAGTCTCAGAGCATTGGAATGTATGACTAATGACTGACAAGTAATAAAACTTGGACTTGGATAATACCAATAATTCCACTACCTCGTAGTTTAACTTTAATGTATGATTGAAACTAGCTATTCCCTGGTCCAAGGAACACATGGCTGTCTTTCAAAGTTAGGCATATAAAAACATGTGAATATGTTCAATGTAATAACTATAAGCCTAAGGCTAAGTCCACTACTCACGTCTTTGTCGTATTCGTGAAGTTCTAGTAACGTTGGTCGCTTCCTCATGGCGCCAGTGGCCGACAATAAGTTGCGATAGTGGTCAAGATGCGGCAGCGTCTCTAGCGTGTTATGACCAAATGTCTTCAGATTGTGTGTGTCATAGCTGTATGTGCCGTCTGTTAGGTGCGGAGAACACGACGTCGACGTGCTCTCCGAGTTGAGCCGCTCTGAGGCACTGCCTCGAGCGCCATCCCGGACGATACCGTTCTCCTTCGGCGGTGGCGTCGCGGGGGAAGCGGGCGTCGGGCGCTCGTCCGTCATTTCCTCCGGCTCGTTCACAAACTCTACCTTCGCCACCTTGAACCGAGAGGAGCTCCTCGGCGGGGCATCGCCGTGTCCGTCCTGTGCTAGCAGCGAGTCCACCTCGACCGATACCGATTCTTCGCCGACGGAGAATTTTACAACGGGTGCGCTGTCTGGCGATGCGCTGACTACGTCCGCCATCTTCCACGGCTCGCCGCGACTGGAGGAGACCCGCTCGATGACGTCACGGCAACTAATGACGCCGGTGGTGATTCCCGTTAATTGATTCGGCCGGACGGCCGCCTACTGCTTACTATTTCGCGACACGCGCTAAGTGGCTAGTGCGCACTGGGGACCGTTCATACATAACGAAGGGAAACTGTCCACGTATTGATCGGTAGCAGTCCCGTGGACGGTAGGCTTAGGAAGGACCACACTTGGACAGTATCTTCTCAGTAGTACCTACAGTCGTGCAAACAATATGCCCACCAAAACAAAACATAAATAATTAATTATTTTGATAAACATTGACTGATTAGTTAGATAAACATATCACTGTTGTGTATAAATGTATACATTATTAACAGGGTTAGATGGGACAGGATTAGCCCTAATAATATTCAATACTTCAGACCAGTTAAATGAAATAGTAAGTCTAGACCTAACACCATATTTTAAGCCATAGGCCTAATGTTGATTCGCCAGGCGCATTATACCGCATTGATCCTTTGCAGACATCGATGCTGATGGCATATTTTGATTGATTATCGTCAAACAAATAACTTGCGGAATTGCGATCATTTGGTAAATACCCGAAACACTACTTCACACGGTATGTCTGCTGGATGCTCCAAGATGTCCGCAGACGGCTGGTCGGAGTCGACAGGGTTCGCCCGAGTGAGGGAAATGTAGCAGACGTTGTCGCGCTTACATTTATCCGGGCGTTAAATTGTATCCGGGTGATGCTTATATGCATATGTAAGGCATACTATTTGGCACCAGTAGATCACGTAGTGATAAATAATATCCAGTAGTTAAATAATATTATGTTTCGTTTGTTGTCGTAATACGAGCGTTATAGTTAGAGTAGATAATTATAATTTACTGTTTTAGATTGGTGACCAAGTATAACAGTATGTCACGTGACGTGTGCGTGGAGAGGAAACTGTTTTACGACAGAAATTGTTTATGTCTATGGGAAGCAAACATTTTATAATTCATGTATATATATAGACATATATGTATATATACATATAGACATACATAACGCCCGGATAAATGAATACGCGACAGTCGTAGCTGGTGCTAAATGCATTCCCCTAGATACGCGCACGCGCAGAGATGTCACCCGGATATTATTTAACGCCCGGATAAATGTAAGCGCGACACCGTCTGAACCCCCTCCCCCACCCGTTTGTAGCCAACCTCTCGCCTTTTGTGAGAGCTAGTCCCCTTCTACCAAACCCACCTATCTCCCATTTATTTTTAGGCCGCCCTCCCATGTCTCCGTGTGTACGCTTTACACCAGTGGCCAACATGAGTGCGTGAGTAATTGGATATGATAATTAGTACACAGTATGGCGGTGGTATTTGACATGGGGGTAACACACCCAAGGTTAGTTCACCTTTTGTACAAGGGGTAAGGCGACCTTTTAAATTTAGGATATTTAAGTAATTCGATCAGCCATGTATGGCATAGCTCTAGTGCCGGTCCACACCACAAGGTGTATCACGGATTCACGGCATCACGACAGTGGTAGAACCTTCTTTGTGGATGGTTTCATCAGGCAACAGTTGAACTCTGAAAGCAAACGTTCAATATTCTTTACCTGGCAACCTTCTAGCGAAAAGCAGATGGTTGATTTCTAACATAGGTTCCTATACAGCTCTAAAAATCATCATCGCATTAGCCATAGTGTCAAGCTGTGAGGTGTGATTTACCCAAATGTTTAACATCAACACAACTTACGGCAAGGAATATATGACATCTAGCTCTGATACTTTTATAACTCAAATAGGTATAGCCCCTCTCTCATTCCGTCCCTCTCCCTCTCCTCATTCCCTCCTCTCTGTCTCTCTCCGTATTCCATTCCTCCACCCTATCTCCTCATCCCCATCCCCTTTCCCTTCCGGCCTCTGTCATTATATATATATATATATATACACACTTTAACGGCTCAAGCTTCTCTCTCTGTCTGTCCGTATGTCTGTCTGTCTCCCTCCATCACCCCATTCTCTCCCCCCCCCCCCCTCTCCCCCTCCCCTTTACAGATTAGAACGCTAACTGTGGATCATTGTAAGTGTATCTCATCCGAGGCGCCTAGGTCCATTTGCCCGGTTCTCTGTTTATTTGACTCCTTGAAACATTGCCCTCCGATGTACACATTTCAAAAATCACTACGATGGTTATTTAGAATTATTTATTTATCGTCTACGTGATTTTGATGGAGGCCATATCGCAGGAAGGACATAGACATGCTAGAAAGAGTGCAGAGGAGAGCAACTAAATGATACCAAAACTGGGGGGTTTTAGTTACGAAATACGCCTAAAAAATGCGGTTTAACAACACTAGAGACCAGGAGATTGAGAGGAGATCAGATAGAAGTGTTTAAAATATTGAAGGGTTATTAAAATATTGATAGAAATATTTTTTTCTCAGTTAAGAAAGATAGAAGGACTAGAGGACATGAACTTACATTAGCAAAGGAGCAGAGTAGATTGGATATAAGAAAGTTTTCATTTTCACAAAGGACTGTAAATGAATGGAACAGATTATCTGCTGATTGTGTGGGTGCTAGTAGCGTGAATATGTTTAAAAATAAAATCGACACATACCTCAGACGGGCGGGATACACATAGATAAAAGAGTCGGACTCTCGATAAGCCTAAGGGCTTCCTTGTCCACCTGCCACCTAGAGTTAATTCTCTGGGTGGCAGTCTTGTTAAATCTTGTTAAATTATTTTCTAGAGGTTATGTTTCCTACGTGAGGGAGTTGTGAACTCTTCTCGAGAGGGCGCCACCGACGGAATGAGTTAGAGATAAAAAAAATATTGTAATGGTGATAATGATGCCCCTGGCGTGTTGCTGCATGGGTGTAGTTTGGCACTTTGTACTTTTTTCCTGTCGGCGCCTTGAACCCGGGACCTTTAGCTGTCAAATGGAATACATTTATGTAAACGACGTGTCTTGCCGAGTCTCGCGCGAACTTGAAATATGTTGACATTCGAAGCGCGCTGTTCAGAATTGACACGGACAAGACCTGACGTATTCGTAGACGGGGGTATTTTGAAGTGACTTCTAGAACGCACTCGGAATATTTAGGCGGAACACGTTAGTCAGCGTGATTTTAACGACGCGTGTGTCAATACCGTTTGACATATTATACTTTAAACACTCAAGTACCCGGTAGGTATTACTCACCCAATTCTGACGGTTCAAAACTTTACGATTTTGAATATCTGCTTTACTGGCAATAAGGCAAGAGTATTACTAATCAGGCCTGTAGGCTGGGGTGGTGCAATGGGTGCATATAATTTATGTATACGCACTACGCACCCCATCCCCTCACTGAAACAAAATGACATGAGTTCCGCTTGAGAGAAATAGTTGTGCTTGAATTGACACTACCCCTCGGCCTGGAAAATCCCCAACGCTACCCCGCCTCCGCTCTATATGTAAAGTCTCCAACACTATCCCCTTCGACCGGGAAAATTTCCAAAACTACTCCGTCGACACAGCGAAGTGTTCCATGCAGAAAACGCACCCCAAAAATCATCCACGCTGCGGGCCTGATAGTCCGCATAAAAATAAAACCAAATATATCTTTTTGGAAGCCATCACAACAATAATATTATAACTTAATGTTACGCTATTATTCGATTTATTTTTTATTAAAAGGGGGCTCTCATGTTAGCGACATATAATATTTTAATGGGAGTCTCCTTGATCTTCACATTTACGTAAATTATTTCAATTTGTTTGTGTGGTAAAAAATAAGTCTGTCTGTTAGTGTGTCTTGAATGGAAGATAATCTTTTTTATATATAATTAGTCATAACTAGAAGCACAAGAAAACCTCAGAATAAAACCTCTTTTAATAATAATAATAATATATTTTATTTGGTATAGCGCCACATCCAGTATTGTTCGTGGCGCTTCACAACATATTAAAATACATAAAAATGGTAGAATCGCAATAAATATGTATGTGTATATTAATTTAAAATAAATATTAGTGGTAAAGAATAAAATAAATAAATACATACATATTGAATAATGTAGAGTAAAATAAATAAATAGCAGTTATTCATCAAAATCAAATAATATTAATAATAATAACTGTAGCACAATAACTATATAAAATAATACTAATAAATAAATATATATATGTATGATTAATAATAATAAATAATTTAGTAAAACATTTGATATAAAATAGTTTACGTGAGGAAAATTGAATAATCATTATACGAATATGATAACTAATTAAAATTGGTTTTAGTAGAGGGCAGTGTTCATGTAGAGTGGCACTAATATGAAACACGAAAGAAATGTGTCTTCAGACGACATTTGAAGCTGGCGAGAGAGTCACAGGTTTTAACAACACTCAATAAATTGTTCCATAGGGACGCAGCAGCTACAGCGAACGAGCCGTCCCCAGCCTTGACACGAGTGCGCTTCACTTCCAACATGTTACTGCTCGCAGAGCGCAGTGCTCTTGCCGGTTGATATGGGTGCACGAGTTCACACAGGTACACGGCGCAAACAAACTAATAAATTATAAGACAGTTAAAACTAACAAAATAAGTTAAGATAAAATCTAAATTGTTAAAAACCAGTCAATAATAATATATTAAATGAGTACGTAAAGTGTGACTAGGACAGCATTGTTGTTATTTTAAAGTAATGCCCGGAGGGAACAAGAAACAGATGTGTCTTCGACACCGCACGCGACCGCAGCGAGAGAGTTGGCACATTTCACTGCACTAGGCTGGGCGTTCCCCAGAGTCGGCCGATGCAACCACAGCCACCGACCGGTGTCTCTGACCGGTACCGCTATTGTAGCCAGCCATTTTTTATTTTGGCGAAACGCGAATAGAATTCCATGACCAGCTTCCGTTGGTACTGGGCGGAATGTCGACTCCAAGAGTTGCCGGATTCAAGCAAGATATGTAACTGTGCTACGACACAGGTCGAGGCACGTTGGAAAACGCGTAGCCCATGCGGGCACATTAGTGGCGATTGCTCTGAGGCAGCAGACACATTAATATATTATTATATTGTTATGATAACCATTAATTAATACCGATGGCGAGTAGACTTGAAAAAGGCCAACATGATTAGAATAGTTGCAGTAATGTGACCGAAGCAAACCTTTGATACAAACCCTTTTCATTGTCAAGTTTTTATGCAATCAATTAAAACAAAACTAAATTATAAACTTATTATTTGTAGGCCTTCTCGTTATATTCAAAGTTCTGTAGGCTCTACTCAACTGTGCAAATGGTCAGGATATCGCCTCGATAGAGCACAGATATCGGATCCAAATTACACGATTGTTGGGCACATTTGTTACACGCCTCTTCTCTAATCGCGGGTAGTAGGAGCGTAGTGGCCCTGTCTTTTTATGTAGTTCCCTGTGGCGCCCAATTAGCAACTTGAAGCAGGCGTCTCTCCGGCGACTGACACTAGTTACCGCCAAAAGACAGGGTGAGAACATGTAGCCCTTAGGGGAAAGTTCATTTCACCGAGCAACCTAGCTCGGGTAGAACGTCATTACCGGTCGATCCATTAGGTCGAGGTTATATTAGGGTAGTCAATTGCCGTATAGTAAATCAAGCTTCTACTTTCGGAAACTATTAAATTACGCGGTAAGTCCACACGAAACGTTTCGTTTATTCAGTCAATATTATGATGCAAATTAAACTACAAAGGTATAATTGCATGTATAAGACCCGTATTTCACATCCAGTTATTTCACAAAGTTGAGTTTCACATTATTTATCTTTACACGCCATGGCATTGATGCACAGACATTGGAAGATGTAAAATAATGGCATGGATTGAAGACGGTTGTTGCGTTGCAAGAATGTTTCAGGACAAAGTATATGCGTTTGTTGCGTTGCAAGAATGTTTCAGGAGAAACTATATGCTCGAACGCTCCATCACAAATATATATATCGATCGATCGACTGCATCTGTATGTATGTCTGTATGTCTGTCTGTCTGTCTGTCTGTCTGTCTGTCTGTCTGTCTGTCTGTCTGTCTGTCTGTCTGTCTGTCTGTCTGTCTGTCTGTCTGTCTGTCTGTCTGTCTGTCTGTCTCTGTCTCTCTTTCTATATACACTGTATATATATATATGTGTGTGTGTGTGTGTGTGTGTGTGTGTGTGTGTGTGTGTGTGTGTGTGTGTGTGTGTGTGTGTGTGTGTGTGTGTGTGTGTGTGTGTGTGTGTGTGTGTATATATATATATACGTACACTGATTATACATATATATATATGTATATTATATATATATATATATATATATATAACACATATATATAATACATGTATATATATATATATATATATATACATATATATATATATATATGTATTATACACTGGAACTGTAACAACTTTATTCGACAGACAGTAAATGAGCAAATACAAAGCATGTAACGGCAATGTCAAAAAGAAGACATTTCTGTCGGGAGACTCCCACTAGGGCATTATAAATATGCCGCTGACGTGAGAGCCACCCACCCATTCGTATAATCACACACACACACACACACACACACACACACACACACACACACACACACACACACACACACACACACACACACACACACACACACACACACACACACACACACACACACACACACACACACACACACACACACACACACACACACACACACACACATATATATATATTATATATGGGTCTACATATATTTGCTAAGTATTCACATATGACTATTTACAAAGGCGAATGAGTGCATGCTGGGTTACTATACCCTCTCTGGACGTGTTTACGAGAAGACTCTGTCGCACAGGAAGAACCAGCATGACACGAACACGAAGGGCGTAATTTATTTTAATGATAAGTTTCAGTGTTAACACGGACGGTAAAAAGACCGCACTATGAATGCTGCGAACTGCGCGGTGTCTTGAACTCTTCACTATTTGTCACGTTTTACGATTTGCGTATTCAGTTGAACTCTGGATGTATCCATCGCATTCTTGCGACGATAACCATCACTGTTGTCCTGTCTTTGTAAAGAGGCAGGGCGCTGGGTGCAGACGACAGCTGCAGTGATTGTGTTATGACCACGCGGGCAGTATCTCTGTCTGTGGTGACCAGTCGGTTGTGGATGTGTGTGGACCACGGACAGGGCTTCACCACTGGATATTGAAGTACGTTACTGTTAAGATGCCGCGTCCTAGTGAATGTCTATAGCTGGTTGTTCGGAGTCAGAGAGCAGACTGAGTCTAATGACACGGGTCATCGAGTCTGTCTGTTTCGTTGCCATTGAATGCGGTATAGCCATCGATATCATCCTGTTGTGCACAAACACTGCAAACACAGTGGCAAACACATATACCTACACACGCACACATACACTCTCGCGTGCACACAGGTCGGTAATTTCCACACCCGTAATTTGCAACACCAACTTTAACCGCAGTGAATATCCACTTCGGTCTCAGTATCCTTTATCCCAACAACTCTTTATATTTGTTCTTTACAAAACAAACTTCAATCGCTCCAAACCCCTTGGAAACCAGAGCTGAAAGGCGCCAACCAAAGGTTTAGCCACTCTTATAATCGGTATGTACACTGTTAAAGTTGTCGACAGTTGGACGAGTACACTAAAGGGCGACGAGAAGGATAAGCTAGATTTAAAAGATAATACTTCAGATTACTGTGAAATGTTACTGCTTCCGGTTGAACCAATGAAAAGAAGGGGTGCAACCGCCATAGCTCTAGTTACAATGTTAACGACCACAATAGGTAGATCAGAACTAGACGATCAAGGCTGTCTTGAGTTTCTTGCAACAATGGACGGTGAGTGTGATATACCGGCCGCCCATCGGATGGATGGATGGCACGCCCTGAACTTTGGCCTACATGTGGAGTTTGTCGTCGAGGTCGTCGAACCCGGACTGGCGTGAGGACAACGGCTTCTGCAACTGCCGTCGCCTTACCAAGTGTAGGAATTTCAAAACACTACCAAATATACAAAAACACACTAGAATGTTTTGAAATAAATTTGAAGACTCTAGAGTATTTTAAAATTAAGTGTATTCATATATATATATATATTGAAAACAAAGGAAACTAGGGTATGCTTTGATATGTGTTATATTAAATGTTTGACATATGCTTTGAATTAAAATTTATGATCAACCCATGGCCGCGATGTGTAGCCAAAACGGCTCGCTTTGCTGACTTGTCAAGTTGAATATTCCAAAACCATGATATTACCAGCCCTTAGGTATTGTGTCGCCTATGCTAAAGGAAGATCAATCAACAAAACGAAAGACTCGTATGTTTGCAGTCCACCCAACCGTCAACTTCGTTTGAGAATTTGTTTCACAAAGATCCTATTACGAAGGAGTCACAACGCAGCACGAGCGGAACGACTCGGGGAAGGGCGAAATCGGCTGCCGTGCCACTGCAACGTCTCGAAGCTTCGACAATAAATAAGACAACTGAATGCAGAAAACAATAATACACCAAGTGTTTTCGGAAAGGAATGATAATACGTGAACAATGTGCGGCGTGAGCACATCAATACTGGTCAATGTCTAAGTATGAACAATGTACGGCGTGGGCACACCAATACTGGTCAATGTCTAAGTATGAACAATGTGCGGCGTGGACACATCAATACTGGTCAATGCCTTAGTATGAACAATGTGCGGCGTGGGCACATCAATACTGGTCAATGTCTAAGTATGAACAATGTGCGGCGTGCGCACATCAATACTGGTCAATGTCTAAGTATGAACAATGTGCGGCGTGGGCACACCAATACTGGTCAATGTCTAAGTATGAACAATGTGCGGCGTGGACACACCAATACTGGTCAATGTCTAAGTATGAACAATGTGCGGCGTGGACACATCAATACTGGTCAATGTCTAAGTATGAACAATGTGCGGCGTGGACACACCAATACTGGTCAATGTCTAAGTATGAACAATGTGCGGCGTGGACACATCAATACTGGTCAATGTCTAAGTATGAACAATGTGCTAGCGAAATGTGTGATGACGGGCACGTGATTTTGAAAGCACGTTTTTAGAGAGATAACATTGGGATAGCGAGAGATTCTGAAATACCCCTTATATATAGTAGTTTTACTAGAAATGCGCTTTATTTTAGCACAGACTCGGTAAGATAAGTGGAGAAGATGATCCCGTAGAGAAAATTCAATTAAAAAGTCGACTTTATGTGTTGCTTGTTGTCTCCCTACACAGGCATCGAAACGTTGCGAACATTGGGTGGGGGCAGGGAGGTTTGAGCCGGTGTCCGGGTGTCAACACTTCGCTGCTATCGGACACGACACTGGACACCGGAAGATGAGAAGGGTAATGTTGGAGATTTTTCGGGATTCTCAAACTGCACCACAATTGACGCTCACCAAAAACAATTGTTTAATGTTGGAGGCTCAGCTCCCAACCCCCCGTTCCGACGGCTCTGTAACTGTTCTACCACAAAGTATACGCTACCCAAATGAGACGGCCACGGTACCGCAAAAGAAACTGCATACAGGGAAACAACGAATGGCAATCTCCCAAACAACGAGAAGACCGTCAAACGGACGAATATTTCTTGTCAGAAAGTGTTTGTACTGGGAACTTGACAGACCAGTGGGCCTAAATCTATCAGGAAAACAGTTAACTTTCATCATTTATTGGGAATAATTATTGGTCGCCTGTTAAGGTGGTAACATTATGTTTAGTATTGTATTAGATTTGATTAAATATTAAATAAGTTTGGTAGGCCTGTTTGCTGGTGATGTGATCGGTGCGTACCCACCCCCCGCCGCAAAGGCAAAATAGTTTCGCTTTGAGGAAGTAGTTCTGTTTGGAAGGTAGTAGTTGTGTCTGGATAAAAATTGTGACGCAAGATATTCTATTCTGACATGATCACCCCCTCGACCGAGAAATTATCCATCAGTACCCCCGACGACCGGGAATATCTCCAACACTAGTCCCTCGACTGAGACCATCTCCAACACTATATCCCCTCGGCCGGGATAATCTCCAACACTACTCCCTCGACTGGGAAAATCTCCAAAACTACCCCCCTCTATTGGGAAAATGTGCAACACTACCCCCTCTATCTGAAAAATTACCAACATTTCCCTGCACGACCGGGAAAATATTCAATACTGCCCCATCGACTGGTAAAATCTCCCGCACTACCCCATCAACCGGGAAAATCTCCAACACTACCCCTCTCGAAACCGAGAAGTGTTCCAGGCAGAAACCGCACCGCCCTAAACATCAACCATGGTATGGACCTGTTTAGGCCGTATACTTGTTATCCACATCAGGTGTCAGTCTACAGGTAATTTTCCCATTGGTTGCCATGTTAGCGTTTTGTAGGATTATAAAAAAACGTGACCTACAAAAAATCTTAAATTTCTTGCTTGCTGTTATCATCATCTCATTGACATGCTGGTCGAGTTTAGTCAATTTTTTGTATTTCTAGCTCTCTTAAAAATGCCTGTATGTATGACACCCATCAATATAAATTTATGAACTGATGCAGGCAGTAGGCCTACTCTGGCTTGTTTACCTTTCTTACCTTTCCCCGCCTTCGCCCTGTGCGGGGTGGCGGCTCTTGGAGAGTCTCTTCCACTTATTCCTGTCCTGAGCCCATTCTTCCTTCATCTGCCATGCCTTTAAATATTTCCTCACTGTGTCCTGCCATCTCAACCTGGGCCTCCCTCTCGCTCGTTCCCCGTATATCTTCATCTCCACGGTGGCTCTTATGTCTTCTCTTTCTTTTCTTCTTTTCACATGACCAATTAACCACTCCAGCCATCTTCTCCTCATGATGATAATAATGCTCTCCACATCGGCTTCTTTCAAGATGTCCTCATTTCTCCGGTGCTCCTGCAGGCTTACACCCATTGCCCATCTAATCATTCTCATCTCCATTGGTGCCGGTCGTCTTTCATCTCTTGTCGATAGTGGCCACGTTTCACAGCCGTAGAGAAGTGTCGGCCTTATTACCGTTTTGTAGAGCAGGACCTTCATCTTTTGTGGCACCTTTACATATCACTCTAGATAGTTCTCTCCACCTACATGCAATACTCCGGCTAAAGGGTCAAATAGCCTAATTGCTGCCAAATATCCTTCCGCTTAGTAAAATCTGCAAAAAAATACATCATTTTACTGTCAACAGCTTCTACAATCACACCTGCAAATCTGACTACTCAAATGCACTTATGTCAAGGCATGTTTTTATAATTTTGTATACCAAAAAATTTACGAAACAAGTCTAACTGCGGTATGACCTCAGCAACCCACTTCAGCTCATAACTACTAGGTTTAGTTGTCACCCGCTCTTCTTTGCACCCCCACACATTCCAGCCTCGTGTGTCAGGGTCGCTGCTGACAACTCAACTAGGGTCTACCTCCTTGCGCGTCAATCAATCAGCTTATCACATAAACGTCGGAACCGGGGAACATGGGTGCTGAACTCCCAATATTTAGAATTGGGGACTGGATATTATTTTAACTATCTAATATTTCCTAAATATGTGCTAGTATCAAAGCGCAGCTTTGGTCAGGGGCGGATCCAGCGAGGTAGTCTAGGGGGTGAGCAGAACAACCTTCACTGGCGGCCGAACCAAATGGTGTAGAAAATTACTCGGTGCGTCGCCGCCGTTACTTCAACTTCTCCGCTGTCTCGCCTATGACATCGGAAGACGGGAGCGTGCTATTGATTTGTTTATTGACCCTGGACGGGGCACATTTCTACGGGTTTAGGGGGAACGGTCACGTGGGCCCATTCAAAAAGGTTTACGGGCGCGCCAAATTCCAAAGGTCTAGAGGGGCACGTGCCACCCAGCCACCCTCCGTGGGTCCGCCTATGTTGGTGGTGGTAAACATTCTGAAAAAAACCTATAATTACATATTGTTATTGGTCCTCGTGCTGGTGCTTTTTGAAAGTATGTTCGAGGGACTGCTTGTGAAAGATAAAACGAACCCTTTTTCTATGTAGTCAACTACTGTACTAACGTTGGTTGTGCAATTCAATCCAGTTCACAAGATATGCTGTTTGATTTGTTAAATAGTCCCTCAACCTGTAATCAAATGTGATTGAAGACCAGACCGCTCCTTCTTAGCGAATCGTCGTTGTTACACGAACTCATGCGTGACAGCGTCACTATCGTAACGACATCTGTAGAACAGGTACGCGTGTGGCGCATGCGCATTGTCACCGGAAGCGCATGCAATGCACGTGTCTTCGTTCGAGTCGGGTCGCGATGTCTGGGTGCGTCCCAATTTATTCGTGCGTCATGCATTTGTCTCACAGGACCACGTATACCTCTCAAAGAATGCTGTTATTTTATAAGCCGGGGGTTAATCACTGAAAATGTAATGCATCTTCACATGTGATGTATACAAGAGGTTGACATGGAATGCGAAGGGGTACCAAGTAATATAGCACAGAAAAGCGGTAGATCTACTGGTTTTCCTGTTTTGATGGCGGTAGACAAGGATCTGGCGACACGAGTCTCGCTGCAGTCGCCAGGGGGTCGAGTGCGCGAGGAAAAGGGAACCGCTGTATGGGCGGACAATTAGTTTTCAGTGTTATTGTGTATTTTCTTAGTTTGGTACATTTTCTACGTGAAATTATGCTTAGGCGGGGTGGGCTGAAGGGTGGATTCAGGTTTTTTAAATGAGGGTGGTAAACTGTGTGATTTTGATAGTTAAGCCTAAAAGTTGGTTAGCGAGGCGCAACGCCATGTGATATAGAGGACGTGGTGGGTCAGGGAGGGGGGTGACCTCCTCGTTCCCGTTGATTTTTTAATATATCCCTTGAAAATGTGTAATACGGTGACACATTCAAATCTGATTTTACCAATTAGTATACAACAGAACCGTTATAAATCGGTCGCCCATGTAATTAACACAACATGGCTCGAGGTATGGCCTGATTAGAGATGCGCGACAGATACATAGATGTGCAATTTTGGCAAAAGTGTGTAGTCGGGGGCTTAATCATAAAATGGTTCACATCGTTCTACAAGCAAAATTTTTGGATCAGCACTAGATATGGCCATGATATCAATTTTTTTCGCGGGAGTCAAGCTGGATTCCTGCTGTGGCGGCCATATTTGACAAATCCAAGATGGCTGCCGTCCAGAGAAAGTCTGTTCAATAACTTGAGAACAAAATGTAGTAGAACCATAAATGAAACCACTTTTTATGGGTTTTCGAATATGGAGAATCCATATCCGGTGTTAGTTTGCTGATTCTAGGTCGAGGTCACGTGATAAGGTCACATCCAATGTCATTTTGGCTCAAAATACCTATATAAACTTACTATATCAGATATTCACCGTTCTGGTGTCATTTTCATCTAAAAATGTTAGGTGGACATTAGATGAACCTGGATTGAGCTCTGGATACAGGTCTCATCAATCAAGGTCAAGGTTAAATTTGCCCGTAAATGCGTAAAACCTTATGTATCTGTTGATGATTCAGTTGATCTTATTGCGTGAGCAAAGGTTTATATAATGTTGGAACCGATATTGAAAGGGGAATGACGAGGTCATATAATCAAGGTCAAGGTCAAGAACAATGATAATTGATTATAGAAACTTTTCATTATGCACATCTGGGAGTGTAACCCACTCCAAAATACATGAACGATAATATTATTCTGGAAATAGCAATTACATGTCAATTGGATACACAACATTAAAATTCAATGAATGTTCCTAAAAAGTACACGGCTATTTTACTTTTCACTCTACTTGTATAATCAGACAATCTCACCCATCATCCGTCTATCTATATACCCATCCATTCATTAGTAGTAGTTCACTTGTTCACATCGTTGTCATCATTGTTTAGGCAGTCACCCTCGCACTTGCACAGTGCTGTGCAACGAAGACCTGCCTTGCAGCATTTGCTATTCTCCTTGCACGCTTTCGTACAGCCGCAGTTTGGGAGCACAAGCTTTACTTGCGTTGGCGAGAGTGATCCAGAAAGGGGGCCATTGCTTGCTGCGTTCATCCTGTTTCCATCCCCATTGATTAAAGACAGGGATTGCCTGGTGGCATGTGGTTGACTGCTTCAAGATGAAACTGGCTTGGAGCAAAGACCTCTTGACATGCTCGAAGAGAACGGCCTGGGTCGGCGGCATAGTGTGGAGTGAACGACTGCCATTGGAGAAGAGTTACCTAGCATCGTTGTCAGTTGCAGAACCACACGTCTTGCTATACATGAGCACAACGAATCGCTCGATTCGTTGCATGTGAACAGATTCCAGAGTGAAGGACTCCGCATCTTCGGTCAGCGAGATCATCGTCTCTGTAAGTCCTGGTGCACTGTTCCATGCAGCCCATGCCGTCTTCTTGTCGCAACCGAGAAACTGAGAGGTCGTATCGCAGCCCGTTATGCGTGAACGAGGGATAGAGCCAACACTTTGATAGATCGAGCTGGGAGTTGATGCTGTGCACTAGAATATATCAGTATTTCTTGCCGTTACGAAAGCTCTGAAAGGTCAAGTTCTTCACAAAGACGGCAAAAACAACGATGTCGCTGTAACATTGCGCAGGTATGCTTTCTCATGTCCCTGAGACGTTGCATGAGCAAGATACGGGATGACACGCCTATCTGCCTCTGCATGGTTGAAGGGCTGGACTGCTGACACATCAAACGGCTTGTTGGAGTGCACCACCTCAGACTCTGTGCTGAGGAGGAGTCTTCCATCCATGTTAGTCTTGACCAGCTGTTTAATGATCAAGGAAAATAGCTCCTTTTTGTTTTCCACATTTTTCAAGTACGATTGATTGCCAGTCCGTTTTGGAGATGGGAGTACAGCCATCGCCATCTGGCTCGATTCAAGTACGCGCACCTGTCCCACGCCGCTGCTGTGTCAGTGATTTCAGGCTATGGTCAGAGTAGGTGTCCCAGATTGCATCGACGCGTTCAACCGTGGCGGTCAAGTGAGCTTTTAGGAAAGGCACAACGTGTAGGTGTACATACTCAGCGAATGTTGCCGCTCTGGTCGGATGCACCATGTGGATGACGGCAGCCATGTCGAACACTTGAACTGTCGCTTGTCTCGCTGCATTGGCGCGGCAAGTTGGCGCGTTGTTGTACGCGAGGATGTCCGACTTGGTCCCAGCTTTGAGCGAACTTCGGTCTGATAGAGAAGGAGGTTCTCGCTGGTTCTCGAATTTGAAGAATTCGGCCATATTCGCGTCCGGACGTGATTGGAAAGAAAGGAAAAGTCGGGTGACAAGCACGGTATTTTGTTCCAGTATCCCGACTTTGCATGCTTCCCTTCTTTCGGCGGTCTGGACAGTTGGCGAAAGTAAACACGTTGTTTTTCTTTATTGTTGTCTGACAGAGGAACCGTCACTTTATCTCAGTCAAAATGGAAATATCAAGGTTGCTGCCTAAAGCACTGTGCGAATCTTGCGGTGTCGAATCTTCGGCAAGTTCGTTTACTCTAGGTTGCTTCAGTTCACTCAGCTGTATGAATGAGTACCTGACTATAGGTAATGGTGGATATTTGTGTACAAATAGTGTTCGCGCATTAATTGCAGTGTGGCTGAAAGCTTTCCAGAGAACCTCCTGCGTTATTCAGATGTTTCATTATGTTACACACACACACACACACACACACACACACACACACACACACACACACACACACACACACACACACACACACACACACATACAACAAATGAATACAGACAGTGTTAATTAAAATACCTAAAATGTGAACTTGATTGTGTTTAATTTGTTCTGCTGTGTATGTTGTGCCAATAAAAAGGTAAGCTCTTGTAAACGTGCACATTTAGTCTTTAGTTAGGATTGCTCAAAATGTTTTACATTTTACCCCCTTGTAGATCTGTTCAATCGAACAATATCTCAATTTGTTTGGGAAGCATTCAGCACCATTGTAATTACTGCACAAAGACTATGCTCATACACAAATATCCACCACTGTGTAGATCCAGGTAATCATTCGATTTTACTGCTGAATTAACTGAATATAAGCAAAGTTTTATCATTTCATAAGTTTTGTACAAGCTTTTGTCAATTTACTTGTCAATGATTTTTTTTACCAAAATTCCACGTAAACGATGGTACAAGTGCTTCCTCCTCTTGGATTAATTATTGGTATCCGATAGGCTTTCAAGCAGAGATTAGGCAGCTACCCACCAGGGGGCGCCAGGGATAGCAGGTTCATTTGTTGATTGCCATGTATAGCTGTCAACGCATGTAATAGGCACTGTGTTCAACGTTCCATTTTATCTATATCTGTGACTGCAATATTATGGCAAACAAGGATTTTGGAGAGATGACAATTCCTCAACTGAAGGGAGAATTTAAACGCAGAAATGGTAGACTGTCCGGAAGAAAAGCTGATCTTGTGGAAAGGCATGCGGGGGCGATAATATGTGTTTGTGATAATTACGCTACTTTGATTACAGGAAATGTACTGCCTGATACAAGTATGTGTTTTCGTATACGACCAATTCCAAGTTATGAAATGACATTAACATTAAATTAATACGATGAATGATGTATGTTTTGAAACATAACTCGGTGTTCTATTTTTGACAGCTGTTACATGGGCACTGGCAGACCACTGAACAGGCAAGATTTTTGTCTCGCCTCTTGCCAAAATTAAGCCAAATTAAGGTCTTAGTCTTTGGCTTGTTTTGACTTGTAAAATTGTGCTTGTATTTTGTCATATAATGCTAACATGGTCCATGCTTATGACACTATTTAATATTACTTTGTTGGAGTACATCCCATGAAGACCAACTGTTATTGGACCTTTGGTTTGTGTATTTCTTATAACAACTGATGTTACAATTCTGCAGACCTGAAGCGAATGTAATTCAGTTTACCGTTATTCAAAAAAGGTTTGAGAAACAAGACAGAGAACTATAGACCAGTGAGTTTAACATAAGTGATTTGTAAATTATTAGAAAGACTAATTAAAGATCACATGGTGGATTTTCTTGTTAAACAAAACTTGATAAACCCATCTCAACATGTTTTTTAAAGTGAGGTCATGCTTAACAAATATGTTATGTTTTTTGGAAGACATCACTAAGTGGGTAGATGTGGGATCACCAGTAGATATTGTCTACTTAGATTTTCTAAAAGCTTTCGACATAGTACCACATCAAAGATTACTGCTTAAACTAAAGGCCCATGGCATAGGAAATGGTATAATAAACTGGATAGAACAATGGCTGATTGACAGAAGACAACGTGTAGTAGTTGATGGAAGGCTTCAAATTGGAAATCGGTATTGAGTGGGGTACCACAGGGATCAGTATTAGGACCTATATTATTCTTAATATATATCAACGATTTGGATGATGAAATAACAAGCAAGGTGTTGAAATTTGTGGATGATACAAAAGTGTTTAGAAGGATTAAAAGTGATGGAGAGAGACAGCATTTACAAGATGATCTTGACAGGTTGATCAAATGGTCTGAAAAGTGGCAAATGCTGTTCAATTTTGGGAAATGTAAATGCCTCCACACAGGACATGGGAACGAAGAGGTAGAATATACAATGGGGGGTACTGTACTAAGTACTACTGTAAAAGAAAAGGACTTAGGGTTAACCATTAGTGCTGATATGAAGGTTTCAGAGCAGTGCGGAATTGCAGCTTCAAAGGGAAATCAAATCCTTGGATTAATTAGGCGAAACATAACATATAAGGAAAAAGAGCTAATAATACTGCTGTACAAAACAATAGTTAGGCCTCATTTAGAATATTATATTCAAGCGTGGAGGCCATATTGCAAGAAGGACAGATATGCTAGAAAGAGTGCAGAGGAGAGCGACTAAAATGATACCAAAACTGAGGGATCTTAGTTATGAAACACGCCTAAAAAAATGCGGTTTAACAACACTAGAGACCAGGAGATTGAGAGGAGATCAGATAGAAGTGTTTAAAATATTGAAGGGTTATGAAAATATTGATAGAAATATTTTTTTCTCAGTTAAGAAAGATAGAAGGACTAGAGGACATGAACTTACATTAGCAAAGGAGCAGAGTAGATTGGATATAAGAAAGTTTTCATTTTCACAAAGGACTGTAAATGAATGGAACAGATTACCTGCTGATTGTGTGGGTGCTAGTAGCGTGAATATGTATAAATATAAAATCGACACATACCTCAGACGGGCGGGATACACATAGATAAAAGAGTCGGACTCTCGATAAACCAAAGGGCTTCCTTGTCCACCTGCCACCTAGAGTTAATTCTCAGGGTGGCAATCTTGTTGTTAAATCTTGTTAAACCAAGACATTGATCAAGAACCCACACCAGACTCATTTGCCATGTCAACCCCAGACATCTTATCGTATCGAGACATCAATATTGACAGTGCAGTATCTGTATATATCATCTTTGTGTGTATATCATTATTAGGGTTGGGGTCCAGTACTTGTAGTTATGTACAATTGTTATTTGGGGTTTTAATTTATCCAGTGATTTTATTTGTTCAGTTGAATTTGCCAAAGTTTCAAGTACATTTTATTTCTAGCATTGAAACTCTACTTAGTCATTGGGTTTAAGTTAGGCAAAGCTGTGTTGTTACTAATAGTAGTGTGTGTTTGTGTGTGTGCTGAGAAATGTTAGTCTGTTCATTTTATGGCATTTGTCATAGACTGCTCAACCGATGTTTATTTGCTTGTTGTAGAATGTGCGGCTGACTGCTCCAAGTGTTCTGCGGCGAACGAGTGTGGCTGCAACTCTTGCAACACCACTAGACAAAATGGTGTGTTGAGTTTGTAATGATGTCCATCCCTATACGTAAAATATCATGGGGTGTCCAACACAAACATCTGCATTGTTGGCAGAATAGAACAATACACTCAAAAAATTAAAAGTATTGTACTGCAAATGCATATTGAAATCTATATCTCAAGCTAACAAAGACGAGCTGTACAGTGGAAACATGTAAATGGTATCCAGTTACCTTGCAGATAAACATGCAGCCATCTTGCTGTGAGACGTCACAGTGTTTCTGTGAACCACATACAATTCTGGGTGTAATGCCAAGTTCTTCTGCTTTCAGCTTGTGCTGACAACTGCGATTCCTGCACCGTTGCTGATCAATGTACGACATGCTCGTACGGTTATATGTTTGATGGCACTACATGTTCAAGTAAGTGGATTACATTGTTGTGTGCAATACTTTGTCTGTATTATTCACGTGTAAGACAAGTGTAAATATTGCAGTCTGTGTGAAAGAAATAGACAGACAACAACATTCACACTGAATCAGGCAGATGTGTCTAACGATGAGATACTACTCCCATGGTTAAGTCATACCAGAATAATTTTTGTATTTTTGGATACTCGTCTGATACTTTAAACATGCCTGACCCTAGAAGTTCTTACAACATGACAAGGAAAATATATAATTTATACCTGCAACTTCTTTGTTGAAATCCAGGAGATTCCTCAGGGGTTCACCACGCTTCCCATATTTAACAAGATTTAACAAGATTGCCATCCAGAAAATTAACTCTAGATGGCAGGTGGACAAGGAAAACTTTTGGCTTATCGAGAGTCCAATACTTTTTATCTACGTGTATCCCTCCCTTTTAAGGTATGTGTCAATTTTACTTTTAAACATAGTCATGCTACTAGCACCAACACAATCAGGAGATAATTTGTTCCATTCATTGACAGTCCTTTGTGAGAATGAAAACTTTCTTATATCTAATCTACAATGCTCCTTTTCTAATGTAACTTCATGTCCTCTGGTCCTTCTATCTTTTTTAACTGATAAAAAAATATTTCTATCAATATTTTCATAACCATTCAATATTTTAAACACTTCTATCTGATCTCCCCTCAATCTCCTAGTCTCTAGTGTTGTTAAACCACATTCTTTTAGGCGAATTTCATAACTAAGATCCCTCAGTTTTGGTATCATTTTAGTCGCTCTCCTCTGTACTCTTTCTAGCATATCTATGTCCTTGCGATATGGCCTCCACGCTTGTATACAATATTCTAAATGAGGCCTCACTATTGTTTTGTACAGCGGTATTATTAGTTCTTTTTCCTTATACGCTATATTTCGCCTAATTAATCCAATCCATTGGCATTCATTTCAGTGGCATCGTATGATCTTATCATCTATTTGCCATTGCACCAAATGAACATGGTTGTTCGCAGGTTGAGTCTTTCAGGCTGTACCGTTCAGGACAGAATACTTTCTTGGCTATGCTAAATACCCTTTCAACTGGCGCTGATGAGGCTGGAATGCTGAGATGGTGAGGGACCAACTGAGCCAGAGTTGGAAAACTCAGAACTGCAGTGGGTCACTGTGACGATCTGTACATCGCTGACTGAGGCATTCGTTCACCTCTACAATCAGCAATCTGCTGATATTAAAAGTTTGCAATTTATATTTTCTGATCCTAGACTACTGTTTGTTGAGAGGGTTAAGCACATGTCCACATAACAGGCTCAGCATCCCCTTTGGACTTTTTAGCCAGGCTGCTGGCATGGGATTATACTAGTGTAGGAGGCAGTCTGACTTGAGCCACCTTACTTCTACAGAGGAAGACTGGCAGTTCTTGTTCTTATCAGTTAGCACTGTCAGCCACTGTCAACTGGCATGGTCTCCAGACTACATCAAAGGTATTTCCTGTCCAACTGGTGAGTTAACTGCTAATTGGCTTTTTTATGGACATCCTAGTGACTTAATTAAACAAACAGGTTTATGACCTAAACTGATAGCCTACAATTATTGTTTGCTTAACCGGGTGTTTCTGACTGGAAAAAGATGCTGCCTGTTGCCATGTTTGGGTATCATAGTCATGGTTATCAGAGCATGAGGATGTACTATGTGTAGGGATGGTAAAGTGGTAATCTATCAGAAATAACATATCTTTGTTGTTCTCTCTCACATGAATTTGTCCCATCCTCCAATCATTTGCACCTAAATTTAATGCACATTTTGCACACCAAATTTATTTTGACATAATGTTGAACACCGAAAATGGATCCAACCACTAATGTGCAACACTTGGATTCTACCCCTCTTAAAATGCAGTGCGAAATGTAGGTCATATTATGAAGGTCAAGATCAATGTCATCATTTTACGCTGCCTGATTTCTGTCTTGAGAGACTGTGTAATCTACTGTTCCTTGTTGTGACTGCTCAACGCATGTTTATTTGCTTGTTGTAGAATGTGCGGCTGACTGCTCCAAGTGTTCTAAGTGCGAACAAGTATGACAGCGACTCTTGCAACTCACCCTTAGTCTATGACAGTACTTCAAAGACATGTAAAGGTATGTACTGCATTCTACAGTGTTCGATATTAATACACATTCAAGTTCAACATTGGTTATTTGCTGTACGTTGTGCTGGTGGTGCAACACCACTAGACAAAATGGTGTGTTGAGTTTGTAATGATGTCCATCCCTATACATAAAATATCATGGGGAGTCCAACACAAACAACTGCATTGTTGGCAGAATAGAACAGTGCACTAAAAAATTAAAAGTACTATGCTGCAAATGCATATTTAAATCTACATCACACAGCTAATATATTCTACATTGTACAACAAAGACGAGCTGTACAGCATAAACATGTAAATGCTATCCGGTTGCCTTGCAGATAAACATGCAGCCTTCTTGCTGTATGTCGCAGTGGAACCGAGTGCTGCTGAGATGTCGCAGTGTTTCTGTGAACCACATACAATTCTGGGTGTAATGCCAAGTTCTGCTTTCAGCTTCTGCGATTCCTGCACCGTTGCTGATCAATGTACGACATGCTCGTACGGTTATATGCTTGATGGTACTACATGTTCAAGTAAGTGGATTACATTGTTGTTTGCAATAAGTCGTTTGTATTATTCACGTCAAAGACAAATGTATATATTGCAGTCTGTGTGAGAGCAATAAACAGGCAACGACGTCACACTGTGATTCAGGCAGATGTGTCTAAAGATGAGATTCTACTCCGATGGTTAAATCATACCAAAATAATTTTTTTTATTTTTTTTTATTCGTCTGATACTTTAAACATACATCACCCTAGAAGTTCTTACAACATGACAAGGAAAATACATAATTTATTTCTGCCAACTTTTTTGTTAAAATCCGGGAGATTCCTCAGGGGTTCAGCATGCTTCCCATATATCTTGGATCTTCACATTGGAAGATGGGGATGGGTGCTGTTGGAGATTTGTTGCTGGAATTTCAGTAGTTCAGCACGTCTCGGCACATCTCCTATGATGTCGCGCTGTCTCGAAGAGGGGGGTGCTGTTGGAGATTTAGAGAGAAAATCGGGGAGATTTGCCTATTTTCCGGGAGACTCCCATATTTCAAGGGAGAGTTGACAGATATAATAATTTATTAGCTTAGCTGTATAAATCCAATCAGCATAAGGGATAGCAAGTCTGACTGCGATGACCCCGATGGCATGCAGTTCTTGACCGGTGAAAGCCAGCATGTTTACAAACAGTCTGTTAAGTGTCAACACTGATTTAGCAATGGGAAAGTAATTTTACTTATTTATTCACTTATTTTAATCAAACACAATAGGTTTGAATATCTGTTATGTACAAAATGGTGGCAACTGAAGACTCCAGTTAGAAAATGGTGATGCAAGATTCCCAACATTTAAACATACTGATTTTACATCATATTAATAGCTAATTATTGATCATACTTTAACGAATATGAATTTTAAAGCATTTTTTTATTTTAAAAATAAAACCCAGGTATTTGTGGTATTAGCTGTGGTATGACTAGATGAATATGGACGATGTTGTTGACTTCAGGACTGGGAAGAAAGGAAGTCTTGAGATCGACGGATCCAGCTTTGTAGAGGGAGAAACTGGAGGATTATTATGCATGCTGAACATACGCGGCAACTTGTAAATTGGTAAGTCATAAATATATTGTACTTAAAAATGTAGCATGGAACAATCATAGAAAACATGCATGGCATTGCATACAACTGTCCCAAGTTATGCAATCTTCATCAAATGTATCGTATAAATACTTCTTGAAACCGTCTGTTGCATCTGTGTAGGTTGTGCCATGTGGCACACAAAATACCAAACTAAGCACTTGGTTTTTTATCTACTGGGTAACTAAAAATTATCACCATACAAATGACCAATTGATCCCTTCTGATGGACCAGATTTTTTTAGTTTGTGTAATAATTGATGTATCCACTACGTCACGGCTTACATCACAATTGACTTTTGCACGTGACCTCCATCAAGCTTTGCTTTGCCAACAATGTTGTTAATGGTTATGTATATGTGAATTACATTGCTATTGCTGCATGACATCTCATAAATCAAACATTCCCACATACAGTTGTCACTTTACAAACTTTGCCTTATGTTTTTGCCATAAAGAAACACTTTTGTGACCAGAAAAATGTCAACTAAATATTCGACGGAATGTCCGAACCCACCACATGTTTTCTGATGACTTGATGGGAGGTTTTGCTAGGCAACAGGTCATGTTAATTGTAGCGTGTTCGGCCAGTATTGCCAGAGGGTTGACAGTGGTTGATATTCTTCAGGCGGCGTGCCTAACCCGGACAGCATGACATTTGGTCAGCATGAGAAAATGCTAGAGGGTTGTGTCAGCAACCTGTACATCCAGGGCAACGGACCCCTTGACCTCACCACTGATGCTGTCGGGGTATGTTGTGGTGCCCTGACACCCCTCATTGCTGCGGCCATCCAGTTGCTACAGTGTCCTTGTTTCTTTATGTTTTGTGACCAGCGTTACAGACAGTTTTTTAAAAATGTATTATTTTGTCAGCTTTATTAGCTTTATTAACATAAATGTAACCGATTAGAATTATATATCTCAGCTGGTTCACACATGATTTGAAACTGATTAACAGAATAAGAAGAACAAATGCAAGGAAGTTTATTCGGCTGGTTGATAATTGAAACAAAAGCACAGTTTTGTTGTCATCTTGCTGGAAAATGTCTATGATAAAAAGATCTATTATATGACTGATGAAATTATTAAGTAACGAAAATCACGAGAAGTGGCAAACAAAATGTCATGAAGGTGGATGCCTATGCAGCAGAAAGGGAGATGTTAGAGTATTGGTTGGTTGGTTTTGCTGGGCCTGATGCTGTAATAGGAAATGCTGAAGAGTAGATATTGACTTAGGCAGCAGAGCCAAGTCAACCAAAGAGAAACAACCGATGTATTTTCAATGTTGCCAACTGAATCTAGACACTGTAAACTTGTGTGTAGCTACAGTGATACGAAATGTGTAGATCAGGTGTATGCGAAACAGGAGAATAATTGATGTCAGAATGAATTGTACCATTAGCCTGTAGATATGAATTCTTTTTAATTTTGCTTGATGTGTACACATTTTCAATCGGCAAAATGTTGTCGTTGAATGGTGAAGGGCAAATTCACAAAACAATGTTAATATTAATATTATGGAGAGATAAGGTAATTATGTGCAATCATACCACTGGATCATGCCAACTGAAAGCAAATGCCAAATATGCCAAATACTTATTGAATATTTGTCCACGCCACCTCGTCTGGTTGTGGTTATCTGACCTGGTGAAAACTAGATGCTCATTGGTTCCAAGATGAACACAGTTTATGGTGTGTAGATCTCCATTTAGTTGGGTAATGTTAGGTTTTTGGTCATATTGGTGGTAATAAGCAAAGTTCACATGATTCAAGTATGTATACTATCAAAAGTAACGTGTGTAGTATTTATTTTTATATAAAGAAACAACGTTTCCTCAAGAAGAGCATTATTTTATTATTCCCTAACTTGAACTTGTTTGAAACATTTAACATTCAGTAACACTGTCTTTTGAAACTTGTATTTAAAATCTCAAGGTGGCAGTAACAGTACAGATGTTACTGGCCACGTGTTGTTGAATATAATACACGTTTATGGTAAACACATCTAAAACTGGCATTAGGTTATTTAAGCAAAAAAGCAAACAGATTTGTACTTCAATCTAGAACCTTGCAATATACATGATTAATTTCTTTAAAAATTCACACAAATACATTAGTGATTAACATCCATACTGTATGAAACATGTCATTTCAAATTGCACAACCAACAAAAGTATCTGGTAAAACAGTTCGGTATTATCCAAAGTTTTACAACCAACTACAATTAAAACTTGCAAAATTGACTATTGCATTACAGCAGTACACATCCAAGTACTGCACCCATCCATAGCAAACACCCCAGAAGATAAATGTATCAGCAGTATAGCCTCTCATGCTAGAGTACAGTTGTAGTTGTCGAACATTAGCAGGTGGTCGTCTTTCTTTAGAAACAATGTAAGTTGGTTCCTTTCCTCCAGCCAGCCATCTTCTTATTGCATAGCACATAGGCAACATTTGCATCACATGTTGGTATGCTATGATATATAATTACAAATGGGTGATGTTGGGGGTGAAGTATTGTATTCATGTTTAAATACTCCCTTGATGATGGGTTTTCTCTGTGAACTTAAACTATATTTATGTACAAATTCCTACATTTTCATCCTACTTGGGTTATTTGTCTTCCACACTTGTTTCCATGACTGAGCCATTGCTTAGCCTTCTGAAGTTTCTTCCTAGCTATTGCCATGTTATATATGGCATGCTAATTTACTATGCTATTTCCAATAGTTGTTTCAGTGAAATTAACTTAGTTTAGATGGAGTTATTGTATGGAATAAGTGTGTGTGCACAACCAGTAGTGTATGACTGACCACACCAGCAGGGATCGAACCTGCCACACACAACACTGAAACACTATTGTCATAAACATTACAGTCCAACAGTTTTTAAACAAACAAATGACATAGAATGTCTGCATTTTCAACACAATACTGTAATAGCTTTCAGTCACAAATATATTGTTTACATTGTTGCAAAAGTCATATGGTACATACACATATCTGCAATTTAATAAACGAGTGTTCATGTTTCACAAAAGAGATAATATTGAGTGTTTGTATCATTTGACAGAAAAATAATACAATGTATACTTATTACGAAACTATCTGAACAAACATATAAACCCACTTTTTCAGTGTTAGGCTCCCAACTGGATATATTCTTGCTTGTTATATTAAGCCACCGGCCCACTCCTGTAACCGAAAACCAAACTTGTATTACATATTGGAAGAATTCAAATTTTATTTTCAACTGGCACGGTTGAAATAATAACTAATTCAAACATATTCCATACAACAAACTTGTGAAAGAAAGTTACATTTGGATGCTCTTCCGAAAATCGCATTTAGGTACGTATACATTATGTAAGTGGCCATCTATAAAGTACGGAGGGAGGTCTGTGGACAAGCGTGATGATGCGCTAGTGTGAGGATAGACACCATTTATTAAATAGTCGCAAACATGAACATGTGTTGCTATTTTATTAGTTTTACAAAACTTGTATTTTATGTGTAAATAACGAATCGATACAGTTATGCTACGAATATATATATATATTGACATGACAAACTCGGACTTGGAAAAACATAGGTGTTAGCCAATTACTTATCCTTGGTATTTACGAGAGAACCAGAAGGAGACATCCCGGAGGAACCTATAAGATGTTAAAACACAGTGGAATCTTCCAATATCAATCCATCGATAGTGGCATATCAAAACTAAAGACATTTAAACAATCAGGACTTGATGGCTTCCATCCTTGTGTCTTAAACGAATTAGCAAAGAGCATCAGCATTCCATTATCAATTATATTTAACACATCACTCACAACAGAAAAACTACCCACAGACTGGAAACAAGCTAATACATCTGCTACTCATAAGAAAGGGAGTAAAACCCAAGAACAGAACCAACGACCAGTCAATTTAATGAGCGCAGTAAGGACAATATTGGAAGGAAAAGTCAAAGAAACCATAACTGAATACATGAAAGAAAATGACCTGCTGAGCGATAATCATTTTGGATTCATCAAGGGCCTTTCTAATAGTATTTCACCTATTGAGAAATGTATAAGATACTAACAGATCCAGCAGTCTCATCCAAGTTTGTTACATTGAGGGATAACGAAGCACATACGAGAGGGCACCACCTAAACACATTTAAAGAAAGATGCTGATTAAATATTTAACTCATTTATATACCGACGCACAGACGTATGAAACAGTTTATTACAGTATGTGGTTGACGCTTCACCGGTCCAGTCGTTTAACGCAAAAATAGATAAGTTATGGCAACACCACTCTACGAAAACTGAATACACTGCCCGACTCAGGACTCAGACGCATGCGCACAGTCTGAGCAGATATCAAAAGCGAGAGCTGGCATGTAAGAGGCAGAGGCAGTATTGCCTAGTAGAGCCAGAAGAGGACTTGTAAGAAACTGTAAGATGTTATTCACTTTACTTTTCAGGTATTGAAAATGGCCCAGCAAAATTGAAGTTAATTTTTGATAGAACCAGGAAGTGGGAGACACTGGAGCCGTTACTGCCTATGATACAGAGCTAACTGCACCAATGATTGGCTCGGGATCTCAATTCGGGAGCTCCTTACAACCCTACCCTGGAGGGTAGTGTCACAATCCTGATCTCTCACAGTTGACCCACACCGGTGGTAGTACTCTGCAAGGGAGGGTTAAATCGGTTCCTAAGCCATCCGGCGTTCCCATAACCGGTGTGGTCATCTATGCCACGTGATATAACCCTATATATTGAGCACGTCAAGCTGCAATTAACATAGAAAATTTACCTGCTTTTATACCCTGCCAAACACAGCCCGGCGAAATATGTGGTGTGAACTTCAACTTTAATTAATCTTGTATATCTACACCTAGTGAAGTTATGTATTCGTTAGAATGGTATTAAAACTTTGGTCATATATTATGTTACATGATATGATGCAGTAAACATATGTATATGCGGTATAAATAATATTACTAATCTATTATATGTATTCTGATGTCTGCAAGTTCATGGATAGTTTGGGTTGACGACGATAGGGGGCGACTCCAATATGGCCTCACACAGTGGGAGAAACTTCCAAAAGTCTAATCATATTTATTGTATATGTATTATACCAACAACGGTTCAAATACAATAGACAGTGTAGTATTAATGGTGAATTAATAACGAGGAGAGATGGTGTGAGAACTTATGTTTACTCCGCCGTGGTGCGTTGAGTTAATAAATGTTTCATACATACATACATACATACATACATCCTCTTCGGTCTTCAGGCAAATTTGCCTATGTACCGCTCTTTAAGCAATGTTTCGTCTTTCCTAGTGCATTTATTGTGTGTGCTTTAACTTTTTAAGTGACGATACATTTGTTCCTAATACTTTGATCACTGCCAAATAAGATAACTACAATTGGCCAAACAAAAGCGTGTGTGTATTTGCATTGTGATTGGCAGAATATCATATGAACACATCACACCAGTGCGTTCGTATGTGTCTGATACGATATAAAAATAACATTTAAAGACAATAACCATGTTCTTTTCTTACGCGCGCGTGCCTGCCTCCGTGAATAAACTAGTCAACAATAACTAATTTTCTTGATGTACATAAAGTATAAACAAATGTTTCAACAAGTGCATTTATTTTGTGTGTTTTAAGTGACGATACATTTATTTCTAGTACTTTGATCATTGCCAAATAATCTAACTACAATCGGCCAAGCACAGGTGTGTGTGTATTTGCGTTGTGATTGGCAAGATCGATGTCCCATGATTACGAACACATCACGCCAGTGCGCATGTAAGTATATGTCCATATAATTATGTGTTTACATTATGATCCGATACAAAAGCAATGTTTAAAGACAATAACCATGTTCTTTTCTTGCGCGTGCGTGCCTGACGTCGTGAATAAACTAGTCAACAATAACGAATTTCCTTGCTGTACCCAGAGGCAATATATAGAAAAGTCTACAACTACTTGCTGTTCAAAACATCCAAAGTCCCTACCTTCCTTCAGATGGCGCTGTTACAGCCATCTTGCAATGGCATTTGTTTTCATGTCCTGTTGTCTGTTGCACAGTTGAAATCACCTGTTGCACGAACCACCGTATCGAGCGTCAAACGAATACTGCTTGTTACATACATGGAATGTGAGCTGCACACACGCAAATAAATCAACCATTCACCAGTTAAGTCGGTGTTATACTGAAACCCGTCGTGTCACCTATATTTCAACCACGGTATTCCTATTGGTCGTTTTACGCTTCTCAGTCACACGTGAACAACAACTGTCAGGTGGAACTCGACAGAGGTAGTTATTATTAAATTCACAAGAGAAGGTACCATTGTTGGGCTCGCACGTGATGCCTAGAATGTTCACCGGTAGTTGAATCAATGCATTGCCTCTGAGGTATTGCACCATGACATTGTTTGTGGACGAAGCACAGTTGGCATGTCTTTACGAATAGCCTCGCCATTCGTTAATTAAATGTGCAAAGATCCATGACCGTACCCAATTACGAGTGAATGCGAGAGTGTGTGTGTGTGTGTGTGTGTGTGTGTGTGTGTGTGTGTGTGTGTGTGTGTGTGTGTGTGTGAGAGAGAGAGAGAGAGAGAGAGAGAGACAGACAGAGAGAGAAAGAGAGAAAGAGAGAGGGAGAAAGAGACAGAAAGAGAGGGAAGGATGGCGAGAGGGATGGAGAGAAATAGAGGAGGGAACGAGGGACGAAGAATGGGAAAGACATAGAGAGGAAACAGGGAGAGCGACGGGGAAGATAAGGATAACGGGGTAGAGTAGAGAGAGAGAGAGAGAGAGAGAGAGAGAGAGAGAGAGAGAGAGAAGAGAGAGAGAGAGAGAGAGAGAGAGAGAGAGAGAGAGAGAGAGAGAGAGAGAGAGAGAGAGAGAGAGAGAGAGAGAGAGAGAGAGAGAGAGAGAGAGAGAGAGAGAGAGAGAGAGAGAGAGAGAGAGAGAGAGAGAGAGAGAGAGAGAGAGAGAGAGAGAGAGAGAGAGAGAGAGGCGGAAAGGGAGTGGAGGGGTCGGGAGAGGAAGGCGGTGAGAAGGAGATGGGAACATACGCAGAGGAAGAATGACAATGTGTTTTATTTCCCTTCGACTTGGCCATTGCGGAGTATAAGAACGTCTTTTTCTCTAAACTACATTTTAATAGAACATATTGTATTTTTAAGAACATCTAGACTTCTATTATATTAATCATATCTATAGTATATAAAATGTAGACAACACACAATGCATAAAACATTCAGTGACCTTTAAGTATTTAGTGTTTTCGATAATTTTATAATGAGTAGTGCAAACCAAATAATGTAAAACTATTATAAAAACCCACGTATTATATATGTATTGCACAATTTGAACTCATTTACATGTAATTATATGACTAGTAAATTAACTATAAGCCTCAGTGTTTCTTCTACGCAATTCACAGTTTCGACAGGGAATTTGTTATTATTACATTAATAAATCTGGAAAGATCTGTCAACTGTTTCGCATTACGTATATTAAACAACTGGTTTGTTTTCAAAGTATTATGTCTCATTCTTAAGTATTTCTTTATGTATTTTGATCTTTCTGCTACTAGTGATGGACATATAAGTACATAATGATGTCCATTACCTTGGTCTCTATTGTTGCATAAACTACAGAGCCTCTGAACATTTTTAGGGAGATACTGACCAACATAAATAGTTAATTTGTGATTTCCACAACGAAATTTACATCAATTGATTCTGTCAGATGGGCTCAAGTAGATTAAATACTTCTCGAGTCCTACTTCATATTTAAATATTTTGTAATTTGAACACAACCTATTTACATGAATTTCATTGTGCCATGTTTGTCTGTTGATGTCTTTCATTTTAAGGTCTAGGATATGATTCAACCCTTTTACATTTACCTTTCTATGATCATGCCACATGTTAGATATTCTGCATCCATCAATGATACTTTTTATTTTTTAAATCCATTTTGATTTAAAATTACCTGTGTCGTGTTATTTTCATCAGTCTAAACATAATACTAGATAGTTTGCTTTGTTTGCCATCAATTGAGTGTACCCAAAAGTTTATCATTCTCTTTTCTATAATTGTTGTCACACTTTATCTGCCAACTTCTCCATATACCATACAATTTGTGGTGTTCCTGATCCCTGAAGTTTTTTTAGAATTTTCAAAAATGGTCTATGGTCTTTCTCAATCTGCTCTACATTTAAAAAACCCCATATTTCACTACCATGTAGCAGAATTGACACTACAAGCTGGTTAAACAGTTCACACTGTATGTCTATCGGTAAATCTAGCTTCCTTGCTTTAGTTGTGAGGTTGAACATTGCACGCCTAGCTTGGTTAACATGTAGCCTAGCTATCAGTTATTTCTAATTTGTTTTGTCCAAACAAGAATTCTGGGTGTGATCTGACCTTTCCACGAGAGAAGATAATAACCTTTGTTTTAACAGATGGGTGCCATGTTTGGCAATAATCACATGCAGCATTTAATGCAGCTTGTAAGTATTTCTGCCATAACAATAGCATCAAATAATAACTTAGGGAGAAGAGACTTGTAGACAGACAGACAGACAGACAGACAGACAGACAGACAAACTCAGAGAGAGAGAGAGAGAGAGAGAGAGAGAGAGAGAGAGAGGGAGGGAGGGAGGGAGGGAGGGAGGGGGGAGGGAGGGAGGGAGGGCGGGAGGGAGGCATGAATGGAGGGAGGAAGGGAGGGAGAGAGAGATGGAGAGAGGGGGACAGACAGACAGACGGACAGACAGACTTAATTTTAAAAATTGTAGCATCCATTGTTTAATGTTATCCTTGGTGGATATGTTATTGCGTAGAGAAAAGCACACTGTTGCAAAAGGGAACATTAATTCAGAATAATATAATTGTATGACATTTGGTGTACAGACTGGCAACAATGGGTAGAATTTATGACATTACTATTATTTATTGATATGCATTGACCAATATAAAATTGCATTATGAGATCGTCCATAACTATGTTAAATACACATTTCTAGTAAGGCAACATATACACTATATTCTCTATAACTTTACTCAACTCCAAATATTGTATTGTAAGGTATTTGGTTGTAATTGATAAAGAAAAACTTTGAAAGCAATGGACATTTTATTATTTAAGTCATAAATGCACCATTAGAGAGAGAGAGAGAGAGAGAGGGAGGGAGGGAGGGAGGGAGGGAGGGAGGGAGGGAGGGAGGGAGGGAGGGAGGGAGGGAGGGAGGGAGGGAGGGAGGGAGGGAGGGAGGGAGGGAGGGAGGGAGGGAGGGAGGGAGGGAGGGAGGGAGGGAGGGAGGGAGGGAGGGAGGGAGGGAGGGAGGGAGGGAGGGAGGGAGGGAGGGAGGGAGGGAGGGAGGGAGGGAGGGAGGGAGGGAGGGAGGGAGGGAGGGAGGGAGGGAGGGAGATACAGGCAGAGAGATTAATGTTATAGTGACAGATAGGGGCAGGGAGCCATAGAGACAGCGTGCTTGTTGTGACTACAACATCGCAACACTGTAGTTAAGCAACCAACGCTACATTACTAAGTTGCGTCGGCAGTTCTAATATTATACGTGTTAAATTGCATGTGATAATCAGTCACCCTGTAGATACTTATCTGAACTTCTACAGAGTAAGAGAAACTTGTTTTAGTTAAGTACTTCTTTTAACTAGTAACTATCACATTATCAAAAGTCAAACGTATGCACACAAGATACCTATACATCACAACAATTAGTTAAAAATGCTAGATTGACGGGTAATGGGGCAACAAGATACAATTCAACTATTCTATATAATTAACATATAAACATGAAATAAATCACTCACCAGGCCGTGTACATTGATACTCGTAATACGTTAAGTGATTGTTCGCTTGTATGCTACGCTAATTCACTCTTCCAGACACTCCGATTCCACGCACAAGTCAATACACAGTTGTAGGCGATTCACCAACTGGCGGTTTACTACGCATATGATACAACATAGTTCTTAGCCTAGTTATGAGGTATCACAACATCTCCCTCTGCGGAAAATAATAAATGAAAAAGAGTTTATCAATCAGATTGATGTGATACAAAATGATATGTCATGTATAACAGTATGACTAAATGACTATACTAATATGGCAATATAACACAATAAAGTTCGTTGTATACTAGTAATTATGAACTATAATTATTTAATATCACACAGTCTGCTGCTAGTCATCTTGGAACCTCGATGGCTTCCGAATCGTCCGCCCGGATCGTCTGATCGTCGGCTCAGGTAGTGGCGCATCAACAGTGGTCGTGTCGCCAGTCGTCGGGACAGGCGGCGTCACCTGATTATCGTCCGTGTCGTCATCTCGGAAGGTCACTCGTCATCGTGCGTGCTCTGCAGGGTCTTTCATAATGCTCCTAGGTCGACAGGTGGCATGTAGCTCCCTTAGGTGCGCCCTCGTTCTGCGCAGCCTCGTGCCGTTCAGCGTCTGCACAACGTATGACCATGGCTCTGCACACTGCGTCAAGATCTCGCCTGGGCACCACTGGTGAGTCTCTTTGTTGAGGATCCTCACGCGCTGTCCGGCATGCAACGGAGCGAGCTCTGGACCCGCGTGCCGGTCGTGGTCGGTTATCATACGCTCTCTGCGCTGCTGTAGCTGCTCGTTGTTCAGTTGATGGTTCTGCTGCATCAGCACCGGATGGTGACTAGGTAGTGTCGTGCGGACAGGTCGGTTGAAGAGGCTTTCGCTCGGACTGGGCAAGTTGCTGTCTATCGGCGTGCAACGATGTTGTTGTAGCGCGATCAATACGTCATTGCCGGTCTTGGCGCATTTCTGGATGATCCCCTTGGCCGTCCTGACCTGTCTCTCAACCAATCCGTTCGATTGAGGATTTATGGGTGATGTTGTGGTGTGCTTGATGTTCCATCTCCTGCACAGGTCGTCGTATGGCTTCTTTACGTACTGTGGGCCATTGTCGGTGATTATCTCCAGTGGTGGTCCAAACATGCTAAACCACTCTGCTGACATGTTGGCGATGGCAGTGCTGGTTGTCGTGTGCATCTTCTGGACGACGTAGAACTTGGAGTTATAGTCAGTGATGAGCAGGTAGTTGTCTCCTTTGATTTGGAACATGTCACTGGCCACCTTGGTCCACGGTGTGGATGGCACATCATGAGCGATGAGAGGTTGCTGTCGATGTTCTGGCTGGTTCTCTTGACATGCTGCACATGCTTTGATCATTGTCTCTATGTCTTTGTGGAAGTTCGGCCAATATACCAACTCTCTCATAAGTCGACGTGTCTTCTCGATACCGAGGTGTGACTCGTGAAGTTGCTGCAGGATGTCTGGCCTTAACGCCTCTGGTATGATCGCCTGTCTTCCTTTGAAGATGACTCCATCTGAAATTCCGATTTCGTCGCGGTAGGACCAGTACGGGCGAAGGTCGTGTGTCAGCTCTCTGATCGTGTCAGGCCACCCACTGTATATCACTTGCTGGAGAGCTCGCAGCGTGTGGTCTGAGGTCGACAGCTGTCGAAGCTGGGCTCGTTTGTCGGTGCTGAAGTTGATTAGATCGATGTTGTGGGCGTTCTCATCGTCGTCGTCTAGCGAGATGTCATCCACTGTCACGTCTAGTGGGATCTCGGCATTCTTCTCCGGGTTGGGAAGTCTCGAGAGGACATCTGCGATGATCATCTGGCTGCCAGGTCGGTACACAAGCTGGAAGTCGTATCCCTGTATCTTGATCAGGAGTCGCTGTAGACGTGGAGGTGCACTCTTTAGCGGCTTCTTGTGTATCATCAGCAGAGGTTTGTGATCTGTTATGACGACGAACGGCTTTCCGAAGAGGTACGTGTGGAACTTTAGGATTCCATTGACGATCGCCAGTGTCTCACGTTCGATGTTGGAATACGCCGACTGTGTCGGTGTGAGCGTCTTGGATGCGAACGCTACGGGTCTGTTGTCTTGTAGAAGGCAGGCACCCAGCCCTTTCTGCGACGCATCGACTTCTAGGACTGTTTCCTTCTGTGGATGGTAGTAGGACAGGCACGATTCGCTGCCGATACAGCTCTTCAGGTTGTCGTAAGTATGCTGATGGTCCTCTTGCCACACGAATGGGACATCCTTCTTGAGGAGTGCCCTCAGGGGCGATACCTTGTCAGCGAAGTGAGGGATGTACGCCGCAAGATAATTATTCAGACCGGTGAACCGCTGAAGATCCTCCTTATCCTGTGGGGTAGGCATCTTGCGTAGGTCCTCGATCTTACTCGGATCAGGTTTGATGCCATCTTGCCCGTACACCGACCCGAAGAAGACGATCTCGTTCGTCTTGATGATACACTTTGTGGAGTTGAAGACAAGACCTTCCTCTCTGGCAATGCGCATCAGCCGGAAGAGGTTCTTGTCGTGCTCGGCGCTGTCTCGTCCGTAGACTACCACATCGTCTGCGATGCCAACACATCCCGGTGTCCTGGCTAAGATGCGATCCATCGCCTGCTGGAAGAGGTCTTGGGATACGCACAGGCCAAACGGGAGCCTCTTGTAGCAGTACCTCCCGAACGGTGTTCGGAAGGTAGTCAACTCATGACTGGCTTCGTCGAGGTGGATAGACCAGTAGCCAGCCTTGGCATCCATCTTCGAAAATACCCGTGCCTCTGCGAACTCGGGGTTGAGCTCCTCTAGAGTTGGTATTTTATGTGGACATCGCTTGAGACTGTCGTTGAGACGCTTGGGGTCGAGTGACTCTCAGTGAACCATCTCTCTTCACGCTCGTTGTGATGGATGAACACCAGTCTGTGTGATGCTCGATCTTCCTGTCTTTCTCCATTGTGTCGAGTTCGTGTTGCAGTTTTGCCTTCAGATGGATGCTGCACTTGCGCGGTGCGTCAATCGATGGTTCCGCATCTTGTTTCAGTGTTAGATTGGCTTTGCCTTCGAAGCTGCCAATGCGGTCGAACTGCTCAGGAAACTGCATCTTGAGGTCCTTGATGGAGTTCACGGTCGCCCTCTGTACGTCGCTCTCTGGAATCGATCGGTTGATGCCTGATTTGATGGAGTTGATTGTCACTATCCGCATCTGCTCGCATGCCCGCAGGCCTAGGATGGCTGGTCCCTCGACGTCAACGACGTACAACTTGTACTTGCGCCACTGGCAGTCCTTGTATTGACATAGTATCGTCAGTGCGCCGCAGCATTCTATCTCGTCGCCGTTATATGCAGTCAGCTTTGTGTTGTGTACAAGTTCTACTTTCGATCGCCACAGGTCTCCATACATCTGCTTGGCGACACGTATTGGCAGAGTGTTGCTTGACGCGCCTGTGTCGACCTTCAGCTTCAGATCGTGCACGCCCTGTATATCAGCGCAGACAATGTTCAGGTTGGCATACACCTCATCACGTGTGGTGTCTGTGTGGCTTTCTGACGCTGTGATGACGTAAAACGACTTCGTGTAAGTCTCCCCGTCAATGTCGTAGTCGTCTCGATCGTGTTCTGTGTTGTACCCAGAGAGTTCGTGAATTGGCTTTGTTGGTTGTCTACTGTCACGTCGGCTTCGGCTCTTTAGTCTAGCTGGTCGTTTCGACTTGTACACGGCTTTCTGGGGTCGGTCGTCTGCTTTCTGCCGGTCATCTGTTTTCTTTTTCCGGCAACACTTGGCCCAGTGCCCGACGACATCGCATGATTTACAGTGGTCCTTGTAAGCAGGAAACTGCCTCGGTGGATGTGAGATGTCATCAGACATAGAAGACTCCGGTAATTTGGGCATGTGTGTCGTATACCAAACGAAAACCCCCTGAACGTAGCTTTCATACAAGGTTTTTGTGTATTAGAAGGTTTGTTTTATGAAGCGCAGTATTCAATTAATAACCTGTCTGTGCGCTTTAAAGTTTACCCCTTGCGCACCTATTTCTTATTAAATTCTTCAATACTAAAAATATAAATTACCGGCTCACAAATAAAAATGCAAAAAATAACATCGTGTGGGATTCAAGCCTGCGACTAAAATATTTGTGTTTTGGTGCATTGTCCACTTGGTCACACAGCCTTCTGCATACAAACCTTCATAATAAATGCAGTGGGGTTTCCAGAGAATCTCCTGCGTTACTCGGCAGTTTCATTATGTTTCCCCAATTATGTGAATACATATATCATACATCATTTATAATATATATGTATATATATATATATATACAAAATCGAAATGAATACAGTGTTAATTAGAATACCTAAAATGTGAACTTTATTGTGTTTTAATTGTTCTACTGTGTAAGTTGTGCCAATAAAAAGGAAATGTAAGTTTTTGTATAGCGTGGTATTGAGTCTTTAGAACTGTTCAAAATGGTTTACATTTTACCCCCTTGTAGATATGTTCAACCGAACATCATCTCGATTTTTCTGGGAAGCATTCAGTCCCGTTGCAATTACTGCACAAAGACTATGTTCGTACACAAATATCCACCAATGTGTAGAGCCAGGTACTCATTCTCATAGCTGAATTAACTGATATAAGCGAAGTTTTACCATTTGATAAGTTTTGTATAAGCTTGTAACTCATAACTGAATAGTTAGCTTGTTAATGATTGTTTACGATGGTACCAGTGCTGCCATCTCTTGGATTAATTATTAACTATAGCACTTCTCCGTCTGATCAAAGGTAGGGATGCAGTCAACAATTAAATTATATAATGTTTTAGTATTCAGTTACTACGATAAACACAGGTGACATAAGAAAATTTATAATATTTGAAATGTCCACATTAAAAGTGAAATTAGTTGCTTATTTCCAGTGGGTGAGCTGTGTTAGCCTCAGGCTCAGCCGTCAGGCTCAGCCTCAGCCTCAGGGCTTGGTTGATCCGTTCGGTTCCTCATCTACATCAACGATCATATGTTCTTCTTCAAACTCTTCAAGTTACCGGGTCCGGTTATTACTGCCGCTTCATGTGCACCAGACATTTTTACTAAATCACTGAAATATTTACTCGGTTACGACGATATGGCATAACTGCCATAATTGCATAAACTATACCGCTGATTCTTGGGTATTGTGCATTTTCGGCCCACCTTGCGTTCCAGTGACGGCATTTATTAAGGCTATTTCTTAGCTTTATTTTGATTATATGTCACACGATGACACGTATGTATAGTATTTCCAGGCAAAGCACAACACGTATAATCCGAGAGTAATCTGCATTCAGGTATACGGATGCAAGTTAAAAGTTGGCCAAAGCGCAAGTACGCCAGCTGAGCTAGATCCGGTCGGTGAGACGTAGGAGTATGTATCGCTTAACAAATTAACATCCCTGTTTTAATATTTGTAATACACTAATAAGTCTATTAAAATAAAACACGTTTTGTGTGTTAGTGCTGTCATCTTTGTTTACAACCTCATGTATAGGTTACAGCACATATACGAAAATATTGGTGTATAGTCTGACAATGTCTTGTTGTAAGTATAGCAATTGACCTTGTCTGTCATTTGTGGCCGGTGAATTTTTAACATTGTTATATGTAGTATGATAATAATTATTTATTTAAAGCAATGTTATTTCCCACAATTATTAAATGTGCATTTACCAGTGTGTAAGGTACTAACATGCTTTAATTTATTTAGTTTGAACGTTTAACATTGTTATATGCAGTATGATAACAATTATTCCTCACAACTATTAAATGTGCATTTACCAATGTGTAAGGTACTACCATGCTTTAATTGATTGAGTTTGAACGTTTAACATTGTTATATGCAGTATGATAACAATTATTCCTCACAACTATTAAATGTGCATTTACCAATGTGTAAGGTACTACCATGATTTAATTTACTGAGGCTCTGTTGTAACAAACATGGTAATAATAACAGCTGCCTTTATACGTTTTTGAGTCTTCATTGCATTAGAGTAGCTAGACAACTGCTATGAACCAGGTTTATATTTGTATGAGTTTATTGTTTATTCGTTCTTTTCTTTATTTTGGCATTCATAGTCAAAACTAACTCACTCACTGACTTGGGTTTACAGGAACAATGGTACAAACAACAAGCAACTACATTGCAACGGATCACTGTTATGGACATTGGGTGTCATAAAGAACAGCACATGTATTCCCTGCTTCCAAAAGACAAGTGTTAATGCCTTGTATTTAATTTGTGTGAACTTGGTCTTTGACTGACCCATCATCTCTTGAGCAGCTCATTTTGAAATGTTCACTGACACTTGCACGCATTGTGTTCAATGCAACTGATGCATCCAGTCCAAATGAAGCAACATTTTCATGAATATCTGGTATACAGATTATAATTAATATGTTGGTGCTTGATATTATATAAATAAAAAGTGTTATTATATAATCATCTACAGGACATCATGCACAACACCAAAACATTTTGCACATGTCACACAATTTCTAAAATGTTATGTTTTCTGTATCAGTTATTTGTATAATCATAGGCATCCCTGTCCTGTCCTGTGATTATACGCCAGTACATATTATGTTCGTACCTATGTAGATCCTACACATGTATAATTGTTTGCACAATATATATATTTATTTAAGTATAATATACACATATTTTACAAGTGTATCTTACAATCACACACATATATCCATATAGTGACACCCACACACACATTTCATATTTAAAGGAAATAAAAATAAGGCAATAGCTAAAATCCTTTTTCCATGTGTACACAAAGTTTAACCTTGTATGTAACATTTGACAACATTAAACAAATACAGAAAAATACATTTGTAGCATAAATTCGATTTTAAACCCGTCTGTGTAGTGATTCCCGCAGAAAATAAAAATTTAATGACCTAGACGATCACGTGGTATCGGGACGTCACATCTCGACATCCCGAAAAGCGCGCCAAAAATATGCATATTCGAAAATGTCCGGATGCACAGCATTAAATGTGGAATTTCTAATTCATTGATTTTTTTGTTTGTTTTTGGCTTGGTGGACATGAAAATAGATAGCAGGATGTAATATAACGAACGAACGAACGAAGAAGTTTATTTACCCCATGTATATAAAAAGTACAAATTGTTTTTCATACTTGATTGTAGAAAAACAATAAAGCATATACAAACACAAATATATATACTACGCATGATACATAAGTATGTAATTCAATAATTTGCAGGAATAAAAAAAAAAAAAAACTTATTTTATAACATACTGTCTATATATATATCAGACGGGGTCGGTGACTCCTATTAAGACAAAATGTCGCTATCATAAGAGCCACCCCATTTACGTAAAAATAACGTAGGTTCTTTTATTCAACAATAATGTCAATCTCAAAGGTGTATATGTATGTGTGCGTGGGTGTGTGTATGTGTGTGCGTGTATGCGTGTGTGTGTTCATGCCTGCAACTGTATTTATTTTTATTTTGCATGTACGTGTACTCATTTATGCATTCTTACGCTAGCGTCTTTGTAATCGATTGCACATTTTCAAAACTTCATTTATTATATGTTTTGGTGGCATGTATAACAGTTTGATAATGTGCACCTATAATCGTATTTTTGTAAAAAAAATATTTTTTTACATATATTGAAAATCCTCGCATACTGTGGGTGTATATCTTATCTTTAATTAAATCAGGCGTGTTATTTATAGCGTGTGGCAAGTTGTATTTCAAACATTTCATTGCAAAGTCATGCTTAGTTCTGAATGTATATATATTTTGTGTATTCCGAGTGTCGTAGTTGTGTATGTTATCTTTTGGAACAATTTGCCATTTTAATAAATAATCCGGTAGATTTTTGTGAATATATCTGAAATAATTTTGTTCCTCTTGTAGCTTTAAGATGTCTTCAACTTTTAACAGGTTTAGTTTTTTAAAGAGTGGTTCAGTATGTGAGTTGTATTTGTTTAGTGTTATTATTCGCATTGCTTTCTTTTGGATTTTCATAACTCTGTTTCCCTGATAACCCCATGCCATAATACAATAATTAATGTGAGATAATAGTAACGAGTTATATAACAGAACTTTTATTTGCACAGGTAGTACGTATTTTAATCTATTCAATATGCCAATTATTTTGGAACATTTATTTGATACTTTTTCAGTATGTTTTTTCCAATTTAAGTTTGAGTCCAAAGTCAACCCTAAGAAAATAAATTCGTCTACTTTTTCAATATTTACATCATCTATTTTAGGTGTAAAAGTCGTTGTGCGTTTATTTGGCATATGGAAAATCATATATTTTGATTTGTTTTTATTCAGCGATAATTTATAAATTTTTAGCCATTCAATAACTTTAGAGAGTTCTTCATTTATTGAGGATTGTATGTTTTTATTTTCGGGGTTGTCACTAAAAGAGTTTACAGTACTAAATAGTGTGGTGTCATCTGCATACATAATGAAATCGAACTTATGGCTGGCTTGTGAGAAATCGTTAATATATATAACAAACAATAGTGGTCCGAGTATTGAACCTTGAGGAACGCCAATGGTTACTGATAAAATGTCTGACTTTATGTCTTCTATTTCAATGTATTGTTTTCTATTTTGTAAATAACTTTTAAGTAGTTGTAGTGTTGAACCTCTTAGGCCATAGTATTTTAATTTATTTAATAGAATATTATGATCGATGGTGTCAAATGCCTTAGACAAATCGAGAAATATACTAATAGGTATGTCATTTGTATCCATTTGAGTTACTATTCTATCAATTAGCTCAAGTGCGGCATATTCAGTAGAATGTTTCGGTCTAAAGCCATACTGGTTATCAAAAAGAAGTTTTAAGTCGTTAAAATATGATGATAATTGTGTAAAAATTATCTTCTCAAGTACTTTTGATATAGAAGGAAGAAGAGAGATAGGCCTGTAATTTTCAAATAATGACAGATCGCCTTTTTTAAATATTGGAATGACTTTAGCAATTTTGAGTTTGTCGGGGACCATTCCGGTGTGTAATACTTGGTTTATTAAAATCGCTAATGATTTTATAATGACTGGTTCAATTATTTTTAGTAATTTTGAAGATATACCATCAAATCCATAGCTGTTTTTAGTGGGGAGACTTTGTATAACTTTTTTTTACAGTATCTTCACCTACTTTTTCAAAAGTAAAAGAATTTATTTGTTTATTTAGAAAAGAACTGTAGGTTTTGTTACCTGCATATTTAATATCTTCTGCTATAGAGTGACCTATATTTGTAAAATATGTATTAAATTTGTTAGCAATATCTTTTTTATCTGTTAATTTGATACCATTATCATTAAACAATAGTGGTAATTTATGCTGTGTAGGTTTTTTTGAGAGGAATTCATTAATAGTTTTCCAAGTGTTTCTTATATCGTTTCTGAATAGATTAAAACTGTGTTCAAAATACATTTGTTTTGCTTCACGAATGTTTTTCTTTAATATCGTGTTATACGTTTTGAGATTAATGTTAATAATTTCATAATTTAACGAATTTGGATTTGTTACTTTCAATTGTTTATATAGTTTGTCTCGATACCGAATTGATTTCAATATTCCTTGAGTAATCCATGTTGATTTTTTATGTTTATATCTATTAAATTTAACTAATTTGGTTGGCATATGCTTTTTGTTGCCCGTGAAATTTCCTCGTATATTATCTCGTAATTACGATTTGTATCGGCATTCACATTTCTATTTAGTTTATTGTAAATTGCATCTGAATTTATTTAATGTTTAACCTTATACATAGCTATTTCGTTTGATATGTTTATTTTTACGTATCGAGGAGATGGTTCTGGATTTAGTAAAGTGTCAATAATCATGAAATACGGTTGATGGTCAGAGAAACGTTTGGTTAGAATACCTGCAGTACTATCTAATATAAATTTGTTTTGTTTACAAAAACAATTATCTATTAAAGTGCCTTTTGTTCTAGTGAACCTGGTAGGAAGTGTAATCTGAGGGTAAAGGCTGTATGATATTAAGGTATCAAAAAAATTACTATGTATCATTTTCATTTATTTTAAGCAAATTTATATTAAAATCCCCTGCAATAATAAGATTAGCGTTACCATTATTTTCTAATGCTGATATAATCGATGAGAATTCGTTTATGAATGCATTTATGTTGTCATTATTTGATCTTGGAGGTCTATACATGTTTCCTATAGTAATATTCTTAGATTGGCTGCCACCATTTATTTGGACAACTAATCCTTCCCAGTTTTCATACATGTTAATATTTAATTTGACTTCCGATCTATATGTGTTGTCAACGTATGTTATTAACCCTCCTTTGTAGCTACAGTGTTTGCCTTGTGTTAATATAACATGTATTCAAGCCATATATGTTTTTATTCCCTTTAATATAACCTCACCATTTCACATACACTTTCTGCCACCCTTCCCCAAATCAGTCATATTTATTTCAATATTCTACTACATGACTTCCACAACGACATGAAAGTCTGTCCTCTCTTTCTTTGCCATTTCTGTAAACAAAATATGAAGAGAACAAGGTAGAAAAACGGAAAACCCAAACTGCACCAGATTATTGTTAATTTATCACAGGCGAGTTGAACAAAACGTCTATACTAGTTTGACATATTGCGCTAAAGACGTCACCTGTCGAAAATATATTTGTCAATGCATGGGTGTAAAAAAAACTCCCACTAATTTAATCGTTCAAAGAAAATTAAGCATAACGATGTTTGCGAGACATGCTAAGCAACGTATTTATACTAGCGGCTACAAATGATGGTGTGACACATTCTCTATGTTTTCAGAGGTGGAGGAAACCTACAACATGTTTCGCGTTATCGCACGAAAATATACGAACGTTTTCATAATAATCAACTGCGGGAATGTTGTTACATAACAACGCCCTATGATGTGTATACAGTAAAATTGTGTTACGTTTTGAAATGAAGTGCAGCTTGAGCTTCGAAAGAATTAAAACTCCCTAGCCTAGGCTAATACTACAGAAAACAAAGAGCCGACATCATTCAAACTTTCAAAACTATCAAGGGACTTGTACCTAAAAGCCACTGGAACCACAAGAGGCAAAAGGAAAAGACAAGATAAAAAATAACAGTAAGTTGAATAACGCCAACATCAATAACAATACTAGCAGCACAATAAATATACAATGGAATACCACCACAGTAAACAAACCTCAGTACTCAAATTGGGCAATTATTGACCGTTCTTAAGTTAAGGTAAAAACTGAAATTTTCGGTGGTGGCGCCTTTCTGAAATTCTGGGAATATTGTTTACCATTCCATAGTCGTAAACATTTAACTGAAAAACAACTATTTATAATATCGTTTAACCAAATCTCATGAAATATAATCAACTTAAAGCAAAGCAAACAGTACAGTAACTGACGGATGTTTATGTTTTTCAAATCATGCTTGTAACAGACGCACGAAAAGGCGCAGTAACATGGAAATTGCTATTTATATGAGACGCACGTGGCTTTATTTATCCGCAGTCTCGTTTTCGAGACATTATTTAAGATGGCGGATGTCCATATATTGGACAACCACGTTATCGTGTACTGTGATGGGGTAAGACCACATTAAGGATTCGTCCGCCATTACCCATTACCGAAAGAGTGCCCTTGAAAATACCGTTTTGGTGTGATGTGTGAATTTTTTTCGAGCACTTTGACGTGACACATGTTAGTCCAGTGAATACTAAATGTACTACTGCATTAGATCTTTCATGGGATAGTAATAAATATACTTTAATCGCTCGCGTATTCGCAGAGTGGTTATTTTGCAGAACGCACCATATTTGAAAATCCGTCACTAGAATGGGACGAATTTGAGGGGTGTCAGGTTTGGGTGGATTTTTCAGAAAAATGAGGTATGAGAATTTCACGAGTTTTCCACAGCATTTGTGTCAATGAAGGTTAAATACTCTGTGAAATTTTCAAGAAAATCGTAAGAGAAATTTTGCCGGAAATGAAGGAAACGTTATAATGGCCGCTATGTAAATTTTAATGTGGTCGTACCCCTGATTAGCAGGTGGCACCCAAACGAAACGTGGTGCGGGATAAATGGTGGCGTCACACAACGGAGATAGAGAAACGACTTGAAAGTTGTGTCTGTCCTAGTCCTAGAGAGGACGCGACGTGTTTCTTTGATGCGCCACCTGACGGTCATCGAGCGCAGCACGAGTAATAACAAATTTCGTGTCTGAAATGGCAGGCTCATTTAATGACGCCCAGCTTCCACACGTGGAAGTGCTGCGGCAGTATGCACGGGACCAGTTGGTGCTCCATCTAGAATCGGTACGTAAGCTGTGCTGTAATCCCACTGAAGGCGTAACTAAATTAGTAATGACACATTATCGCTCACCCGCTGTCACAGTACCCCAATTTACGGGTTTTACTAAAACTAAATTTAAAAGGCGCACGACAACGAAGTTAACGAACGACCACGCACGACCATGTAATATAATATGTTGGTAAATAATTTGGCCGTTGATGGTATATATATATATATGGTTTGTGTGTGCATTAGTAAACATTTTGAGTCTATATTTCACCCAGGACAGGAGTTACATAATTTAGGCATTTTATCCGATCTTCCGGACGAGTATTTAGTCTTTGCATAGTAGCGCCACCTGGCGAATGGAACCGTAAAGTTACCACAAGCGATGATTAAAGTTTCGAATTTTGTTACTCCAATGTGAAGAACGTATCTGAAATTTGGCGAGCTGCACACACATACCTCCTACGTGCCACCAACAGCGCGCTTGGTTACCAACACTACATACATTTTGGTCGTGCGTGGTCGTTTGTGGTCGTGCACTTTTAGTCATACCGCAATTTACCGGGGGCGGGGTGCGTAGCAATAGGCTAGCTGCTGTATTAGGGTATAGCGCCGCCGAGTCCATTCTACTAAAACCACTGAATTTCCTGGTCCTATCTTTATCCGTGTTCTCGCCAGATATTGCTGTCAATATTTTATGTAACTGGCCAAAATGGTTAAAAATAAAAGGTGACATGGACGGCTAAGTCTAAGACTAGACGTGTCGTAGGGCATGTTTGTTTTGACTTATTAAGTTAAGTCAGTTAAGACAAAGTCTTATTTCGTCACTTGTAGGGTGTAAATAGCGTCCCGGTTTGCATCAACATACGCCGCTATATCGCTCATTTTACGAGCGCAATGCGGTAACGCACAATCGCAGCGGTGCAGACTAGTGCAAACCGGGTTGCTATTTGGGCTTCAAAAGTGCTCTAAGACACAATATTTTCATAATATAAATATGCCTGGGATGATGTTGAATGGTGGAATTAGCCCTCTGAGGTATCAAAGTTAGGCAAAATTCAAATTATAACGGCAAAATTTAGATGGGTCCGAATACTACACAAGTGCCCTTATTTCTAATCAATTTCACATACCGCATTTTGTGGTGAAAATAGCGTCATGCACAACTAACACCGTGTTGTACCATGATCGATATTGTCATTGCGATAAAATAGCTTGGAATTGCCATTACAATGTTATTTTCTCATTCCAGAATACATAAAATATTTACTAAATTTTTTTCACACATCTTTTCTTCTTATTGTCAACTTATGGGAACCATGAAGAACTACAAGCATGACTCTCAGAATTATGATTACAGCCTGAAACAAATTTTCATACCATGTTAACAAATTTACATGTGTGAAAACATTTGTTGGAACCAACGGGGATGGTTATACATCCAGACCTGGGTTCAATTCACTTTTATAAATTCCAATTCATGTGTATTTACCAAGGATCAATTCCAATTATGTTCAATGCACTCATAAAAATTTATCAATTCCAATTCAAATAATTTGCATTCAATTCCAAGTCAATTCTAACTCATATTGGCAACAATAGCTGTTTTGTTGTGACTTATTAAGTTTCTACACGTTGATGTGAAATGAAGCCCCAGTGAAAATCAACTAAAACAAATAAAATAATAGCCCTTTAATTTGTTTAATTAAGCATTTACACTTGTAGGTTAATGGGTTAGTTTTGGCCTTTGTTCACACCCGTATCCCAGGCTGTCCCAGGATAAGCCAGGAAGTCCATAATAATCTAGCATTTGCGGCGAGCAGTCGGTAGGGAAGCATACGGGCACACGTTCACTCACTCAGTCATGATAATGATAAGTCAGGTTATACGTATTCACAGTTTATTAATGCGGAAAACCCTCCCAATACAAGATCTAATACACAATATACGGCTATATCTGCTAAATACTACCCAGTTATAAATGTCAGAACGATAGGTTCAGACGGCGGCGGCTATTACAGCAACCAAATTGTAACCAATATATTCTAAATGTCAGAACGATAAGTTAAGATGGCGGCGGCTTATACACATCAACCGAATTGTAACCGATATATTATAAATGTCAGAACGATAGGTTCAGATGGCAGTGGCTATTACAGCAACCGAATTGTAACCGATATATTATAAATGTCAGAACGATAAGTAAGATACAAAGCAACCGAATTATAGGTGTCAGAACGATAAGTTCAGATGGCTGCGGCTTATATACAGCAACCGAGTTACTCACCGAGTCTGATTTTCACGGGTCTACTGCGATAGCCTTTTAGTAGTTTTCTCAGGGCGCTGGGTGACAGTGCTTCACGAGAAACGTTCCTCCGGCAGTGTGCCCCAGTAGCCGCCACGCTACATCATTGGCCTGTGTTATGTACACACAGCTCCAACATGCATCTTCGGGCCTGTTCTAACAAACAGCTCCCTCAAAGTGTCTGGCTGCATCCCCCAACAGCCAGCCCTGATCCTCATTAAAGCCCTCCAGCTATATAAGTAGCTTTGGGCAAGACGCTGCCAGTGCATATAAATTGGCTTTTCGGATTTCATTCGTCATAATTACTGCCACACTGTCTTATCCTATTTAAATGTGATTAATGTTAATATTTACATATCAATGAATTACTATCAAAGATATTACTATTTTCACATTTTTGACCAACTTTGCTGACTATGTAGCTTGGAGTTAAGACTTAATGTTGCATGACAAATGCAGGCGTAATGAGTGAAATGACTGCCAAGTATTCGTCAAGATGTTTCATTTTTATTGAGTATGTTTTAACTTTAGAAACAAGCTAAGGTTATTTTACATGTTGTATGTACTATCAACTCTTATCAAGATTGCCCCAGTGGTATGTGATGTCCCGGTCAGCATATGTCATCATCATGACAGTAAACCAGGAGGGAGTGAATGTAGTAGACAGGGAGACCAAGAGAAGGAGAAGATAAGTGCAGGAGGCAGCTGAGACAAGGGGAAGTACATGAGGTGTATATGATGATGTCATTTGATTGGGTGTCATGCTTGCCAATGAAGTCGTCGTGATAATGGAGCCGTTTTGTAAAATAAAAAATAATGCTCTTTTATGTAGGAAATTATTATTGATTGAAAAAAATCAAAAGTCTACATCGGTTATTCTGGTCTTTGGATATGTTGTAAGGAATACTCAATAATGCATCAAGTGGGTGCACATTTCAGGTGTCAGGAAGGAAAGACCTGGTGTTGGATCCTGAGCTCATGAAGCCATTGGATCGTATTGCTGGCGCAACACTGCTCAAGGTGGGTGTCTACCGTGATCCCATGCACCAGTGGATCATTGGAATACATACTCTCCCACAAGATCACAATTTGTTTGTGATTATGATCATGAATATATCCATGAAAATATCATGAATATGTTCATGAATACATTTATGAATAAATTCATTACTATGTTCATGAATACATTTATGAATAAATTCATTACTATGTTCATGAATACATTTATGAATAAATTCATTACTATGTTCATGAATATAATTGTGAATATGTTCATGAATACATTCGTGTATATATTCATTCATTTATGTTCAAGTTAAAAGCTTACGTTGAACTTAGAAAACTTTTTAAAAGTATACTAAGCCATTGTACGCTATACAAACTGGCCTTTATTTTATTGTATAGCATCTCCTCTGAGGTTGAGTGTCTTTTAAGCATTTCGATATAATGGGGATAATGTAATGTGTCTCAATTAAATATTTCACCACAATAATACATCATTACATGGCACGAATGTCGTTTGTATATACATCACCTGTCTTTGTTTGAAGCAACATGGAGTGGATAAGATCTTCAAACTTGAAATGTCAAAGCCACTGATTGGCTGCGAGAAGTAAGTGTCTTTTAGCAGAAGTTTCTATATAAATGCCATCGTGATTTGTGTGCATGAATATGTATGTGTGGTTGCGTGCGTGCACACATGTATATATATTTCTGTGTGTGCATATGTGTTTCTTTCATGGCATTAACAAAACTTTGAATGAGTGAATTGTGACTTAATTAAAAGCAGGACAGATTTCAGATTGCCCAATTATTGAAGGATAAACAATTATATAAGTCACTGTCTTTTGTGTAGAATTTGTTCAGTTGTATGACTGAATACTTTCTAGATAAGTGTCTTTGACTAGAATAGTCAGATTGAAATACTTCAATCACAACCTTTGTTTTCCTCTTATATATATATGTAATGCATGCATTGTAATATATCTAATGTGTAATATACTCTGATGTAATGTAGTTTTATTATTTTTGAACATCCGCCGATGAAAAAGAACTCCTCTGATTCTCATTTTAGAGATATGCGGAGTCTATAGAAATTTTATTTAAATGATGAAATCAGCATAATATGTCATGATCCTGATGAACTAGCCCCTCTGTGTGGGTGTCGTGTTTCACCCCCTATTTCCCCCTACATGTACCATGACTGATGCAGGCGGATTTACATGGTACGACCTCGGGTCAAGCTCATGCGATCCATTGCTGACCAAATCAATGCGGAAAGAAATGCTGGCCACAAACGATTATACACCATATTGATGGTGCCAAGAAAGGTTAGCGATTTACAGTAGCTTGTCTAGTGTGTTTTTTAAAGTATGTATGTTTACTTAACAGTTTTATAGCTTGGTATTAATGTGTAATAATGACTTAACTACTATATTTGTACTTGTTCTATTTATTTTTAAATGCAATTTATTGTACAATATAAATATGTTGTTTTTAGTATTCCTTTCTACACTGATCTTGTTACAGCTCCATGTTTGTGAGTGAGTGTTGTCACCATAGATTGATTTTGTTACAGCTTCATGTCTGTGAGCTAATGTTGTCACCATAGATTGATCTTGTTACAGCTCCATGTTTGTGAGTGAGTGTTGTCACCGTAGATTGATATTGTTACAGTTTCATGTCTGTGAGCTAGTGTTGTCACCAGTCATTGATGTATTGTTACAGCTCCATGTGTGTGAGTGAATGTTGTCACTGTAGATTAATATTGTTACAGCTCAGTGTTTGTGAGCTAGTGTTGTCACCAGACATTGATCTTGATACAGCTCCATGTTTGTGAGCTAGTGTTGTCACCATAGTTTAATCTTGTTTCAGCTCCATGTTTGTGAGCTAGTGTCGTCACCGTAGATTGATCTTGTTACAGCTCCATGTTTGTGAGCGAGTGTTGTCACCAGACATTGATCTTGTTACAGCTCCATGACTGTGAGCTAGTGTTGTCACCATAGTTTGATCTTGTTTCAGCTCCATGTTTGTGAGCGAATGTTGTCACCATAGATTGATCTTGTTACAGCTCCATATTTGTGAGCGAATGTTGTCACCAGACATTGATCTTGTTACAGCTCCATGTTTGTGAGCGAGTGTTGTCACCAGACATTGATCTTGTTACAGCTCCATGTTTGTGAGCGAGTGTTGGAACAAGAAGGTGTGTTTGGATATGTCACCATTGATGAATACCAGCTGGATCTGATTCCTCTTGACAAAGACGTTCTCTCGCTAGAGTTGCCTGAATTCTTCCGTTCATACTTCCTGGTAGGTGCTACTAATTCTATGTAGGAATACTGGTATGAGACTACAAATATCACGAACCATCGTGATTTTCACCTAAGATCTTTTAATGACTGTTGTGCATTGTATTGTCTTACTGTCGGGTGGCACTACTATTACCCACTGGGATTAATTGATTGGTTGGTTGGTTGGTTGGATGGATGGTTTACTGGTTGGTTGGTTGGTTTGTTGATTGATTGATTGATTGATTGATTGATTGGTTGGTTGATTGATTGATTGATTAATTGATTTATTTAGTTATTTATGTATTGTTTGATTGATTGTTTGATTGATTGATTGATTGATTGATTGATTGATTGATTGATTGATTGATTGATTGATTGATTGATTGGTAACACAAGAATGAAGATATGAAGAGGCAAAGGAGAATGCGGTGTTGGAGGGGACCATCTTAGTTTCTCAAAGTGTCAAAATATGATGATTAATTTCACACCTATATGGATATAATTATAATATTCATAGATATCGGAATAATAATGTATATGCAATACACCTACTTATTTGCTGCTTAATTAATTCTCTTGGTACCATTTGGTGCATACAGCAAACAGTAGCCTCCTGTGATATGCTGGTGCCGTGGTCACCTGACTAACATACCCATTCTGTTTACAACATGTCTACCTGAGTGATACTTCACAGATTTACAAAGTATATACGATTAAAAAATGGCACAACAACAATTACTGTGTTTGTTCTGTTAAGTATGCAATATGCTTAGCAAATAATTGAGACAAGGAAATATGTTAAATTTGCATTCCAAATCACAGCCATCTCGGCAGACATGACTGACAAGCGATTTATGTATCTCACATATGAGCAACAGGACACCAGAACACTGTAAAATCCGATAATATAATAAAGACTTTTCAGTACTTTTTCATAACCAACCTTTGAATCCTGTATGATATTGGTAGAAATTCAAATACAGTGATGGCATCAACCGTCAAGGTTGGCATTTGAAATCACTGTCACGGTGTCAGATGGTGTGAAAAATGGTTGTGAAGATCAAATTTGGTACTTATGTTGTTGTCCTCAGAATGGGGACCAGACCTGGTGTCACACTGCAGCCAAGGCACTGCTCAACCTCCAACAGGTGTTTGGACTTATTCCAAATGTCTACGGCATCGGCCGATGTGCCCAGGTAAGTCAAAGGTCACACACTGAGTTACCCTCCAGTCTGGTCAATGTGCTGAATCATCCATTAGTGGTCAGCGAGTTTCACTGCTGAGTGACGGAGTGGTCAGTGGTCAACCTGTCCTCGAGACTCTAGCCATTCTAGGGGTCAGAATATCACTGGAAGATGAAGACTAATATGAGTTGTTTAATTTCTACATTCATGATTTTAATAAATTTAAAGAAGTCACCCTTACGAAAGGAAACAATCCAGAGGAAGACCGGCAAGACGGTGGAGAGACGAACTAGACGAGTACTGGCAGGGCACCATCTGGCAGAGGATACCACAAGACAGGCAGATTTGGAAACGACATGCTGAGGCCTTCGCCCAACCACGGGACACTACGGCTGCACAGTGACGATGATGATGGCGAGAGAAGTCAGCTATGTGTATGACATGTAAAGTCAATAGCCTTCCCAGGATGCATTGCTTGAAGACTTATGGGTGGTTACAAACGTTTGCAAAGTTCCAAAATCTATTAGTGGTGGTGGTTTGGTCGTCACCATGTATCATGGGGGGAATATATGTGTGTGTATATATGTATATATCTATATATATAAATCTATATATATATAGATATAGATGGGACCACATTTGACTATTGATGCTAATAGCAATCTAGGATCATAAAAATCACAAGGTCCACACCATGTATTGATGGGGGGGGGGGGTAAAACCAATACTAAAAGCATAACTGTTTTGACTTTTTAAACTTAAGGGACCATCTCCTGGTCACTTTCACGGGGGGGGGCTGTTGTAAACAAAACTCATTCAAAGGCAAAAAAGACTATAGGTAAATTGAATCTTTGGATAACATAAGAAGAATAGCATCCAATACCCAGTCATCTGTTATAAATTTTTTTTTTATTTACTCTTCATTTCTTTCTTATCTCGTGTCTGAAACGTCTTTGCAGTTGTCTTTTATCTTCCTTTCAGATCGTTCATGAAATGACAGACGTGCTCTTTGAACTGGAGGGAGAGCCAAAACAACTGAACCATGAAATAGGATCTGTCTTCCTAATAGACAGAGGTGAGTGTGGCATTTGTAAGAATAAAATATGATCTATGTTCATAATTGATGGATCCAGTATGTCACTGTTTGCTTATGTAACAAAACTCTGTCAACATTTCTGTTTTCCAGCAGTGTATACATAAGTAAATATATGTGCATTGCAATATTAAAGCATGATGACACCTACTAATTCAATATTTCCCACTTGCAATTCTCACTTGAACAACTTTTCCTTATGTTTTTGCACTTCTGAGCTTGGTTTCTGAGGATTTATGCACAAAAGAAGTTACCTTGTTATTATAAAGAAAAACGTTTGTGGCCAGAATTTCAACAAAATATACAACATACAACGGAATGTTCAAATGCTCCACAAGTTCGGCATCCATTATTGATGGCTTGATGGACATTGTTGCTAGGCGGCAGCTAACCCCAGATGGCAGGTAGTCAACGAAACCTTTGTCTTATCGAGTGTCTGTATATCCCACCTTTCTGAGGTACACTGTACTTGTCAATTTAATTTAAACACATTCATGCTGTTTACATTTATGTGTACACAGCCAACAGGTAGAAAAGAAGCTGTCGGTTTACAGAGAGTGAAAGTAATGTTTATTTCTGTTTGTCAGCGGCTGACTTGATCACCCCCCTGTGCTCCCAAGTCACCTACGAGGGGCTTCTGGACGACACGTTTGGAATACACAGTGGTAGGTCGACTTCACAAGTGTCGTCATATTCTCTGTTTTGTGTGATATGAAACAGTTCACCGTAAAGTGCCAACACTACTGTTTTTAGGCAGCAACTACAGCTTTCCTCTTGATCCAGATTTCACGCTTTTTTTATTTGTTATTTTTAAAGATTTGATTAGTGTTCTAAATTGTTACAGTCAAATCAGTTTGTCTCTTGAACACATGGCACATGGTAATTGTATGGGCTGAAATTATTTCACATTTTGTCAAATGTCTTCACCATGTAAGATTACTTATCATACATAGTCCTCGTGCCTACTGGCACGTAAGGCAGAAACGACCTTCGCATGCCAGGGGGTGCTGCTGATTACATCAGTCTCAGTATCCCTGGCAGGTCACCTTGCAAATCTCTGAAGATCAGTTCAGCCAATAATGTCGCTTGCCAACAAGAGGTTGTCATGGTGGCCCACACACTGCTGGCTCTACGTGCACATCATGTTTGGGAATATTTGAATACACAATACCGCTCAGTGGCTCATGAGAATGGTCGAATGGGTAATTATATTGGGATTCACGGAAGTCGAGGGCTTTGTCTTGTAATTGGAGTGTGGAGCAGACATGAGTCTGTTCTCACAGGTGGTACACTGCGACCGGTCAAGTCAGTTAAAAGTTTGATTCAGCTTACTTCCATTCTATGAGTAAACAGTAAAGGTAAGTTCTTACACAATAGACCCATATCATGGGATTGATTGCTTCCAAATATCATTAATTCCAGAAAATTGTTTTGTTTGTTGAACTCCATACCCAGTCAAATTAGTAGTCAACATGTGCTTTTTGTGGACGAAGACGCATCTGATTTTGTACTTTGAACGCTTAGACTAGAATGAGTAAAAAAGTAAAGGTAAGTTCTTATATAGCGCAGTATCCAGTCCTTTGGACTGCTCAAAGCGCTTTACACTTTACTCCCTGGCAGGTCTGTTCAATTGTACACCACCTCGAGATCTGCAGAGGGGTAGTGTACTTAGTTACCTCCCCTGGCTTTTGAGGGGGTCTGCTGGGGGTAGTGTACTTAGTCACCTCCCCTGGCTTGTGAGGGTATCTGCCAGGGTTAGTGTACGTAGTCACCTTCCCTGGCTTGTGAGGGTATCTGCCGGGGATAGTGTACGTAGTCACCTCCCCTGGCTTGTGAGGGTATCTGCTTGGGGTAGTGTACGTAGTCACCTCCTCTGGCTTGTGAGGGTATCTGCCAGGAGTAGTGTACGTAGTCACCTCCCCTGGCTTGTGAGGGTATCTGCCAGGAGTAGTGTACGTAGTCACCTCCCCTGGCTTGTGAGGGTATCTGCCGGGGATAGTGTACGTAGTCACCTCCCCTGGCTTGTGAGGGTATCTGCCGGGGGTAGTGTACGTAGTCACCTCCCCTGGCTTGTGAGGGTATCTGCCGGGGGTAGTATATGTAGTCACCTCCCCTGGCTTGTGAGGGTATCTGCCGGGGATAGTATACGTAGTCACCTCCCCTGGCTTGTGAGGGTATCTGCCGGGGGTAGTGTACGTAGTCACCTCCCCTGGCTTGTGAGGGTATCTGCCGGGGATAGTATATGTAGTCACCTCCCCTGGCTTGTGAGGGTATCTGCCGGGGATAGTATACGTAGTCACCTCCCCTGGCTTGTGAGGGTATCTGCCGGGGGTAGTGTACGTAGTCACCTCCCCTGGCTTGTGAGGGTATCTGCCGGGGATAGTATACGTAGTCACCTCCCCTGGCTTGTGAGGGTATCTGCCGGGGATAGTATACGTAGTCACCTCCCCTGGCTTGTGAGGGTATCTGCCGGGGGTAGTGTACGTAGTCACCTCCCTTGGCTTATGGGGGTATCTGCCAGGGGTAGTATACGTAGTCACCTCCCCTGGCTTGTGAGGGTATCTGCCGTGGGTAGTATACGTAGTCACCTCCATGGCTTGTGAGGGTATCTGCCGTGGGTAGTATACGTAGTCACCTCCCCTGGCTTATGAGGGTATCTGCCGTGGGTAGTATACGTAGTCACCTCCCCTGGCTTGTGAGGGTATCTGCCTGGGATAGTATACGTAGTCACCTCCCCTGGCTTGTGAGGGTATCTGCTGGGGGTAGTGTACGTAGTCACCTCCCCTGGCTTGTGAGGGTATCTGCCGGGGGTAGTATACGTAGTCACCTCCCCTGGCTTGTGAGGGTATCTGCCGGGGTAGTATACGTAGTCAACTCCCCTGGCTTTTGAGGGTATCTGCCAGGGATAGTATACGTAGTCACCTCCCCTGGCTTGTGAGGGTATCTGCCGGGGATAGTATACGTAGTCACCTCCCCTGGCTTGTGAGGGTATCTGCCGTGGGTAGTATACGTAGTCACTTCCCCTGGCTTGTGAGGGTATCTGCCGGGGATAGTATACGTAGTCACCTCCATGGCTTGTGAGGGTATCTGCCGTGGGTAGTATATGTAGTCACCTCCCCTGGCTTGTGAGGGTATCTGCCGTGGGTAGTATACGTAGTCACCTCCCCTGGCTTGTGAGGGTATCTGCTGGGGATAGTATACGTAGTCACCTCCATGGCTTGTGAGGGTATCTGCCATGGGTAGTATACGTAGTCACCTCCCCTGGCTTGTGAGGATGGCAGAAGCAAGACATATCCAGTTCTTTCTGTCTTTTGTAACTCCCCACTCCTTGGGTTGTGACCTCCTCCTCCTCCTCCTCCTCCTCCTCCTCCTCCTCCTCCTCCTCCTCCTCCTCCTCCTCCTCCTCCTCCTCCTCCTCCTCCTCCTCCTCCTCCTCCTCCTCCTCCTCCTCCTCCTCCTCCTCCTCCTCTATCCAACTCCGTCTTCTTCTTGTTAGTATGCCGTGCATATTATTGCTAAGTGTGGATACTTTTAGCATTTCTTTGTTGGAGATATTTTGCAGCCAGAATGTTCGCATGATATTTTGGAGGCATATATATGGAATGTTGACAGTTGTTTCATAAATGTTTCCATCATTCGGAGCTGTGTAGTCGCCGAACACTACCTTGATGTATATTTCGCAGTCATGAATGAATAGAGCAAATGAAAATGGTGACTGATAACACAGAAACAATATTGTTATTGTTGTTCAGGTTTCATAGAGTTTGGCAATGAGGTGACGGGGAAAGATGAAAGTGTCAAACTTCTTCTCAGCAGCACAGATGAGGTCAGTCTCGCAAGCAATAATTTCCTATTTTCTTATCACCACAGTAGAGGTGTGGAAAACACCTCAAAACACAATCAGAGTTTCCACAATGATTGACAACTTTAAAACAGCTCTTAAAACACACCTCTTCAAAGTGAGCTTAACACTTGCTGTAGAATGTGGATAATTTGCTACAGAGATTTTGAATTTTTTTGGAATATTTTTATAACAAGTGTTGATATTTCAGTGATACTGATTTTATATAATTTATATTAAAAAAAAAGATTATTTGTGATATTAATCTTATAATAGTTATTGATTTTTAGACAAAGTTATGATAATGATTATATGATATTTTGATAATGATCTTGTAATATTTACTGTTTTTATGATATCTACTATACTAGTTGTACCGGGTATACTCTTTATTACATTGACATTATTATATTTATAAGAATGATCTAGAATAATGGCTTCATAGTAGTTAATTTGATTATTTTAAAATTGTCACTACTTATATAGACTAAGTGATTTAGTGGTCCCATTTTGAGCAATAGCCGTGAGCGCTCTAGGGCAGATACCATCGCTATACAAGATGTCACTATGTTATTATTATATTAATCCATCTGTTGACTACTTTAATATTGTGAACCAATTCCAAAATTACCCAGTCCTTTCATTTCGCTCTAAGCTCGTGTTTCTGAAGATTTATGTGCTTTAGAGTATTCTTTATTGTATACCAACAACAACGTTTCATAACTCACATTTTCTGGCACCCATGTTCAGTGTGAATAAAAATGGCAAATGAAAATTGCGACCTACAAAAACAACACGCGCGAGTTTGCTAAAAAATTGACATGTTTAATGGATGAGGTCTTGCTGCTCCATGACCAGATGCTGACAGATGGGATACATTTGACTACAAAGCAGTATACACTCATTGTATATCAATTATTGTACATTTCAGGTGTACGAGGAGATTCGGAATCGTCACTTCTCCAATGTGTTCAGTTTCTTGAGTGGCAAGGCAAAGGAATTGCAAGTGGGGTATGACGTAAGTCAGTGATGGCGATGCATGCGCATTGTGTATTTTTGTATATTGTTCTAGAACATTTATGTTGGATTATAGATGAGGGTAGGATAATCTGGGTAGAAACTTGTAGAAATATCTCACAATCCGTGAAGATTGTTGTGGGGAGGTGACACAGAAACATCTTACTTGTCCCGTATTATGTGTCTGTCTGTCTGTCTGTCTGGCTCTGTGTCTGTCTCTGTCTGCCAATCTGTCCGTATGTCTGCCTATGTTTCTGTCGTTTTGTCCGTGTTTCGATATTAATGGAATGGTGAATGAATCTTAATTTTTTTTTCTGTCAGTCTGCCTGTCTCTCGCTCTCACTCGCTCGCTCTCTCTCTCTCTCTCTCTCTCACCTGCTCGCTCGCTCTCTCTTTCTCTCTCTCGCTCACTCTTTCTCTCTCTCTCTCTGTCTGTTTGTCAGTCCGTCTGTCTGTCCAAATGTTTCTCTGTCTGTCTCTACATCTGTCTATCCATATTGATGGAATAACAAATGAATGTCAGTTGTTTTTAATAGGAGTGTTGTTACCGCTGTATAGAAAACAATTTATGGGCCAAGAATAAACACTATTAGCACTTCTGCCCTGGAGAATCGGAGAATTAAACCAAGTAATCATCACTTGTGTCTGTAGAAGCGTCACATGCTGACGTCAGTTCAGGAGATGAAGACATTTGTCGCAAACGATCTCCGCGGACTGAAACAGCAACACAAGTCACTGACACTACGTAAGTCACTCATGATACAAGACACAGACACTATGTAAGTTACTCCTAACACAAGTCACTGACACTATGTAAGTCACTCCTGACACAAGTCACTGACACTACGTAAGTCACTCCTAACACAAGTCATTGACACTACATACATCATTCCTGTCATAAGACAGTGACACTATGTAAGTCACTCCTGACACAAGTCACTGAAACTATGTAAATCACTCTTGACACAAGACAGTGACCATATGGAAGTCATTGTTGACATAAGTCATTGACAATACATAAGTCATTCCTGTCACAAGACAGTGACACTATGTAAGTCACTCCTAACACAAGATAATGACACTATGTAAGTCACTCCTGTCACAAGACAGTGACACTGTAAGTCACTCCTGACACAAGATAATGACACTATGTAAGTCACTCCTGACACAAGACAGTCACACTATGTAAGTCACTCCTGACACAAGATAGTGACACTTTGTAAGTCACTCCTGTCACAAGTCACTGACACTACTTAAGTCACAACAAAAAAACAACAAAGTTTTCACTACAGAAATAAAACACCCAGTATGAGTTAATATGTTGTAAACTCACTGAGCTTGTGTTTTCTCACTGTTAAGGTAGCTGGGGTGGGTATTATGTCAGTTGATTTCTTTTTTTCTTCATAGAACATTAGTAGGTGTCAATATGAACATGTGTACTATTAAAAAAAACCAAGGCACTATCACCATATGTCACCAATCTGTCCTTTAAAAACTAGTATTTTTAGTGTGTCTGTGGAAAGTCCCTTTTCAGATTCTTGGAAACTGACGATGTTTCCATAGTGACGATCACGTGTGCATCAGCCCAGTTCAAACATAAATTCGTTCACCAGAAGGCAGGTCATATAGTCTGATTATTCTCATGCCACTATGCTGTTGTATTATAATTACCTAAATGCATCACACTGTCAAACCACCGAATACTGGCGGTAGTTTTGTTTATTCTCCAATAATGCCCGACCTCAGCCCCCAGTTGCAATGACACGTGACTGACCCCAGCAGTTGTCAGTCATTCTTGTCTACCTCAACAAGTTCAACACGTGGCCCACACAATATCATTAGACAACTTGGCGGGAAAACCTTGGGGGGAAATCTCAGTAATAGAAGTGTCTGTCAAATCGTGTTGAAATAAACCACATGCCAGTGAAAAAGTCACATTTCTAAATAAAAACCAAGCATCTGGTGACACTTGTATTATCAGCAACAACCAGGAAGTATTACTTAATGTAATTTTTTATAAAAACTACAATACTTACAAAGCCATAGATAGATATGTTTTATTTCAGATCAATTATGTACATAATAATACAGTTTATACATTATTATATGTATACATGATGATTGATCTGTGGAGACCTGCACTAAGACCTACAAGATCGCTGACGTGCAGGCCACCATGATGAATATATAATAAATTTGTCTTTTTAAATATAACTTTAAAAAAACCTTTAAATTAATTTAAGTACACAAAGAGTAGTAAACACGTAATACCATCATTTACAAATATTAATATCAATAATTATCACTACTGTCTCTAAACCCACTGACGTCATTATTGTGAGTTAATGTTAACTGAACCAAAACTAGCCTAACCTACATTTACAAACATAATCTAACACATACTAGAGTATAACTAATAACAATATTTTATATTATCAAATGTCTACTGTATATATGGTCCATTTGGCTTGCATATATAGCAATTCTGAATGTTACATTGTGATATAAATTTGCTAATTATATATTTTGTTGCATAGTTTATAAAGCCTTGGTATGAATGACTTTTAATTTTTTTCAAGTACAATTTTTTGAAGAAAGTTTTCTTGAATTATTTTTGGAATTTTGTGTCAGATGCATAACTTGGCATATGAACTTGACTTGTATTTACCCAAAATTGCACGGGATGGTTTTATGTTTGGTGAAGGGGTCGTGCCAAAAAATGCAGTATGGATTTTTGCTGTCTTTCAACATTGTAACAAAATGTTTATGAAGCTGTATTAAACTTAATATGCATTTGTTTACAAAAAAAAAACATTCGAATGTCAATAACATATTTTTACTCACAACCATACCATTTTTTCTGTTGGGGAGTTTCACAAAATGAAATAAAATGCCAATTTAGGGTTATTTTTGACATATTTTTAAATTGTCTTTAAACACATTTGAATATCACTAAACAACCTAAAAATAAATTCTTTTTGGTCTGGAGTATTGTTTAATGTGTTAGGCATTGTCTGAGTATTTTTTTTTACTTTATCTTCAAAACATTTATTAATGTGATTTAAATCAAAACAAGCATGTCATAGGCATCCTTACCACCTTAACCCACTAACATAACACTGCCACATTACCTACAGGGCAGTTTGCACATACGAGGAGATCACACAGTACCCCAGCTCTGCTTGCCCCATTTCTTGTTAACCCCTCTTTCTGTTGCAGACATTGGGGCATGTGAGGTGATACTTAACCACAAGACAAGCGGCAACTTCGAAGACCAACTCAGAACTGAACACGGTAAATGGAAATATAATTATTATTATGTTGTTTACACAAAGGGATTATCCCTCTAGATCCCCACTGCCCACTACTGGTGGGTCTGTTAATCTCCCCACCCACCTGTAGCCGCCTGCTGGTTAAGCCTGACTTTAATCACTACTACACAAGGTGTCATCTACAGGGTAATTGTGAGCTATATGTTATTTTGAAGCTTAGTCTAACTGCTCTCTGCTAGTGATATTTGCTGTATGGCTTTATATGGGAAGTTTTTGAATAGCATTGTTTTAAAACATAACTTGTTGAATATTTACTGTGGGGAGTCAGGATGTTGGAACGTCACGGGGTGCACATGGTTAAAAATTAAAGTATTTGTGTAACTTAATGATTATGTTTTAAATATCTGAAGTCAAAAGAACCTTTAAAGTCAGTGGTTTATTAGTAAATCAATGAAGAGACATAATCACATTCTGCAAGAGAATAACACTTTGTGGTCTTGCTCCGCAAGGTTTACTGGAGGGGGTCGACTCAAAGGAAAACATCAACTACATTGAGGAGATGATAAACAGACAGGTCAGTCATAAACAGACAGGTGAGGTTGTAAACAGACAGGTCAGTTGTAAACAGAAAGGTGAGGTCATAAACAGACAGGTCAGTCGTAAACAGGCAGGTCAGTCAAAAACAGACAGGTCAGCAATAAACAGACAGGTGAGGTCATAATCAGACAGGTCAGTAGTAAACAGACAAGTTAGTAGTAAACAGACAGGTCAGTCATAAACAGACAGGCCAGTAGTAAACAGACAGGTGAGGTCGTAAACAGACAGGTCAGTCATAAACAGACAGGTCAGTAGTAAACATACATGTTAGTTGTAAACATGTAAGTCAGTAGTAAATACATAGGACAATTGTAAACAGACAGGTCAGTCGTAAACAAACAGGTCAGCCGTAAACAGACAGGTCAGTGGTAAACAGACAGGTAAGTCGTAAAAACAGACAGGTCAGTCGTAAACAGACAGGTCACTAGTAAACATACAGGTCTGTTGTAAACATGCAGGTCAGCCGTAAACATACAGGTCAGTCGTAAATAGACAGGTCAGTCGTAAATAGATAGGTCAGTCGTAAACAGACAGGTCAGTTGTAAACAGACACACACACACAAATTTGATGAGTGATGGTTGTTTGATTGTAGTATGATCAGTGAGTGATGGTTGTTTGGTTGTAGTATGACCAGTGAGTGATGATTGTTTGGTTGTAGTATGACCAGTGAGTGATGGTTGTTTGGTTGTAGTATGACCAGTGAGTGATGATTATTTGGTTGTAGTATGACCAGTGAGTGATTGTTGTTTGGTTGTAGTATGATCAGTGAGTGATGGTTGTTTGGTTGTAGTATGACCAGTGAGTGGTGGTTGTTTGGTTGTAGTATGACCAGTGAGTGTTGGTTGTTTGGTTGTAGTATGACCAGTGAGTGATGGTTGTTTGGTTGTAGTATGACCAGTGAGTGATGGTTGTTTGGTTGTAGTATGACCAGTTCTTATTGTACATATAACAAGACATATTTTCCACAAATAGTTCAATGTAATATGAGTTACTTTTGCTTTGACAGTTACTTGAAGTCAACCCTGATTTTCAACGTGTGTCCAGCGTCGTTGAAAAAAAATTACTATACTACATACAATTTGAGCATTGCAAAATACATGGAAATGGAAAAATCGATTTAGAATCATCTAGTATATATGCTATTTGAAAAGAACGAAGAGATGTAAGACAACTGTTGACTTCAAAATACTTTTGTTTGTAGTATGACGAGACACAGTGTCTCAGACTTCTCTGTCTCCTCTCTCTCACTCAAGGCAGTCTCCAGCCCCAGGTTTACAAGGGGCTGAAGAAACAATTCCTTCAGGTAACATTACATCCTTAAACTGATATGTTTTATTATAATTCACTTAGTTGCAGTCAGCATTGTCTTAGAGATGTAAAATATGTTACAAATATAAGCAATGCCATGTGTTTGCAATAGAAAGGTAAACTGTGTTGCAGTTTTGGGGTGTATTTTCCACACCATTTGTTTGCCGTATTAATTTAAGCTTGTCATAATAATCATATTAATTAGTATGTAAACAGTTAAAAGTGTTATCCATATTTAGAATGCTATATTACTTAGCTTTCATGTGATATAAATGCAGAAATATAGCCTTAGTGTTAGCTAAGAAAATGAATTTGACACAATGGAGGTAGCAGTTGTGAAAATAGGTTTGTGTTTGAACACACCTGTTTGGTTTTTCTTCTGCAATGATGCAAGAAATTAGCTACATTTTCTGATGTTCAGGATAAAGAAGGTTAACTTTGTGGCATCCACAGATAAAATACAAGGCCCGCAACACAGATAATTCTAAAGCTACTATGCAAGTTATAAATCACATTTCTAATGGTTCTTGTAGAGTTTTGGCTTTGAGAAGTTGATCGGACTGCACAATCTGAGGAAGATGGGGATGTTTACTGAGCAGGAGACTGGGGCAGCCAACCGCCAGCTGGCCAAGGTGGCCGCCCACCTGCCCAAGTCCAGTCCCTTCCGCACACTCTGTCGCAAGCTTGCTCTGGTAGGTGCCTACTGGAAGGGGAAGGGGAAATGTTTATTTGTCCGTGTAACACAGAACAGACATAATGACACATACACATACATATATACAGTAGTCCCTCTTTTCAGCGGACCCTTTGATGAGGGGACACCCACTATGTCAGGACAGTTTGTCAATGAACGGACCATTCTGCCATGTTAATGTCCCTCTAATGAGGGGACACTACGTGGACAGCGGACAGGATATTTTGGTTATATGTCCCTCCCAAGAAGGACAGTATTAATTAATTCGAAGATTTTTTGCTGAATTTGTTTAGAAAATGGCAGACATACTGCTTGGTGTGTGTCAATGGTAACACCAAGTACACGTGTACTTGTAACAGCCAGCTTGTCTTCCTTGCTGTAAACTTTAGGCAGAGTGAATGTGGAGGAAGGTATTGTTAATTTTGTGCTGTTATCAATCACGTTTGCCGCCAGTGATGCCATGATGGCTTCCCCGTTCACGACTCCAGCCCCAGTCAGGGCTTCAGTTTGGCGTCGCCTTTTCATCTTGTAAATTACAAATAAGATTCACAAATACAATGTATAAAAGGTTCATCTCAATTGTTTTCAAAGTAGCCCAACATTAAACCCAAACTGAGGTGAAATAATAAACAAGCATCATCAAATTATGCTGCGCTACGCCAAATGGCAAATATTACCAGTGCCTGGAAAAGAAGAACTGGTTGCCAGCGTATGAAACAGTGGAACGCATTATCAAGTGACGCACAATTTGTGCATTAATGAATCTTTCGAAATTGGATGAAAAATGAAGCGAGAGAATTAACGATTGTACCCGTTACCGTTTTTGTTATTTAATTAATGTTCATGCTGCATGTAGCAACTGATTTAAATATTTGGTTGATCATTTCCAGGTTATTATTATTATTAGCCAATACCGTTGCTTAGGCTAGTGGCAGTGGGTGAGTGACCAGTGCACAGTTGAGGAAATTCTCGGATTGACAGAGGGAGTTGGGCGGACGGTGCCGGGCAGGCGATATGACTACATGACCAACTGTTTATTTTTTAATACATCACAGTAATAATAAACTATATATATATATATATATATATATATCTATAGTGCTTAATTCCTATCAGTCAATGTGTTGACATATTGCCACATCTTTACCATGTGTCAGTTGTACTGGTTTGAACTCTGGCACCAAGATGACTGTCCCTCCAATGAGTGGAAACCTGTCATGTACATATACAGTCGCTTTACGGTCACCCAAGACTAATGGGAATGAGATCAAATGTTGATGTTATCAATGCGACGGGAGACTCCTACGTAGATCTAAGTGGTCAATCTCATAGGAGCCACCCAAAATATAGATTAATATTTTTACGTTTTTATAAACATTTCCTCATTTTAATTAATTAATCATTACTTCAGTTACATTGATGTGTTCTGTACATACAGTCATGATTGTTAGATTTGTTGTTTGCCGTCCACAGTGATTGTGCTTCAACGTGTACATTTCTGTTTCAGATACCAAAGTCAGCAGAGGAGATTAACTTAAAGAACGTCAGTGAGATGTCATATGTCTTCAGTGGTGCCTACACACCAGTGCTGTGTAAACTCATAGAGCAGGTGTGTTATGTGGTGATTACACACCAGTGCTGTGTAAACTCATAGAGCAGGTGTGTTATGTGGTGATTACACACCAGTGCTGTGTAAACTCATAGAGTAGGTGTGTTAAGTGGTGCTTACACACCGGTGCTGTGTAAACTCATAGACCAGGCGTGTTAAGTTTTGCTTACACACCAGTGCTGTGTAAACTCATAGAGGTGGTGTGTTAAGTGGTGCTTACACACCAGTGCTGTGTAAACTCATAGAACAGGTGTTAAGTGGTGCTGTATACACTCATAGAGCAGGTGTGTTAAGTGCCCAGTGAGTGAAACATGGTTGAATTGTAAAACTCGCAAGTCAAACACCATACATTGGTGCTGGGGTTAGATATGCTAAATGCGTAATGTTTGTTTGATTTTGTAAACTTGTGCGCCCATCTAAAATTACATAGACATTTAATTACTGTACATCTGTGGACAATGAATGAATACACTTGTTGTTTGTGAATGTTCGTCAGAAATGCGTGGAACATTAGAAGCACCCACTGATACATGTGCCCTGTGTCCAGGTGCTGACCAAGGGCAGCTTCAAGGGGCTGGAGGACGTGGTCAAGCTACTGCCCAGTCCTTGCTTTGAGAAGAACCGTGCGACATCAGTGAAAGGTGGGTCTACTGTAGGGGGGAACATAGTTGGGGCAGAGGTCCACATTAGGGGGAACACAGTTGGGGCAGAGGTCCACATTAGGGGGAACATAGTTGGGGCAGAGGTCCACATTAGGGGGAACACAGTTGGGGCAGAGGTCCACATTAGGGGGAACACAGTTGGGGCAGAGGTCCACAGTAGGGGGGAACATAGTTGGGGCAGAGGTCCACATTAGGGGGAACACAGTTGGGGCAGAGGTCCACATTAGGGGGAACACAGTTGGGGCAGAGGTCCACATTAGGGGGAACACAGTTGGGGCAGAGGTCCACATTAGGGGGAACACAGTTGGGGCAGAGGTCCACATTAGGGGGAACACAGTTGGGGCAGAGGTCCACAGTAGGGGGAACACAGTTGGGGCAGAGGTCCACAGTAGGGGAGAATACAGTTGGGGCAGGGGTCCACAGTAGTAGGCAGGAGGGTGTCGCAGGTTGGCGAGGTTCCTGTAACTAGCTGGCTCAAGTGTAGATTGGTTCAGAATTAATTAGCTCAGTGCAGGTGAACGATGGTGGCAACACTGAACAACGCAGCAATGAACAGTGAAAATAATTATAATTTTGTATTACACAGTAATACAATAAGGAAGTCTTCAACACTGAAAATTAAAGTAACACCTAATCTCCTATCCTATCCTTGACTACTGGTAAGTCTCCTCTATCTGACCCCGGTCATATATAGTTCCTAGCTAGTATAAGTGTACCAAAATATAGTAGAATGGTCTGTCTTACGATAAAAAATAATTCTAGTGCCCTCAAAAAACTCAAGTATTGATACTCTGCAAGTCCGAGTCCACACAGACTTTGTTTATTAACAACGGGTATTATATCTATCCACAAGTACATGGATAACAGTCTCTGGTTCACATTAAAAAGACAGAATGTCCTTCAGGCAATCACGGCTAGCCAACATTATAACAAGTAACCCGGATATCAAAATGTCACCTCCCTACATGTAGTTGAGCCATGTAGTAGTCAACAGTCTGTTCGCCTCTTTTCGACGGTCCGGTTCTGCTGCACGATCCCGTCCGATTCCTGACAGGTCAGACCGTGCTCCGCTCCCCGATCATTGCGTTCACGATGCCAGGCTGCACTGCCACTGTACCCTGCTGTGTGGAGACCCACGGTCCACACTGTCTTCACACGCACCTGGTTGCCAACACACCTCGACAACACATCACAGCCTCCACCCATCAATTCTTCCAAATAGGTTTAACTGCAACACTTACAGAGTCCTCTCTGTTTATATCAGTTTGGGCTGGGAGTATATCCTCATTACTCGCCTCCCACACAACAGTGTCCCGTCTTCCTCTAGACAATACGGTAGCACACTCTTTAGTGTTAGTGTTAGTGTCGCCTGTATAACGTATCTTTTTATACTTAGTCTCCAGTGCATAACACATGACTGGATTTAACCAGCCATCAAACATCAGATGTGGGTCGGACTCATTATGGGACACAACTCTAAAAATATGCATCTAATCAACTTAAAACACCCCTATTCAATAACGAGATAGCCTGAGTGGACCTGCAGCTGCCCACTCATGTTACATAACGCAATTCTGCTCTGCTTAAAGGTCAGATGCCAGGCGGGCTGGCCTGCCCTGCCCTAACAAAAAAGAAAAAGGAACTATGATTCTGATTACATACATAGCAGAATGCTACAGAGAGTCCACAATAGGGGGGACAGAGGGTCCACAATAGGGGGGATGGAGGGTCCACAATAGGGGGGGCAGGGGATAGCAGGGTCCACAATATTTTTTATGAAATTTAATGGAATAAATTCTTTTGTGGTCTGGTCAAAGAAACCTTTTTTGCCTCGGCATGTGTGTGTTTGTGTTAGTGCATGCGAGTGTGTATGTACCCTCAGGTACAGATCTGTACACTTATCCATATGTACATAGTACAAGGAAGGGTAACCGCAGTGGTAGGACAGACCTGAAATGTCAAAGTTGTTCCTTGCACTGGTAATCCATCTAGAGAGAGGCCACTGTGTTTTGTGTCGAGATTAACTGACTATTCTTGTTTACAGGAAGGTCATCAGGTGGCAGCAGCAGTAACAGTCCAGCGTCGAAAATAGTTCTTGTATACTTCATTGGAGGCTGCACATTCACAGAAATCACCGCTCTACGATTTCTTGGACGACTCAAAGGTGAGTCAGTACTTTATGGTTTGGTGCATTTGTAATGTTTGATGCCTTTGTAATGGTTCAGTGCATTTGTAACGATTTGGTGCATGTGTAATAGTCTAGTGCCTTTGTAATGGTTTAGAGCTTTTGTAATAATCCTTCTAGAACTCATTTAGCTCATATAAAATAAAATTTGTTGATGTTCATAACTTAATGTTTTGTTAGTCACAGATAGAATAGATTTGATTGGTAAGTCAGGTGACATGCAAAAGTGTGGACAGCTGAATGTTGTGGTAAATAGTTGCTAATTCTTGGTACATCTCAACTGGACACATTGGTTACAATGTTATGTAAGTTTTTCTCAGGCGTAGTAAGTCTTATGTGATCAGAACTCACTAATCAATCACTTATTTTCTTGCAGGTTATAAATTCATCATAGCAACAACGGCGATTGTCAATGCAACTTCGTTGATCCATGAAGTGTGTGATCCGTGAGTGTGTGATCCGTGTGTGATCCATGAAATATGTGATCCGTGAGTGTGTGATTCGTGTAGTGTGTATGATCCGTGAAGTGTGATTCGTGTAGTGTGTATGATCCGTGAAGTGTGTGTGATCTGTGATGTGTGTGATCCGTGAAGCATGTGATCCATGAAATGTGTGATCTGTAAAGTGTGTGATCCATAAAATGTGTGATCTATGAAGTGTGTGATCCATGAAATGTGTGATCTGTGAAGTGTGTGATCCATGAAATGTGTGATTCATGAAGTGTGTGATCCATGAAGTGTGTGATCTATGAAGTGTGTGATCCATGAAGTGTGTGATCTATGAAGTGTGTGATCCATGAAATGTGTGATCTGTGAAGTGTGTGATCCATGAAGTGTGTGATCTATGAAGTGTGTGATCCATGAAATGTGTGATCCATGAAATGTGTGATCTGTGAAGTGTGTGATCCATGAAGTGTGTGATCCACTAGCAAGCTATGCCATGTGGTGTACAGTAGCAAGCTTGAAGCCATTCCAGCATAGCATGAAGATAAGTAATTTATTAACATGAAAAATGCGTATTTGGGAAATATGTATTCATAGTTTTTTGTGTGTAAGCCATAAGAAATGAGTTTATATCGCAAATAAACACATGTCAATAAGATGGATGGCTTATCTACATTCTACACGAATGCGTTAAAATTTATTTCTTTTAAACGTATCTATTTCTTGACCCAGATACTATCCCTTTAATATAATTAAATTGATCTGGCCAGAAGTAATTTTATTAAGTCGAGTCCACTATATTACATGTAATTTTTATGTTGTATATAGTTTTCAAAATATGCAAAATAACCTTCTGTACCATTTGCAAATGAAATCATGATACAGTGGAACTTCACATTTAAGATTACCCTCGGGACTGGGAAAAATAACCTGAATGGTGACCGTCTTAGCGCGACTCATTTCCTATACTTTACTATTATAGTGATAATTTGTGACTGTCCTTGGGTGACCTTAATTGTGAGGTGGCTGTATTATTGAGGTTACCGTAAAGCAAGGTTCTACTGTACACGTGTGTTCACATTTGTAAGCAACACATGATTAGTTTAACCCTCTTTTCTTTAATGCCAACACCAAAATATAATAGTTTGCTTTCATTGTTTAATAATGCTATGCTGCCGTCCTTTTTATATTTTTAAAGATACATATTATGAAACAGTTTATTTGACGTGTATTGTCAACATTAATTGTCCATGTTGAAACTTATGTTTTCATAACTAATACAGTTCTATAGATCCTGGGGCTGGGGCTGGTTTCATGAAGCGCATTTACTTAAACTCCTATGTTTGCTTATATTAAAAAGTCACGTCATTTACTAAGACAATCATCTTGGCTTTAAGAACGTTTTTAGCCGCTTCATGAAACCGGCCTCTGGTCTGTTGCATGTAATATTTACTAGTGCAGATTACAAATATCCATGTTATTATACAATGACATTGAGGTGTTCTTTGTTGTAAATAAACTGAATATTGTGTGAGATAGCGTACTATTTGTACATAGGGTGTTTTAATTGACTGGTTCACATTTATAACGGACCCCATCGTTCAACCCCAATTTTAATTTGGTTTACAAATTGTTAACACAATTTATAAACATTTGTAATTGTTTCACCACCATAACTGTTGAAAAGAAGAAATGTTGATTTTGTACAAGAACGATTATTTTTTGTCTAAAATGACATATTTCTTTGATCTCTGTTTATTAAAGTTTATGTGAACCAATAAATTAAGAGGCCCCAGTCTGAAAAGGTAACTCAGATAATAAGTGTAAGTAGAAATGTAGTCTAGCTTCTGAAGATATGTCAAACATGATATTAAACACTTTACTGTCGTCACTGTGAGGAGAGGACGGGAACTAGTAAATGGAACAATAACTTGTAAATAAAAGCCATAACAACAGATTCATTCGTTGCTTTTTTTTCTACACAGGAAATATACAACAGCTGACCTTGTTTGATGTTTTATTAAGTTGACATAAAAAGACATTCACATCAGTATGTGTACAACAGCAGTGAAGGCAACATATAAGTATTATTTTGTACAATTATAAGTTAGAACTATTTGATCACACATACACTTAACAGCTTTAAAAGGACGCAGTCTGTTCCTAGTTTTTCATGTATTAAATAATATAATGTTCTTAAGACTATACTAACTATGTTGAAGGTATACTGCCTGCCAAATTGTGTTTAGAAAGCCCATAATAATGGTTGCAATTTGAAGGCCCGACCATGGGTGCATGTTCAAATAGTAAAACATCCAGTTTCAAAACAAGCTTTACTGGCAATAATGCCGAGTCGGGCCGAGTTAACTGCTATACCCTTTGATATTCAATGATGCTCACTTTCCCACGGTCAACATAGCAGACTTCCAGTTAGACATTACAATGCCTGCCAATTCCAGGTAGACGAACAGACTATGTCCCTTTAAAGTGATAGTAGTTCAACATAATCTAATATGCACAATGTGAAAAATTCTCTCGGTCATTACGAACACGTGACAATAACACATTGTAGACAACCAAGTTACACTTGATAATGCGTAGCATCCACACAGCGCATACAATGTCTGCTAAACACACTTATGTGTTCTTGAAATAATCATCCATTCAAAAGGTTTCTGTTTACAGGTAACAGCCCCAATTATTGCACCGTACAAAATGACTAAAATAATAAAAGCAAATTTACTGATACAATAAGTGTTTCAGAGACAACCCATTTAGAGATTTCTAAAGATCTTATTCGATCTACACCGGGTTGGTTCACTCTAATGATTGATTACATTTTATTGTATATTTACATTTTCAGATTTTATTTTTGTTGTTATCTTAAATAACTGATTTTAAAATACAGCTGTACATTTTTGTAGAACTAATTTGCTTTAATCTACATATGTTTGTATAGCTCTATTATCTTGTTATTTATCCTTATAAGTATATTAACACTTGTTTTATTTATACTATTTATGCATTAGTTGTATGTACAGTGCTGCGAACATTCATGGATATGGCACTTTATAAAGTATAAAATGAACATTATTACTCATTTTCATTCATTCCATGCATATTTAATATCCGATCCTCTGGCAGACCTGTTCATTCCTACACCAACTTAACTTCTCTGGGAAGTATTCAGTTACAGGTACGTATTCAGTGCAGTTATAACAAACGAACGTTCATCAATATTCACCACTGTCTACAGCCAGGTACTCATTTGGTGAATTGAGACAACGCAGCATTAACCAAATTGACGTAGCTTCAAAATGGTAGTCTTCTCAATTGAGCCTGATGTTCTATCAACTGGGCCACCGCACCCCAATCACAAGCAGAGTGACGCCATCAACCAGTCCTCATTAAAGCTTTAGAAGGGATGGTAATGTGAGTGTACAAGCAGAACACAAAGCTTACACGTGAACACAACAGGTTTAATATATGGCATAGACAGAGCAGGGCATGTTCACGCAACTGGGCAAGTTCACACAGCCAGGTGAGTTCACGCAACCGAGCAAGTTCATACAAGTGGGCGAGATCTCACAACCAAGTGTGTTCACAGAGCAGGGCGAGTTCACGCAACCGGCAGAGTTCACACAGTCGTGCTAGTTCATGAAGCCGGGGGTATTGACACAGCTGGGCATGTTCACACAGCCAGGTGAGTTCACACAACCGGGGCAAATTCACACAGCTGGGCGAGTTCATGAAACCGGGCAAGTTTATACAGCCGGGTGTGTTCACGGAAGTGGGGCGAGTTCACACAGCCGGGTGCATTCACACAGCAGGATGAGCGTCAACTACATGCGACGAGACTGGGGGAGCCAGTCGGTAAACTACCTGTCTTCCGCAGCATCTTGGTGGGTGGTCTCTGGCTGCCTGGGGGGCAGTTTAGGGCCACAAACCCAGTCCTATTGGCAACACACAACACAGACAAATGACACGAACAGGTCAAATATGTCATATCATTGTTCAAATTCACCCCACCTCAACCCTTGCCTCCCTTTCTCCCCACCCACTGCCCTAAATCCCCTCTTCCTCTGGTTCACATACTGTTCCGCTTCCTTTTTATCTTGCTTCCTTCCCACTAAAAAAGATTTGTATTAAATATTAACAGGTTACTACATGTATATTTGGCTTTCTATCAAATCTCTTAAACATTTAATTATATATATGTGTGCGTATATAGCATTTCCCAGAATGCAATGTGCTTCACCTCACCCAAATACTGCAGCCAAAAACATGGAGGCAATACCATTATGAGCAATATGCTGAGAGGATGCATGAAGTGAGTACCCACCAGTGCAAAGACAGCAGCGAGCAAAATAGTCTTCACTCGGACGTCCAAGTCCAGAGGGACTGAAACAGTGACATTTAAGATGTTTAAGTTACATCAATTTGGCATGATAAATATCAGAATATTACTTAGATATTATTTAACTCTGTAAAATAATAACTTCAAAAGGTTTACAAATTGTTGAGGGAAACTATTACATTTCCATCTATATGTACATTGGCGCCACCTACATGTACACTAAAGCCACCTACATGTTAGACCGTAGTCCTGAGATGACCGTCGTATCTCATGCATGATGCCGCACCATCCACGGACACTAAGTCGACCTATCTCGTCATCAAAGTCAGGGGTGTAGATCTGGAAGGTCAAAGGTGACACGTTACAAACACTAACAGCTAACCTCGCGTTTGTTCTCATGCAGTAGTTTGTGGATATACAACACGTAAGTTTGTGCTTTAAATCAGTCAGAACAATGACGACACAAACAGGGCAGTTAACAAATTATTGTTTATGCAAATAATATACTGTGCTAACAATTACATACATACAGACAAAATGCGGTAAAAAATGCCCTAAATCCATACAGTACACGCCATGACATGCCTAGGTGGTGCTGATTGACTAAAAATTTATATATCACATTTGTAAAAAAAAAAGACGGATAGCACTTATCATATTTTGAAAACAAACATTTTGTGCACATCCTTTAATGAGGATTCATCATGTTTTTGTATAAATTAGATAGCATCCTAGCTCAACATGTGTTTAAACATTTTGTCCTTGTTTGGGCGAATTTCAAAAATGTCGTTTATCACGTTTTGCCCTGAAACGCTTCATATGACCCACCTCGAGGTCCGCTGGCCCCCCGCGGAGCAGTAGCAAGAGTTCCTCACGTGGACCGAGGACCTCGTACTCCTGCACAAACACTGTGTGCCTGCAACAACAACACAGTGAACTCAGTCAACTAGCTCCACATCATCATTGCATCTATATTATATACCTGTCAACTCATCCGGGAGTCTCCCACATTTTGGGTGTATCTCCCGGTCTCCAGGAATACAGAAAAATCTCCTTAATTTTCTCTGAAAATCTCCAACAGCATCTCCTCCCACATCTTCGAGAGTGAGCATGAAACCACGGGAGACATGCTGAAGAGCTGAATTTCCTGCAAAAACTCTCCAACAGCACCCCCCCCCCGTCTTCCAATGTCAAGATCCGGGACAGCGCGACACGGAAAGCGTGCTGAACCACTGATGAAACTCCCGGATTTCAAAAAAAAAGTTGGCAGGTACAATATTAAACAACAAAATGTGACTGTCATTCTGTATGTCTGAGCATAGTCTCTATCAGTTTCCTATATACAGGATTTAACTGTTTTATTTAGTGTGGTTCATAGACCGAGGTTTTTTACTTCTTTTTGGTAGTTTGAGGGCGGTACTGTTGGAGATGTGTCGGATCAGTCACAAGATGACGCAGTTTGAACGTTGCAATTTGGATGATGGGAGGGGGGGTTGATGTACCAGCAGCACACTTGACACTCACCAAAAACATCAACAAATTTTTTTAATACTGGAAGGGTTAAGCCCCTCCCATTCTCAATATTTCCCCCATTCGGATGCCTATGTGTAACACATATACATTATTCATGTAAACAGACAGAGGTCATCCGCAGAATGTTGACTGTGACGTAAGATCCATCAATTGTGTTATGACGTGTAAGTAAATCACATATCAAACGTACGATCGTCGGATGAATCCGGCAATGACACGAGGGGGCGCGTAGACAATCGCACGGAACTTACAGCACTTGAACCAGTGCCAGGTGGCGCCACCACAGACACACTCGCTGCTGATGGGATTGTAGACTTGAGCGACCTCCTACAACATAAGATAAAGAGTTACTCCGACAGTGGGATATGTTACTACTAAGGGAAGCATTGGATGAGCTGTAGGGCGCCAGACTATTGACTGAAGGGACGGTGGTGTGATTCTATCTGCCAGTATTTAAAAACTTGGGCAATTTCGCTCACCTCGTGTCCTGTTTTTTTCAGAACAATAACAGCTGTCGGTTAGTTCTACCTGGTGTTTGTAACATGGGAAGTAAAAGATCGATCCCACACAGGAGGTAAATGTGTAAGCTGTGGTGGACTCACAGAGAGATGGTCTCTGTCTTTAACCCACTGTATCTTGCTCCCAGTGGCTGGGGTCGCTTCCCGGTCGGGTGTGTGAGAGACACAGGCAGTGTATACAACAGTAGTGTAATCACCGACTCTCTACAGCAGTGTACAGAGACAGCTGGTGGAGGGAACCAACAACTCTTAGGGTATCTACCAAGACACAGGCAATGTTTGGTGGACAGAGTTACCAAGTACCAAGTCTTGAAATGGCAGCAGTTGTTTGATTTGAAATCCAGTCCTCTTGACTGATCAGTTAATTTTCTATAATTATATATTTTATTTGATACATCACCAGATCCAGATTTGTTCGTGGCACTTCACAACATTAAAATACATATAATAGAGTAGTATTGTGTTTAATAAATAATATTAATTTATTTAAAATACTACCAACAATAAGAATAATTTAAAATATATACAGCAATAAAAATGGTGTAAATCAATATATTTTGTGCTAGTAAGAATTATTAAAACATTATTTAAATACCATGCTACAGCACCCCGTATGTTATCTAATAATTTCAGCACTGAATATCATAAGTAGATTATCCTTTCTCTCTTCCCTGACCTTATGGTGCTAATGACTAATGCGATATTCGATTCATAAACCCCTAGGGCAGATCCAAGATTCTGCTTTGGGGGAATGTGGATATGTGTAAGTGACAAACAGTAAATGGTGACGGTGTGCAGTTTTGTTAGACTAATTGAAAATGAAGACCCAGTTTGTTATCATCGGACACATGATGAATCTTACAGCACACCCCCCCACCCCATCTGCCTCTGTATATCTGTTTGTATTTTATTAGTTTTTAAAATACCAAATATTATGTTTACAAGTTCAGAATGTATTGACAATAGTGGGAATGACACCTCTGATTATTCTTATTCTCAGGATGTTCAAAATCTGCCAATGTTGAGGTAGTTTTTGTCCCTGCAAAAGGCTGCAACAGTAAATAACATGCGTAGCTATAATTGTATGCACGTTTTCAAGTCACATCAGCCAGAAATAAGCACTTACATTTTTGTCATGGTTGTAAAAATGGAACATGAACGAATGCTCTCCATTTGGTGGCGGCTCTGAAATGAATGGAATAACAACAAAATGACTACCCAGATACATCCTTGGATTGATATTATTAATAATAAAATTTAAGAAATTAATCAAATTAATTTCTACAGATCCCAATCAATCAAGATTGCTTTCAGGTGCTTTAGATACATGTATCTGAATGCAGAGATGCTTGTCAGTCACTTCTGAGTCTGTTGATATGGGCAGGCGGCCTAGAGCCTGTACTATATAGTATAGGCTAATACGGTATACCATAGTTGATAGTATACTCACATGGCTGGCCGGAAAGTGTCATATGTATTACACACACAACACATCTCTCCTTCATTTACTATTTCTAGTTACCTTCAATGTTTGGTTTTCATAGTTTGTTTTAAACTGATTATAGCCACACACTGCTGACTAAAATGAGCAACCAACTCGGAACACCACGCCAGTACAAAGACCAGACGCCATAGTTTGTTGCGTGGTGCCACCTGGTGAATGAAAACAAAAGGCTACAAAAGTGTCACCATGTAATGTGAGACAGTGAAATTGTTTTGGGAACCAGAGAAATACACTTTAGCGAATCTAATGGGTGCACGGTTAATAGAATGCATTTCTGACATATTTTCGGATCTTAGATATTTTTACTGTATATTTAATAGAACGAATATGGTTATGTTTTAATATGACTTATATTACACCTGCCCATTATATTGCTAATACTATCCTTTTTACACTAAGATTTCATCAGCAGCATAATAAAATACTGAAGATAGTGACACTATAAAAATTTAATTATATTTGTATGTGTGATATAAAAATTATTAAAGATATTATCAATGTAACTGAAGTTCTGTAAAGAAACATGAATGGAAACAACCAATAAAAATAAAAAGCATAACTGTAAGACATTTACCCCATTCCTTCTTAAGTAGTTGACAGATGCTTACCTTGTTCTACATAGAACAGGAGATGTCTCATTTCATCAATGACTTCTGACCTGCTGATTGCGTCTTCCTTGATCACTGTACAACAAGTTAACAACATGTAAACACAACAGTTTACATTACGCCAACTAAATCATATGGGCACAAAGTATCATTTCTAGACACACAGATGCTGATGCAGTATGAAATTGTGCACTTTTTGAAAAAAAGCACGAAACTTAGCACATCAATTTTCAACATGCCTAGGAAACCATTTTGAAGACTAGAAATGACTAGAGAATGAATTAAAAGGAGATCATCCGTTCATTTTTATTGTAAAATCACGTTATACACTAACAGTATAAACTATAAGTATTCTAACATAACATACCACCCAAACATGTTTTAACAAAGGAGAAAGAACTGTAAATTTCAACAGTTCTATGTTTAAAAAAATTGCTGAAATGTCACTAATTCCTGAATAACAAGCGTCGACATGGGCGTGACAACATCACGTGATATACATATAATATCCATCTCAATTGTAATCAGACCAGCGGCCACACCTTCAAAAGTTGTGCATTCTTAAGTAAACAAACGGTTTCATCCCAAAACACTTAAACTTCCCAAAACACTTAAATTAAAAAAGGTTTATTGAAACACATTTGAGCAGTCTGTATGTTTTTACTTTTTATGATTTATATAGTTTATTCTGTACAACATGATTTCACAATGGATGGACTAACTCCCTTTAAATATAGATGGTATTAAAACAGAGACTGATTACAGCAGTCAAATACAGACCTGTGTCATGTCTCAGGTTGGCTTTGTGAATGACCAATTGACCTGCGTCCAGCAACACGTCCAGTCCTGGTGGACAGGCGCTGTACAGTGACGGGTCACCAGGACATACTGGACCGGTGACTACAATCATAAAAAAAACTTACTCATAAGGTTATCCACAATATATCACGGGTTGTGTTCCGTATTCACATATCCACAGTGTCTCATAATCCAGAAATAGAATAGACCTGGGTGTAGAAAACACATCTATTATCATGCACATAGTTTATCTTATTTTGTGATCATAATTATAAACATTATAACACATTTGTAATGTAATTCATACAGTAATAATTTAAAAGAACCAATGTTTGCATACAGTAATAAAAATTATGAAGAGTTTGCAGTGTTTGTGGTCCCATGATGGAACCTCTCTGTTTGCAACATGTCCTCCAGGTGGCGACACTTGAGCAGTCCGGACTATTTTATTTTTCTTGGAGAGATCAGTTGACACACACACATCAAGTAGAATACCAAACTTTGTCCCGCAGACAGACAGGAGTGTCAAATAGAATATATGTCCTGATAGTGATACTTCATGGACAGCTTCACCAAGTATCAGTGGTGTGTAAACAGTTCTCAGTAAAACTTCTCACCTGATAATTATGTGTAATAAAAAAACGTGTACATGGGATATCTAGGAAAAGCATGATAATAGATACCAAGCTGAGGTTGGACAGTGATGACATTTGCAGCTGGCCCTGGATCTCCACCACCCGAGGCAATGTGATTCACTGGACTGTGACCATCCTTTGTTTGATCTTTTGTCTTGGTGTCCTCAGGGAGGCTGTCTAGTTGTCCCACTCCATCTGGGACAAGGCAATCTCCCCCACCCTCCTCCCTCCGCATACCTGACTGCTCCTGCAGCAACTAGAAAGTAATAGACACAATGAATATTATCCTGTCACATCACACAACGAAACAACAAAGTATTTTTATGAATAATGATCTATCAGCCATATTAGACACTGTCCACAGCGCACACTTAACACAGTCACAGAACACCTTTACTTCTAGTTCTTTCCAGCACTTGGCAATGTTCCACTGACTGACTAGTCCGTATATATTGTGGTTAGAATGTTCTGGTCTTATAAGGTCTCATTTAACCAGTCAGCACTTTTCAGAACGTTATCGCCTAACCGACCTTTCTATGCTGGCACTGAAGGTGGTCACTGCCAGAGTGCTTGTCATCCTCAGTGGATCTTTTACATCCCAAACTGTGACAGCACCGATATTAACATGATCTCCGAGTCACGAGGGATACACTCATACAGTCCCCAATGTTGAGAGCCAGGTCTTTACACCAATATACCATGCCTGCCCACTCTGGGTATTGAACTCAGAGCGCTGGCATGCCAGCGGATATGCTAATCACTGCACTACTATGCTTAATACTATTGTGCTTAGTAATAGTGTATTACGTAGGTCATATTTAGTATTTTTAGACTATTACAAAAGTATGTTGCTGTATCAGTGTACGGTTGTGGACGGTGGTTGTTCTTGTAGAAGTTGTAGGCGTCACATATTTCACATCCACCGTCCAATGTTATAGATATTTCAAGCAAGGTTTAGCAGTGACAAAAAAACAATATAAGTATCAACACATACAAATCTATGTTTTCAATTTACAATGCACATCATTAAAAACAATACCAGTGTCTTGACAAGTTGTCTTACTTACCCTCGCCTCGGCTCTGCCTCTGTCTGGTCAGTGCCAGGGCAGGGCAGTGGGTGGGCAAACTACCAAAGGCAAAGCATTTGATTTGATTCAAATGCTTTCTGTGTCCTGAATGAAGCATACACTTTTCGTTTTCGGCGGAGTTTTACAAATACACCAACGCACTTAGTGCCAGCGGTAAATGAACAGCCGCAGACACATTTCCGTAGCAATCCGGAGTCGCTGCGACGGGGAATCCCCGGAATTACGTCATCGATTCGCAGAATCCCTCTGGATATTTGATAACGGATTCCCACACTGCGTATATATTTCTAGATTGCCTCTGTACAGGTCCCCGGCTCACCGTGTGGCGCCACTGTGGAGCCATACTTTCCTTAGCATCGATTATCCAGACTCCGTGATGTGGCGCCCCTGTTTGTCGCTCATACCAGAGGCTGGGTCCAAAAAATCTTCGAGTTTTGACGTAGATCACGGACGGAACCAGGGGATGTCCACCAGGGGCATCCACAACTATATTGATATCGACCCCAGCCCTACCTCACCCCTGCCTCACCAAGAACTTGATCCAATCATTCTCATAAGTTCCGTCAGCTTCCCGCACGCACATATGTATTTAAATTCAGTTTTTCCCAAGGGTCATTCCTGTGTGGAACTCCTTGCCAGCACGTGTTGCTGAGGCTCCCAGTTTGGGTATTTTCCAAAGGGAGCTTGCCCAGCTTTCCTTCTGATTTATTTGTCTTTGTCCTTGTCCGAATTAGGGTAAATCAGGGACTAGGGCTGTATCGGCCGGTGTTTATCTCCGGAGACCGCTACGGTTGCCGAATTGGCCTAGTCATGATACCTAAAAAAGACAACGACAATGTCATTTTTCTCTGTCTTTCTTCTCTCTCATATTTTTTGTCTTTTTGTATATTTACTTTTTCTTCTGTTTTTTGTTCCTCCAACAATAAACCAATCGTTGTTTAATGATCAAGATTGATCGGTCAACATAACATACATATACAGGGACGACACCACAGTAGGTTTCCCAAAGGCGGCCAATATAACGTTTCTTTGATTTAGTATAACGTTTATCCGACAATTGTCTTTTAAATTGTATAACATATTTAACCTCTGTTGACACACACGCTGGATGAAATTCGTGAAATTTCCATACCTCATTACCCACAGATCAATTCCTAACGCAAGAAATTCAACACTAGAAAATATATATCAGAAATTCACACAAACAGCATACTGGTTATTTCATTAGGGATTCTTTAATGGTGGTCGAGAGCGAGCGAGCGAGAGAGAGAGAGGGAGAGAGGGAGAGAGGGAGAGGGAGAGGGAGAGGGAGAGGGAGAGGGAGAGGGAGAGGGAGAGGGAGAGGGAGAGGGAGAGGGAGAGAGACATTAAATTCTAGCCAATCGGAGTTCTGTTCTTGTGAACCCGCCTTATTATTTCAAATACAATTTACACTTCTCTTAATGGCATAAATTAAGGTTCGATCGTTCTAGGTCACTCCACAATACACCTGGCGGTTCACGACACGTTCTCCCCAAACATCCGTCTGGTGCGCTTCCCTTGTTAACAGCCTTTCTCAACCGCCGCCAGAAGTCGCCCTGATCGGCCTCGTTCTCGCTCCACACCAAACACGTTGCTTCTTCTGTTTGATTACTACCTTCATTTTGTTGAAGATTTTGTTAATTTTGGCAACAGGAAAGATATAAGTTACTCCTGACTTCGGCTGCAGCAAATGGCGTAGCTGCTTCAGCTGGCTAGTCTGACACACTTTGAGAAGTGAATGAATATAAATTGGCAAAGTTTTATGTCAGACTCAATGCGTCTCTTATACTATCCATACAATACCGATCACGAAACAGTTCCGGCGTTATGCAAACGACCAGCATGTCCGATCTCTCATAAGAGTAAATTAACTGTTCTGCTTTGCCACTAACCGTGCCCTCTCTGTCGGCAATGGATATACTAAGGTCTTCTTCATCTTCGGCCCGAGGTCGTAGCTCGTTCATTACCCGCTATGCTATCTCTCTACTTACTAGGTTCACAAAATGAAACACCATAGCGTCATGGTGATCATCATTTTTTAAAAGATTGATTGAGGTATAATAACCAAGAGAATTCCGATGAAGTAAACACATTGCCTGAACATTGAACGAGCGGTCGAGTTTTCTCAGTTCGGCCCAAACGATGCATCTTCTTCGTTACAAACACAACAATGTTGTTTTACTTTATCAAGTGGCAGATCGTGCTCCAAAATGGACTACAAAATTGAGATGTGTCAAACGTCCTCATGCCGCCATCCTGAACATTATCTAACACGACAGCCTCGATATTCGAATTGTGCGTTTGCCCAAGTGCTGCAATAATGTTATCAAAGCCCAGCTTCCCGTTACAAAACAGGATAAGAGATTTGAGAATGGAGACATTTTAGAAGGCGCCTGGCGCGAAATTGGTCATGCCTTCGTTTCGAAATGCCAGAGTAGATATATTCAACCAGCGAATACCGTCCAGCAACACGTTGTCTACTAGTTCGGTGTCTCCTCCAAAGAAATCGGCAGCGATAGAAATAAGCCAGAATATTTACTTGTCCGCCGGACAAGTAAGTTTTGAAATCTACTTGTCCACCAAAATGTTAACTTGTCCGATTGGTTGTGAAGGGGAATCAAAGCTTCGGAAAAAACATAAAAAGTCTGTCTTATTTTTATGACAACACAATGTTCCTGCTGTTTCGTTGCACGTACATCTGAGTGACTTGTGATCAAAGACACAATTTCATTTAATCTTAAAATTTTGAAATTGCAATTTTTTTTGGAAACTGTTTTCCGGTCAATTATTATTCATCACGAATATTAAAAGTAGACACGTTACATGTTGTATGACAATATTTTAGTGATGCTGATATGAACGCTTTTATTAATAACAAATAATTATTACAATGATAGGAATGAGACAATTGTTTTCCTTGCTATTTGTTTTTATAATGTTACAAAAACTGTTTATGTTTAATATGATTATATATATATATATATATAACATATAACACTGCTGTAAAATGTTGGCATCAGTTTGTCATTGAAGATGCCACTCATCCAGGAACATGACCAATGCGAAGCCCGGAAATGTTGTCACAAAAATCATAATAAACTATATAAGCTGATATTATTTTGTTAAACCTCTATGAACTTCAATATTAACAAAGTTCTGTATTTTACAAACGAAGATAATATTCAATTGATCATCACCAAACAAACGCATATTTTTTCCTAAATGTTATATTACTAATTCAATGATGATAACACAGTTTTAACGGTGTCTGAATTACATTTACCAGGCGGAAAAATAAGTTATAGATTTAGTTATGTCGTAACGTTGCTGCCGCGCGCAGACCGCCGTAGTTGGCAGAAGCCGACATATCAACGGCGGTTGGCGCCCCGTCCCCGGCCACGCGTCTTGCATTCGGTTTCGAAAACTCGCAATTTATGGTTAAAATAGATGTTACATAGATACAACAACACTTCTGAAATGTCATTAATATTCCGTTTATCAACCTGCACCATAGATTTACCGGAGAGCCAGTTACAAGTTTTGAAAATTGTCACCGATCTGGGTCGGCTAACGTTCGATGACTTGGATTGGAAGACTGCCGAGTCCGCGTGGGTTAGGTGTAATAATGGTTAAAACTATATACTTATTGAAATAACAGGTAGCGATACAAAGTCTACTATTTCCACCAAAGTTCATCAAATATGATCCGAGAGTTGAAGCAATTTGTACGTCGGCCAAACTGAACGATTTACGATTGTGAGAAATACATCCTCCATCAACGATGGCTGATGCGGAGTCTGTCCTACGCGTATGACAGAGCTAGGTCGGTGCGCTCAGCGGATGACCCTGTTAACTCAGGCACTAAACTCGGTCGAACACTGACGTACAACACACTGGCGGCGGAACGACAAGACGCCGACACACTAACAAAATTGGAATGCGCGCGATTGCTAGCGAACTTCATTTGCGTATGAATTTCCTCAAATAAAAAGTTTGAAATGTTGCACTCGTCACTATTTAATGTAAATTTTCACTTGTCCGCCGGATAACCATGTCGAGTCATTTTACTTGTCCGGGCCAAAAATCACTTGTCCCGGACAAACGGACAAGTGCTATTTCGAACGCTGAATCGGGTATCTCTGATGTCGGCTGTTGGTCGTATGCTGTTGGGATTGTTGAACCGTGTCTCAACGTCAGCAATAAAACTCATAACTTCCTCAAGACTTCCACAGGTAAAACCGACAATATCACGTAGTTCTGATGAACTTCACCAATCGCTAACGTCTCCAATGAAAACAGCTAATCGAAAACGCTATCTTGGAAATATGTTATTACGTTATTTGTTTAGTGTTAATGTCTGTGGTCTTATGAGACCATGAAAACTCGCATTGTGTAAAGTGTTAATGCGGTTGTAGGACAAGTCGAGAGTTCGTAGGTTCCCCAATAGTCCGGCAGTCAAACGCCCTTTTGAAGGTGGACCGTGCATTAGGGTTCGCACGATGTTTTCTTGCACTTTTGTGACCTTCTAACCTTCTAGGTCAATAATCCGACGGGTGCCACTCAGGCACACTTGAGCGTTTTTGTATAAACTCATTAATATGCAAATTAGTCATCGCCTTTAACAAATATACTACTTTTCTGAATATCTCGAATTGTAAACATCCAAACAATCAAAATGATGTGTCCAAATGCATATTTTCATGGTATTTGGGCATGATTACGTTAGTAAACAAATCATAGTATGCATATTTGTCGCATGAATATGCAAATTAGCTCTGACAAATACAACTTCATGATATTCGTTTATATCTCCTCAATAGGCGAGCGATAGGCACTACTTAATGGACATACTTAAATGCTCCCGTCCCCATACAAAAAAAAAAATTGTATACCCTAGATATCCCCATCACAACAAGGTCACCGTCAAATGATAATATTTCGAAAGTTGCCGCTTCCGCTAACGTATTATAATTACTATGGTTGCATATCTACTTTTATTAATAATAAAATAGCCACCCCATACATTTTTGGAAAGTTTATTCTCTCCCGGTCAAAACAGGATACGATGTGGAGCTGTTACGTTGTACAATAAGTGTGAAGCTAAAGTCAAACAAGGTCACCATGAAATGATGAATATCCGAACTTTTGCAATACCGCGAACGTTATTACGTTATAATAACTCTGTATCGACTTCACTTCTATGGACATGTTACATACATCGCAAAAGAACAATTTCTTCCCATCAAAATGAGAAATCACTTGGAGGTTTCAGTTGGAGGGAGGGGAGGGAGGGAGGGAGGGAGGGAGGGAGGGAAGGGAGGGAGGGGAGGGAGGGGAGGGAGGGAGGGAGGGAGGGAGGGAGGGAGGGAGGGAGGGGGGGAGGGAGGGAGGGAGGGAGGGAGGGAGGGAGGGAGGGAGGGAGGGAGGGAGGGAGGGAGGGAGGGAGGGAGGAAGGGAGGGAGGAAGGGAGGGACGAATTTAATGCGTGTGCGTGTGTGGTGTACAATAAAATAGAGTATCCAATATTCGTGCAACGCATGATTCTATCGCAATGCTGCATTCTGTCGGTTTCTCAAACCCAACTGGTTTAAACCGAATGCCGACATGACAACCAAGTTTATTGACCGATGCAGCTGCCAGTTCAACAAACATTGTCATAGAAGCCGTCAAACTAAGAGCAAACCGACGCAATACCAGAGAGACACGAAGCCATAAAGCCCCTACATAATATCCACCTAAAGCCGCCACATTTCCCATGCTACATCTCCCAAACATACAGACAGCAACATGACAAATACCAACACTTAGTCACTTATTCCAATGAAACAATAAACATTTTGTACATTAACATGGATGATGAGGCGCTGACGTTCGACCAATAACTTCTCAACAAATCCGTACCGCGGCGGCGTCGAGTGAGCTTCACATAAATATCCGTGTCATGTGTAACGTTGTCGTTTATTAAAATTAATAAATTCATGATACGAAGTTCCGACTATCCAGTTGAAAATCGAGTAGATAAATTGTTTTGGATACAACTTGCAACTTGATCTTAGTCCAGTAACTAATCATCTTGCCGGGCAACCATCATTTTGTATCCTTGTGCATATTAATAGGCATTAGCCATCAAGCACACTGTCACCTGTTGGGCTGCGATCTGCTGGATCCGTATTGCCTGCGGCAGAAGCGGCGGATTCCCCACTTTAGGTAACTTAATCCCATTTGAATGGTAACAAATTTTGTTGCCAAAGGGTAGGACTGGGAAGTCCTATGTAAGACTGTGAAGTCCTACACAGGCACCCCTATAACCTCTGTGCCTTGTCACTCTATGAATCAGGCAACCAGTTACAGGTCCTCAGTCCTCTACCCTCCTAATTTTCTGGGATTGGGGTGGCATGGCCTTCTTGTCCCGCCCCCCTCTGGCTTCGCCACTGAGTGCTACAAAACATTGAATTCTAGCTAGTCTCCACTTCAGGTGACACAGTTACACCCTGTGAGGGATATTTTACTTCCCCTGGCACCGACACCAGATAGAAGGGATCAACGGCCTACAGCGTCTCTTCCGAAAAACCCAGGCAACGTAGGGTGAATGAAATTGCCCAAGTTTCGAAACGGCGGTCGATACTAGCGGTCGAACCCAGGTTCCATCGACCAACAGTCCAAAACTCTAACGGCGCTATATTAATACCGTCATCATATGCTTTATTGTGCATCTTTAAGAAATGAAAACCAGGCTGGAATGCAAGGTTTACGTTCAGCAGCTGGAATATCTTTGTGTGTGCGAATTTGACGTTTCTACGGGTGACGCAGTGGTTGCTTCGTCTGCCTCCTCTCCGCTGCGACGTCGGGCCGTGTTTAACGTTTGGCGTCTAGAGCAGTCCTAGGTTTAGACCGCCAGTTTGCAGTCATCCAGCGCAATATCCTGACAGGACTTTGCCGAGTGCATATCCAGATGCAGTACACGGCGGGGCGGGGCGTGGCTAAGACGAGAACTACGGGGCGTGGTTAAGACGAAAACTACGAGGCGTGGCTAAGTCGAGAACTACGGGGCGTGGTTTAATGGAGAGCGCTGTCGTTCAAATGGTTCTCGAACGCTCGCGCCGTCACAACAACGCGAGTTTGCTGCTCCACTCGTTTCGCTTGACGGAGGCGGTAGTCGATACGAATACTTATTACTTGGATGTCTTGCCGTCCGGATTGATCCTTACAACCGATCGGACGTCACTGCCGTGACCGCCACACTGACCAGCAGTGACGTAGAAGCGGCATACTATACTACGGCGAAACGCTAGCAGTTCATGATGAGTTCTCGGCACGCGGATTATCGCCCAACGACAGGGCTGCTGCTGCTGCTGCTCGGCGCCGTGGGCCGGACAACAGGTAAGCTACTAACTGATCGCCTACTGTACTAGTGTAGGACACAATATATTCCCACGCGCACATGCATGTTTATTGTGGCAGTGCATAATGGCAATATACTTTATGGCTTACACATGATATGTCACCGTGACTGCGTGAATTTTGTCAGTGGAAAAATGTACACAGTATACTATAGCCACCACACGGTGACGGCGTATGATGTCCAGGAACCGCTGTTGATAGTGTAGCTAGGTCGAACACTGAGACAGGACATGGTGTATATCAAGATAACAGTACTTGGACTCCAATGCCGTGGACTTGACGGAAGTCCTCCCTCGAGTTATCCCCGTGTCTTGCACTCGGGATCACGGATCGGACAGTTGACGACAATGAGGTGTATCTGCATCAAGATTCCGACAATGCCACTGCCTAATGCTTTGATAGCTGGGAGTGTTTTTACAAGGCGTCTCTAATAATCCCGCTGATGTGCACACAAACAGTTTGCGATAACAACATGTTAGTACTGCGGACGTTTTGTAATAAGATCCGGCTAAATGGCAGCGATCGTTGGACACACCAATCGCTAAACTCATCTCCATCGTGTGCTGCCATCTCCTTTCGCAAGGTCGGCTTTCAAGGATCGACACACATCTCTGTGTCGTGTCGTTAAACACACTACCAGTCGGTAATACAAGTCGTTTTCCCGGTGCTACAGGAAGCATGTCACTCGAGGATGTTACCGTTTTTGGAGGCAGGTATCCGCTACTGGACACATCGACCGTTCTGTCGAATCGCCAGGTATCTGTCCGCATAAAAAGACACGGTGCTCAGAAAGTCGAATCGATTTTCTGCGAGACCGACCGTTATCGATTAATGGCGACAGAACAACTAAAACACATCGCAAACATAACTTGTATAAACATGATCCTAGTACAAGTGTCACAAATAGGGCCTATTATTATTATTGTGTTGTGTGCGTGCGTGTGTTCATGCGTGTGCCCGTGCGTGTGCTCGTGTTTGCGTAAAGGCGATAAACGACACATTTGCGAGATAAATGCGCCATGCGACGATGCGTTCTACTGGCGATATTAATAACGATCCATGCAACAGCTACATCCCTACATCGAAAACTAGCACATTATCTGCAGTCGTTTTCCCAATTCTCGTTCCCATGTTATACGCTTCTAACCTGCCCCTTATTTCCCCTACGACGGCGAAGTTACCAGTGGGCGACGGCTATACATAGCTTTAACATGCCGTGTGACTGTTACAGCTGCTCTGGGCATAACTTTACCGTGTACTATAGCCTTGTGACTCTTCGAGCGCGTCACCCCCTCCCGCGCTAGTAAACACTTTTTGTATAAACACTGCATTCGCCAGGTTGCTACAATAACGGTCTCATTACGGTAATAAACGCCGGTTGTGCCGCCGTCGCTTGAAGACCTCTGTCTTCACGCTCTCTCGGCGAGGCATCTACTGCAGTGTCGACTGACTTCTCCGTCCTACAAACGTACCTGGGGTAAGACCACATTAAGGATTCGTCCGCCATTGTCGACCGAAAGAGTGGCCTTGAACATACCATTTTGCTGTGATGTGTGAATTTTTCCGAGCACTTTGACATGGCACATGTACTACTGCAATAGATCTTTCACGAGGTAGCAATAAACATACGCTAGTCGCTCGCGTATTCGCACAGTGGCTTTTTTGCAGCACGCACCAATATTTCAAAATCCGTTACCAGATTGGGGCGAAATGGAGGGGTGTCAGGTTTGGGTGGATTTTTTTGAATAATGAGGTATGAGAATTTCACGAGTTTTCATCAGCACTTGTTTCAATAGAGGTTAAATATGCTGTAAAATGTTCAAGAAAATCGTAAGACAAATTTTACAGGAAATGAAGGAAACGTTATAATGGCCGCCTATGTACAATTTAAATGTGGTCTTACCCCACCTGTTTTATACACCGTTTTCTGCACAACTTTGTTGGACTCTAATAATTTCCCGGCATCGTATCCACTTGCTACGGTTTCGAAGCTTGGGTAATTTCGTTCATCCCACATTGCTTCACCATTCCTAATGTAAAGTTAATTGCTTAACTTAAATCTGACCTTAATTTCCAGGTGATGACATTTCTAAAGACATTACCATACACGTCATTTTCCCACGTTGTCGTATCGTCTGTACGCCCGTCAAGTGCACACATCTCCGTCGTGCTTGGGTTGCTGAAAATATAATATAGGCCTATATTCGTAGATTTCCAATGACTTTAATCTTCTCAACCAAACGCTTTTAATGCATGCTCACTCGCTTTAAACGTCCTTATTGTTTGACAACGCTGGAACACGCAAACCTTAGATGTGATCGCCTTTAGATATGCGACGTCACGATCGTATGGGCTGTTAATACTTTCCTGTAGACCCCCTTCCCTGGTGCCTAGGTACCAGTTCCTATCGTCGCCTTAGCGGAATCTCCCTTCAGTTTTAGGGTCATTCCGCCTTTCAGCTGTCAGAGCTGACTAGTACTGCAATAACGTAGAACAGAGAGTCCAAGTATAGCCGCATGCTTCAAACACAACCGGACGCGATAGGAACCGCTCAAACATTGCACCCTGCAGTAATGAGATTACAAACTCGTATTACCGCCTCGCGCGGCAAGCTTAGATTAGATGCATCAGCGCTGATTAGACCGGCCCGCTATCGACCGGAAGTGATTGACGACCAACGCGAGCCGTAACTCGACCACCCGCCGAGGTGTTTGAAGGAGAAGTCTTCATTTCCGAGGCGAGCGACTACATCTTTAAAGTTGCATTCTTTCAGATACGAATTTACAGTGAATCAGTATGTGACGTAAACTGATGGACCACTTTCCTCAACTCAATATCAACTTTTTTATATGAAATAAAATTTTAAGATACAACGGCGCAAAAGAAAACAAAAATTATAGCCCCGGGCAAACGTTTATACAATTATTATTCCGCTGACCGGACCTGGTAATTTTGCAAAAGCATCATTTGTAGATTACACACCAGTACTAAATGCCCAAGCGACGTATATGGCAGCAAACATGATCTAATAAGTACACATTGTTCGTGTTGTACGCATAGTTTCGTAATTTAATTAAAATAACTGCACTTATTCACGTCCATTTATGTAAATGTGTAGCCCTAACCATAACTCTTGCCACAACTCTACCCGTTTTTCTGAGCACCCTACAGTTCCTTCAGTTCACCTTCCGATAAAAACTAATTTCACACATGAAGTAAACTGCTTCAACGAGCTACGAACGCGCGCTCACTCCAACGACAGTGAAGCCTGAAACAAACTACTGTGTCCGACATCTAGAGTCTAGCATGACGGCAACATGGTCTGACGTAATCTCGCGAAGCTTTACTTTACGTTTTGTTAGTTCCCGTTATCGGACCTCGGCGGATCAACCACATCTACACATGTCTCAACAAATGTGCACTGCTTGTTTAGAGTAAAGCACGCATGCAAGAGTCCTTTTTTAAACCGATTTGACCACGTAGATTTTTGTCTAATTTAGACAGAACGAAGGGGCGACGTTTTTCAGTTTGTTATATGTGCTTTGCAGTCTCACGTTCTACACTTATACTGCCTAACACCAACACATGGATAGAATATAATGGCATCTCCTTCTCAACCCCGGGGTGGCGGAGGAAACCCTCTCAAATCGTTACCGCCACAGAGGCGTCATCTTCACCAATTAGGTGCTTAGGTGGTGCCATTTGGTTGTCCGTGTCAGCGCTATCTACCAGTCGTCGTCGAGCGTGACGCGGCCTTGATGAAGACACGACTGGGGGCCGGGGGTGACAGCTGGGCTCGACCTCCCCCTCCACCGGCTGATTGCCCCTGATGCGACACATTTCGCTACAAAGGACGTTCACTTCCTGTCTTTTCTGCGCGCCAACTGTTTGCAGAATGTGTGTGTGAGTGAGTGAGTGAGTGAGTGAGTGAGTGAGTGAGTGAGTGAGTGAGTGAGTGAGTGAGTGAGTGAGTGAGTGAGTGAGTGAGTGAGTGAGTGAGTGAGTGAGTGAGTGAGTGAGTGAGTGAGTGAGTGAGTGAGTGAGTGAGTGAGTGAGTGAGTGAGTGAGTGAGTGAGTGAGTGAGTGAGTGAGTGAGTGAGTGAGTGAGTGAGTGAGTGAGTGAGTGAGTGAGTGAGTGAGTGAGTGAGTGAGTGAGTGAGTGAGTGAGTGAGTGAGTGAGTGAGTGAGTGAGTGAGTGAGTGAGTGAGTGAGTGAGTGAGTGAGTGAGTGAGTGAGTGAGTGAGTGAGTGAGTGAGTGAGTGAGTGAGTGAGTGAGTGAGTTTGCTTGCTTGCTTGCTTGCGTTTATGGATAACTCAATATGTTGTGACACACGGGGCAAATACCACCACCGGACAATTGCCACCACGGAACTATTGCCACCACGGAACTATTGCCACCAAGACACAATTGCAACCACAGGAGATATGTCTCCGTGACGGAATTGCCACCTCGGTGGAACTAACAACATGGTGGAATATTCGTACGTTTGCCAAGACATTACTGGACAATGGGCCACAGCACGGCTGAACGAATGGCTTGTAGAACATAGACATACGAGGACGGTTCGGCGAAGTTGTACATTTTCCTTCTCCCAATAATTGAAACGAAGCTGTTGTTTTGTAACCAATATCTTGTTTCTGCATTAATAGAATAAACACGTTGTCTCAGCATTGATCATTGGAAGGGGAGAACGAGATCAAGGGACGGGTGGTGGAGACGGGTGATGGAGACGGGTGGTGGAGACGGGTGGTGGAGACGGCGGTGTGGGATGATTGACGGTAGAAAAGAATCATAAATGGAGGACAGGTATCGAGACCAGCCTCACGCCGGACTACGGAGACAAAGAGGAGAACAACATATTTGGGCCGGTTCATTTATCGTCGCTTATCGACAGCCGATCTATTCGGCGTCTCCCCTGAAGTATACTGCTCGTACCAGAGCGGCACCTCTTGTCCCGGAGGTTGACATATTTATCGCTCGCCCTTCTCGTTACGTCCTCACAGCGCCAGTCGCGTAGGTGTATAAACACACAGTGTTATAAATGTTGGCTCGGTGGGAAAACAACCGCACGGAGGACATCGTCACCTATTTGATAAACCAAATGGTGATGATATGATATAATAAACTGTCGTCGACGAAACATGTTATCGTCGATCCAATGGGTGGATCCAGAAACAGATGTCACAGTAATAACTATACTCGTCACCTTCATGAAGCTTTATTTTAACAATAATGTTTACATACGTGCGTTATAATTAGTAGGACGTGACATTTGTCAGATCTATCTTTCCCACGTGCAGTTCTCGCTTAAATAACTGCTCTACATTTTTATCGCAAAGAAACACATTAGGACATAATTTCAACAACAAAAATACGACGGAGTGTCTGACAGATTCTCATGTACGACAGCCATTCTGTAAGCTTGACGGGCCTGGTTGCTATGCGATGGGTCACGTGATGGATATGTCAGTCGGTACTTCCCAGCCTCGTCGACGCACAAACACCCCAATCGGAACGTACAGGTCTGTCTTGTGTAACCAGAAGTCTTTACATCGTTATCGCAGCCTAGTATTGCTTTGATCGTCGAGTTGGGTCCCCGATGAAGGGTTCTTTCCGCCCTGGAATGGCCGCTGATTCACGCAGGTTTATTTGTGTCTGTGGGTCGACTCGTCGACGGCAAGACCGCATTCCTCCTGCGTTTTTATGCGACAGCTGTCGACAGTAGCGGGGCGAGATCGATGTCATCCCACGCCGCTTCCTCGAGCCTCCCCGCGTTGTGCTGTGTAGCGGGGAAGGGTGGGGTGCGAGGTCTGTCGATCCGGAGAGGGGTGATTGGGGAGCAAGGGTTCGGGGTCAAGGGGTGGGAATAAGGGACGATTGTGGAGAATGGGAGATTGCTCCCATTCACACGTTGCTCCCAAATCACTCCTTTCATCCCACCCTAGGGGTAACTGGGGAGTAAAGGGTGATTGGGGAGTAAGGGGTGATTAGGGAGTAAGCGGTAATTTGGGGACTGGGATGCTTGGGGAGCATGGAGTTATTAGGGGACTACGGTGATTGGAGAATGAGTTATCGGGGGGCTATGGTGATTGGAGAATGAGTTATTGGGGAACTATGGTGATTGGAGAATGAGTTATTGGGGGGCTATGGTGATTGGAGAATGATTTATTGGGGGCTATGGTGATTGGAGAATGAGTTATTGGGGACTATGGTGATTGGAGAATGAGTTATTGGGGGGCTATGGTGATTGGAGAATGAGTTATTGGGGGGCTATGGTGATTGGAGAATGAGTTATTGGGGGCTATGGTGATTGGAGAATGAGTTATTGGGGACTATGGTGATTGGAGAATGAGTTATTGGGGGGCTATGGTGATTGGAGAATGAGTTATTGGGGGGCTATGTTGATTGGAGAATGATTTATTGGGGGACTATGGTGATTGGAGAATGGGTTATTAGGGGACTATGGTGATTGGAGAATGAGTTATTGGGGGGTTATGGTGATTGGAGAATGAGTTATTGGGGGGCTATGGTGATTGGAGAATTAGTTATTAGGGGACTATGGTGATTGGAGAATGACTTATTGGGGGGTTATGGTGATTGGAGAATGAGTTATTGGGGGGCTATGGTGATTGGAGAATTAGTTATTAGGGGACTACGGTGATTGGAGAATGACTTATTGGGGGGTTATGGTGATTGGAGAATGAGTTATTGGGGGGCTATGGTGGTTGGAGAATGAGTTATTGGGGGGGGGGGCTATGGTGATTGGAGAATGGGCAGTGATTGGAGATGAAGGGTGTAAAGTGAACCTCTTCGCCGTGGCTCACACAATGCACGACGTTGTAGTCCACGCAGATATGGGCAATACGGACGTGAAGGATAGGAGCCAGGCAACAAGGACATGTGTGACGATTGCGGTCGCTCTAGCGCTGCCAGCGGCTCGTACAGGTCGTACGTCGAGACCCACAAATATCACCGTCTGGCGCTCCGTGCGGAAACGGTTCTCCTGGCAACGGGTGTAAACAAACAACTGAAGAGCATACAACGAGTAAGACGCAATCGATCCGCGATAACGAATCCCGGAAACGAACTGATGGAGATATCTCCCACAACCAGTAGCACGAGCTGTTACTGCTGTTCGTCGGTATGACGGTCCACAGCGAGGTCATATAGACCCCCATACTACGAATGACGACGGTCCACAGCGAGGTCATGTAGACCCCCATACTACGAATGACGACGGTCCACAGCGAGGTCATATAGACCCCCATTCTACGAATGACGACGGTCCACAGCGAGGTCATGTAGACCCCCATACTACGAATGACGACGGTCCACAGCGAGGTCATATAGACCCCCATACTACGAATGACGACGGTCCACAGCGAGGTCATATAGACCCCCATACTACGAATGACGACGGTCCACAGCGAGGTCATGTAGACCCCCATACTACGAATGACGACGGTCCACAGCGAGGTCATATAGACCCTCATACTACGAATGACGACGGTCCACAGCGAGGTCATGTAGACCCCCATACTACGAATGACGACGGTCCACAGCGAGGTCATATAGACCCCCATACTACGAATGACGACGGTCCACAGCGAGGTCATGTAGACCCCCATACTACGAATGACGACGGTCCACAGCGAGGTCATATAGACCCCCATACTACGAATGACGACGGTCCACAGCGAGGTCATATAGACTCCCATACTACGAATGACGACAGTCCAGAGCGAGGTCATATAGACCCCCATACTACGAATGACGACGGTCCACAGCGAGGTCATATAGACCCCCATACTACGAATGACGACGGTCCACAGCGAGGTCATGTAGACCCCCATACTACGAATGACGACGGTCCAGAGCGAGGTCATGTAGACCCCCATACTACGAATGACGACGGTCCACAGCGAGGTCATGTAGACCCCCATACTACGAATGACGACGGTCCACAGCGAGGTCATATAGACCCCCATACTACGAATGACGACGGTCCACAGCGAGGTCATATAGACCCCCATACTACGAATGACGACGGTCCACAGCGAGGTCATATAGACTCCCATACTACGAATGACGACGGTCCACAGCGAGGTCATATAGACCCCCATTCTACGAATGACGACGGTCCACAGCGAGGTCATGTAGACCCCCATACTACGAATGACGACGGTCCACAGCGAGGTCATATAGACCCCCATTCTACGAATGACGACGGTCCACAGCGAGGTCATGTAGACCCCCATACTACGAATGACGACGGTCCACAGCGAGGTCATATAGACCCCCATACTACGAATGACGACGGTCCACAGCGAGGTCATATAGACCCCCATACTACGAATGACGACGGTCCACAGCGAGGTCATATAGACCCCCATTCTACGAATGACGACGGTCCACAGCGAGGTCATATAGACCCCCATTCTACGAATGACGACGGTCCACAGCGAGGTCATATAGACCCCCATACTACGAATGACGACGGTCCACAGCGAGGTCATGTAGACCCCCATACTACGAATGACGACGGTCCACAGCGAGGTCATATAGACCCCCATACTACGAATGACGACGGTCCACAGCGAGGTCATATAGACCCCCATACTACGAATGACGACGGTCCACAGCGAGGTCATGTAGACCCCCATACTACGAATGACGACGGTCCACAGCGAGGTCATATAGACCCCCATACTACGAATGACGACGGTCCACAGCGAGGTCATGTAGACCCCCATACTACGAATGACGACGGTCCACAGCGAGGTCATGTAGACCCTCATACTACGAATGACGACGGTCCACAGCGAGGTCATGTAGACCCCCATACTACGAATGACGACGGTCCACAGCGAGGTCATGTAGACCCCCATACTACGAATGACGACGGTCCACAGCGAGGTCATGTAGACCCCCATACTACGAATGACGACGGTCCACAGCGAGGTCATATAGACCCCCATACTACGAATGACGACGGTCCACAGCGAGGTCATATAGACTCCCATACTACGAATGACGACGGTCCAGAGCGAGGTCATATAGACCCCCATACTACGAATGACGACGGTCCACAGCGAGGTCATATAGACCCCCATACTACGAATGACGACGGTCCACAGCGAGGTCATATAGACCCCCATACTACGAATGACGACAGTCCAGAGCGAGGTCATGTAGACCCCCATACTACGAATGACGACGGTCCACAGCGAGGTCATGTAGACCCCCATACTACGAATGACGACGGTCCACAGCGAGGTCATGTAGACCCCCATACTACGAATGACGACGGTCCACAGCGAGGTCATATAGACCCCCATACTACGAATGACGACAGTCCAGAGCGAGGTCATATAGACCCCCATACTACGAATGACGACAGTCCAGAGCGAGGTCATGTAGACCCCCATACTACGAATGACGACGGTCCACAGCGAGGTCATATAGACCCCCATACTACGAATGACGACAGTCCAGAGCGAGGTCATATAGACCCCCATACTACGAATGACGACAGTCCAGAGCGAGGTCATGTAGACCCCCATACTACGAATGACGACAGTCCAGAGCGAGGTCATGGGGACTCCCATACTACGAATGACGACATGTGTTAGTGTTCATGTGTGAGCATACATGAGAGACTCTCTAGCGTTGCAGTCAACAGGCCGTAGCCAACATCAACTTTAAAACATGCGTATCTGCTGATTCTGATAGCATGATCGGAGTATTGGTCGGTTTGTGTTTTATTCGTCAATATTCCGTATGGTTGGTCGACACTTCAATTGCACTCTCTCCTACGACCTCACTGCACTGATCATCTTCAATCACGAAACCCGCAGCATCATACACATTATATACTAGTCCAGTTGTACCTATATAGCCGCCAGTGAATGGAACAGTAGCGCCATCTCCACATCCCGCCTACAACCGCCAGACACGTGGCGGCTCATCACAAGCGGATAATCCCAATTTGGCTTATCGTCTAACAACGCCACGGCTCAGAATTCGGTATTCGGCGCGATCCGCTGGAGCAGGGAATAAACCCATGCCTTGGTAGACGCGGCTACGGCAGGCTGGGCCGTGCATGGGCTCGGGTTAACAAAACATCGTGTTGCGTGCATCGACGTAGCGATGCCCAGGTCGGGTAGACCCGAGACGCCGCGGTCAGTGCTGGACCGGACACTCTAGACGTGTAACTACGGGGTGTCGTAGTTCTCTCCTGCAGTTACTTAATCAGTCATCAAACACCTACTTCGTGCAGAGTTATGTTCGCGACAAGGCAGGAGGGAGAGGGAGTGGACAGGGAGAGAGGGAGAAAGGGAGAGGGAAGGGGAGAGAGGTGCGAGGGAGCGAGAGAATGAGACTCTCAGATGATATGTAAGCCCGTCGACACGGTAGAATGTATTGTTAACAGAAAGATGGGGCTTCCTCTTCGTATTGTTGTTATTCTCACCGTCCGTCCGTCCGTCCATCCGCCCACCCTCTCTTCCTCCCTCCCTCTGCCTCCCCTCCCTCCATCCTTCCCTCCCGTCCTCGGTGGAGTGCGAGTCTGTGTCGGACGGTCAGTCGTCGCTCATTTACAACATAGCGACGACGAGTCACGACGTCGACTGGCCGAGCGCTCCATCACGCATGTGAAGTCAGTTGGAAATAACGTTGTTGGGTTGTTTGATTGCGTGTTTTTAATTGTACATAGCTCTGTTCAACTGCGCAGAAACGGCGTCATTTGGGCGGCGTATACTACGTCGATCGACGGGATATGCCGTCTGCATGTCGTTGACGAGACGAAGGAAGGCGCGAGCCTCGGTCATACTTACGTGGGCAGGAATATGCAATTTGCTGGTAAATTGTGCTTTTGAATTTGGGGCAGAGACCCTCGAAGCCAATTATATAATCCCGCACTGACTTAGTTCGCTGTATCCGTGAAAGTCACGTAGCAATGTCGTATGGGTGGTTAAGTCGTGAACGGAAGCCTACTCACTCGGGAGATCTCCTTAAACCAAACAGGTTGTGTCATTATTGAGACGTAATGTGCTTGTATCGTTTCGACCTGACTTGATGGTTTTTTTGCCGAGACACACGCATGGATGCTTGCTTGGTGAATGGGCCGGCGATAATTAGAGGGTCGCGTAGTGAGGTCGACCACATACAACTACAGCACTACGTCTTAGCAGGACCCGCCATTGTTTACCACGATATAAACGTCTCTTGTGAGTCACAACCTAAGTGTAACATATCACACTGTGTAAACCGACACTTCTTTCGACGTTCGTGGCTTGGTTTTATGTGCTAATACGATCACTACGATAGGATTATAAGAACTTTAAGTAGCTATCTAGTAACGATCGCAAAGATGATAAGGACACATATTGTGGCGGTTCTGTTGTGTTGTTCAATCGCGTTCTTGCCACAAACACACAGAGGCGCATACGCGGCTACAATAACACGCATTCTTATCGTCTATAATCGGTCATTCCAGCGGCACGATTCGCATGTTCGAGTGGTCACTTGGTTGACCTGTGTACGGATCGCTGTGTATGCCAGCGGATTCTGGCATCTCGGGTCTTGGCTTGCCAAATTAGACCTTCGATTACAATAATGCATCAGAGTGTACCGGCACATACCGAAGCCGAAGATATGAGATGGGGTGATTTCTGTACGTGAAGGTCTGGCGGTGTGCGTATTATATCCATATACGAGCGTGCACGAGTATGTGGCGGTCGTGTTGTATTTACATGTGTGAGCGGTCGTGTTGTATTTACATGTGTGAGCGAGCGTGTAGACGCCTGAAATTATGTTACATTAATAATTAAACCGCACTCGCGACGCTCATTCAGCCTGCCCAGCGACGACTCGCGTACAATGGCACTATGCCGTTATATATCGGCCGCCGCGTCGTTATCCTTCCGGAAATGACGTGCCCCGGGCGGTGCCCTGGCCCGACACCACGTCCTCCTCGCCACTGATTGCTTCACGCTCGAACCGTCCCGCCGAACCACCCAACGCATCCATCTCCGTGGCGATCACAAGGCACGTCAGCGGCGTCGAACGATTAGTGCTTAACTAATTTGTATCCATTCCCACAGTCTGTTATTATGCAAACCAGGGGCCATTCCGGGTCGCCAGAGGCGCCACGGTAGTCGACGTGGTGACTGGTAATGGGCGGTAGGCGGCGCGCCGACGCGGGCGGCGTCTTTCAAGTGATGACATCATAGGTAATACATACTAGGTACTGGGATACAACGCGACACCGTAAACAATAAAAGTGACAGTTGTCCCGAAAGCGCAGCGATTTGACGACACCGAGGAGAGGGTATTGGCTGAAAGAACAACCCGTGTTCGGCGGCTTGCCTGGGTTATTCCGATTAAATATCGTAACTCTTAACTGTGGATGAATAGATAACAGATAATAATGTTTTAAATGCTGCTTGCTTGTTATAACAACGCGCATAGTTTGCAAAGACAATACAACTATGTGCACGGTTCAGTAACAAGTGTAACATTGAGTAGTCCAACTTGTACGTGACGCCAGTTGCGTGTGTGTACCTGGCGCCTGGTGGGAACGACTTGCTTTGTTTACTGATTAATAGTATCGTGAATGAGGTCTCCGTAGACACGTATTCCCTGCTGCCCACAGTCCCCGGGCGTATCAGAGTACCGCTCTGAGGCATTGGCGTAAGCTTCTCTCGGATTACTCGCGGGGTTGTAGCTTAAAACACGGCCGACAGTCAAACACTTCGGTGTTACACCGTCAATACAACTATGTCAGTGCACAAATGCTAGATAGTCAACACTTCGGTGTTACACTGTCAAGACAATTATGACAGTATATAAATGATAGTCAAAACTTCGGTGTTACACTGCCAAGACAATGATGACAGTACACAAATGATAGCCAACACATCGGTGTTACACTCTCAAGACAACTATGCCAATGCACAAATGATAGTCAACATTTCGGTGTTACACCGTCAAGACAACTATGCCAATGCACAAATGATAGTCAAGACTTCGGTGTTACACCGTCAAGACAACAATGCCAGTGCACAAATGATAGTCAAGACTTCGGTGTTACACCTTCAAGACAACAATGCCAATGCACAAATGATAGTCAAGACTTCGGTGTTACACCGTCAAGACAACAATGCCAGTGCACAAATGATAGTCAAGACTTCGGTGTTACACCGTCAAGACAACAATGCCAGTGCACAAATGATAGTCAAGACTTCGGTGTTACACCGTCAAGACAACAATGCCAGTGCACAAATGATAGTCAAGACTTCGGTGTTACACCGTCAAGACAACAATGCCAGTGCACAAATGATAGTCAAGACTTCGGTGTTACACCGTCAAGACAACAATGCCAGTGCACAAATGATAGTCAAGACTTCGGTGTTACACCGTCAAGACAACAATGCCAGTGCACAAATGATAGTCAAGACTTCGGTGTTACACCGTCAAGACAACAATGCCAGTGCACAAATGATAGTCAAGACTTCGGTGTTACACCGTCAAGACAACAATGCCAGTGCACAAATGATAGTCAAGACTTCGGTGTTACACCGTCAAGACAACAATGCCAGTGCACAAATGATAGTCAAGACTTCGGTGTTACACCGTCAAGACAACAATGCCAGTGCACAAATGATAGTCAAGACTTCGGTGTTACACCGTCAAGACAACAATGCCAGTGCACAAATGATAGTCAAGACTTCGGTGTTACACCGTCAAGACAACAATGCCAGTGCACATGTGGTAACAATAAAATTATAATGTTATATTATCGAGCGATAATGAGAGAGGGTTGTGAGAGAAAGAGGGGGGCTCGGAGGAGGGGGGGGAAGAGAAGGGAAGGGGTGGGAGGAGGGAGGGGAGAGAGAAAGAGAGGGGAAAGGGTGGGAGGACGGAGGGGAGAGAGAAAGAGATGGGAAGGGGTGGGAGGAGGGAGGGGAGAGCTAAAGGGAGGGGAAGGGGTGGGACGAGGGAGGGGAGAGAGAAAGAGACAAAGAGACGAAAAGAATGATAGGAAATTGGGAAATTCCAGGACGAATCGGGGTTGTTAGTTGGGCGTAGTTTCCCCTGCAATCAAGGAGAGCAATGTATACTTCCCTCTGGGAAGTCAGTAACGTCTCGAGACACGTTTTACTGCCGCCACCCACGACGACGAAACACATAACCCTTATATCAGCTGGCTTCAGTCTCTTTCCTTCCCTATTAGCCTACATCGTGGATGGGGGTTACTGCCTCTCCTGCTGACGTCATTACCCCTTCCCGCGTCGTCGCCGGCCCGGGGCGTTAGTGCCAACCCGAGTTCCTCGGTCTGTGCACTGATCTAACTCTCCCTCCCTCCCTACCTCCCTCTCTCCCTCCCTCCCTCCTTCCCTCTCTGCTTCCCTGTAATTTATATACGTTCGGCCTGTGGGGGAGAGAGGGAGAGAGAGAGAGAGAGAGAGAGAGAGAGAGAGAGAGAGAGAGAGAGAGAGAGAGAGAGAGAGAGAGAGAGAGAGAGAGAGAGAGAGAGAGAGAGAGAGAGAGAGAGAGAGAGAGAGAGAGAGAGAGAGAGAGAGAGAGAGAGAGAGAGAGAGAGAGAGAGAGAGAGAGAGAGAGAGAGAGAGAGGAGAGGGAGGAGAGGGAGGAAGGGAAGGAGGGGGAAGAGGGAGGGAGGAAGATGGAGAGAGGATGGGGGTGATAGCGAGATCGGTTGGCATGCGATAGCACAAGTAATGACTCGTGGTACAATGTGACACAAATGCGAGTTAGACCAATGCTCGGCGACTAGGGAGTCACGTGGTGCAAAAGGTGACCGCTTCTTATATATAATAGCGGAAGAAATACGTGCGTGTTGAAAAACAAAACAAAACCGTCTCACATATGTATTTCTAGATATTACACAACTTTATTGAAAACTATTGATTAACGGTGGGTAACCCCATGACGAGCCGATCATTGACCTTGGCGTATTAATCGAGTTGATTTGCAGACATTCGCGACCTGTGGGAACATTTTGTGCAGCACGGGGCGCATGTATGCGGCGTAGCGAGAGTGCAGTTGTACAGTACATTACCGTCTCGGGCGACGTGCAAGACTTTGGGGAAGTTAATCGCTCTTATTCATCCAAACATCCAAATAATACGTGTCTGTTTATACACACACTCACCTTTACTGCCATGGGAGGTCATCAGCTAGTGCGCTACGTAGTACCACAATACAGTCTAATACAACGGAACCTAGACATTTTACTGCCAATGAAAGCCATCTATACGTTACGTATCAACGCGATACACTGCACTAGAATGTAACGTCACTTCGCTGACAAAAAGTGGGCGACGCAATCGAAATCCTAGTAAACAAGTAAAGCTATTTTCTTGAGAGGTGATGTTAACAAATATTGAAATAGGGTTTGAGCCAAGAAACAGAAACAAGGAATACAATAGGTACGCCCTTGTGTTTACTCATAGTTCTAGCATAGCTAACGGAAATTTGATTGCATAACCCATTATAAAAAGAATATATATTAAATGTCACATTTATGCACATGTTCTTATTGTGCAATCATTAATACATGAGAAGTTGTACTGCCTGCCAAATGTATTTAATAATCCCTAAATAGTGTAGCTACCTGAAAGTTTCGCTGGCGAAAAGTAGGCCCGCACGAACCATTCTGTTAGTAGACACAGCTGTTACAAAAACAGGTGACGGTCCTGGCTTTGGGTGTGACTGGCCTGGTTTGTGAGCAAAACCACAAGTGGGTCTATGTAGAACTCATTAAATAGCACCCCAGGGAACGGACAAACACCCTCCCTTTAATGACCAAACACGCGTCTCCACGGACAACGCCTCGCAGGGGGGATAACGTCAGTAGCGGTCGACGAGTGCCCACCCGAACCCTCCTCACCACCCTCTCCTCGTCTCCCCCTTCATGTTACACACTCCCCTCTGTCCACGTTCTCCCCGTGCGTCCGTCCCTCCTGTCACCTGTCTCCCTCGCCCACTCTCCGCCTCCCTCACACCTCCCCTATTCCCTCTCCCATTATAACTGATTCCTTATCGTCCCCACTAGACAGCAAGCCTACTCGCACACACGTGCTCGTCCGTGGTCCACTATACGAGACTGGACACCCAGGTGCGGCGTCATCTAGCTATGTCCATCAATCACGTGACCGGCGAGTGGTCAGTTCCGTGGCGTCTACTCGTATCCTGAGGATTGGTCCGGTTTTAGTCGTATTGACCGTTCACCCTGTATACACTCGAACAGGGCTGAGTCCGGTTCAGCAAAAACCATAGGAAAGTATTCCCGAGACTCCCGATTAGTTCTGTGTGATGTGTCCTTATTAGTGGGTGTGTTCGTGTGTGCACATGCACGTGTGCGCGTTTACTTGTATGCATAAAAGCGTGCGTACGTCAGCGAGTGTCATACATTGTTTACACACAGGTAGTCAATTACTTTCGAAGAAACGTCTGTTACATCCATCTGTCCAACCGAGATTATTGCAACTTGTGTGCATGCGTGTGTGTTTGTGTGCGTGAGTTCGTGCGCTTTTTGCGAGCGCGTGTGGATCCTCGAGGAACAAAATATTTCTAACATAACGCACCCTACTGCAATACACTCAGGACAACATAAATCTTCAGAATTGCGTGCTGCACTTCGTAACACTTCGAGTACTGTGCCCCGCATCTCAAATATACGCCACCAGTCTGTCTACACCCCTCACACACTCGTGACGACCATCCCTCCACATCCCTCCCCTCGTGTGTGGTGTATGCCAATGACGCAGCAATTAACGCAATACCGGCGTCGACACCCCGGCCTGATGTCTGTTACCTGGGCCTCACTCAGCTGTCAACGGCCCGTCAAATAGATAACCTTACATCACCGGCGACGCCCAGCAAGCCGTCTGTTTCTGTCTGTCTGCAGCCATGGTAACAGCATAAAGTACGAGTTTCCTGGAAAAAAGTATGCGGCTTGGTTTACGAGGGTGCTTGGGTCTCTGCGCCTGACAAGGTTAGTAGTGGCAGGGTGGGTCCCGGGAAACGGCAAACCCCACTGCTAGGGATGCATTGCGGGGTTCGATGGACATTCACGTGTAATGTTCTTCTCTAGAGTAGTGTTACCCTCATTACACACACGCACGCATATACGCATGCACAAAGGCATACGCATATCGACACCCACGCACGCACACACGCACGCACGCACGCACACACACACATACGCACTGGTGTGTGTGGACTAGACTGTACATTTAAAGTGTAATCAATCAACTAATCGTGTCAAGCACTACCAATACGTAATAAACATTCGTTGGACTATTATAGGATACTGAATATTGTTTGATATTGCAACGAAACCTTCAGTGTTTAGGAATGTATCATCCTAAAGTTGTCACACCAAAGCCAATAACCGATTGATGGAGGTTCTCGTTACGAACTACGACCGGATAACTTTGGGATAAACCCCCCGCCCATCCCCCGGGATTAGTTTCATTTGCACCCCCGGGATTAGTTTCATTGGAGGCGCCCCACACAGATTCTAGAGGCCGTGGGACGACGGGACACCGACCCGATATGGGTGATTGGCCGTGTTGGCCGTGCAGGACGTATAACACGAAGTGTTGGGTGGTGTGTGTTATCGCTACACGGGGCCCGGGGCTCGAGTTATTATGCATCTAGCGATTCTAGCCAAGTTTATCCACGCGGATGTTTATAGTATATCTGGCAGACGGCACAAGTCGTTAGACACACACGTCTTTACTAGACCCAGCGTTCTGTATCACGTGACGGTCGAAGGAAGATGGTGATATATCTCTGGTCTATGTTCGTGAAGTCTTATGTCGAGCACCGTTATATCATGTAACGAATCGTTGCAAACCACGTTCGTTTTTGTATAACCACGTTAAAGGTTATTGTACTCTACGAGTACATTATAGGGTATTTCTATGAGAATTACAACTGCTGACATTACGGGCTGCACTGACACTACTTTTAGTCTATACAGTGGTGATGTGGCCGACAGTTGCGGCTGTCAATCTTCCCGACGCATCCTTCCAACGCAGGTGGGAATTTCCTAGAAACTGCGGTCGGATGGTGGATTAACTCCGTGGAATGTTGGAAACGGGTGGCTGCCACACGCTTCCTGGCGTGATGTTTATATGCAGCTCGTTGCTCGCTTATATTGCAAAGTGTCCGATTTCGTATATGTTTTGTTTTACCTGACACACGTTGATTTGGATAGTTGTTGAACACACGAGCAGGCGTATAATACGACAATTCACAACACGCGGCATATTATATTAAGTAATTTAGAACTGCACCAGCTACGTGTTTGTCTGTGGTCTGTGTCTATCCCAGCAGCCGGTACGCATGTGGGGTTGCGAGAGCCTGATTGTTCCTCTTGTTAGCTCCCGGACCGCCAACGCTGTGCTGCGGGCGGCCAAACACTTCAAAGCACATATCATAGGTGGCTGTTGTTAACGACGTAACACGGCCACCACTTGCGTGAGGTCCGCAAACATCCGCCTTAATTGCTCTGTCGGTGTTAGCACATTGTTCAAACGTGGCAGCAACTGATCTTGCGAATTATCTCGGGGCTTTGCTACCGATGTGGGATCAGATCAAACGGGCGGAGATTCCAGACAAGGTGAAAACAATGTGAAAACGTCGCCACCTCATATATAAAATTAGGTGTTGCCTGGAGCAATCCTGTGGTCGGTACGAGATATAATTACACTTTGTGTGGTTTTGTCCTTGTTTGATATGTTCACATGTTGAAGAGTCACCCCAAGTTCACACCTTGTGTGGCACCCTGTGGCAACGTAGTTTTTTTGGGAGCAAAGATCAAGCAGTTTCTCCCTCCGTGTTGCGCTTCGATGTAATGTTACCCACTCACTCGCTCGCTCACTCACTCACTCACTCACTCACTCACTCACTCACTCACTCACTCACTCACTCACTCACTCACTCACTCACTCACTCACTCACTCACTCACTCACTCACTCACTCACTCACTCACTCACTCACTCACTCACTCACTCACCCTCTCACTCACTCACTCACTCACTCACTCACTCACTCACTCACTCACTCACTCACTCACTCACTCACTCACTCACTCACTCGCTCGCTCACTTATTCAATCTCTACTGCGGTGCGCGGCAGTGTCGGTGGGGGTAAAATGGTACACTCTATAATGTCATATAGCCGTTTATTCTTCTGGCTTTGCCGTCTTCTCTTTCCCCTTGGGGGCGTGGCTTGGTTTACCGCATTGCTTGACCGTTTTAGAGATGGTGTTGTGGCGGCTACCGCGGTCAATCCAGGAGGGCTTGTGTCGTTTATCTGATGACAACAGCGGTTCTTGGTTTTTTTGTCGATGGAGTCAACTTACTGTATGTCATCGTCATTCGTGGGTAAGGAACAAAGAGGAGACTTCTGAAGCACTTCGTTTCAAATGGTTCTCTCGTCTCTCTGTTTCTGCTGCCAAAGGCATGCTCGCGCATATGTGGAGGAGGATTGAAACTTTATATGTTGGAAACTGGTGTATGAAAGCAAATTCCCGGTTGTTTGTTAATTCCTGACAAGTCAGGCAGGCTAAACCACTTCCACCACACAAACATATATATATATACACACAGTGTTGAAACTGCACGCCTGCTGGTCGCAACGTACAGCTGTAGCTGTGTGTTAGAGGCGACTCCGGACACACAATTAAGGTTTTCATCCTGCACAGACTTCGGACGGTTTAGGGTGATTAACACAGAAGGTTGTTGGACATGACATGTTTTTTTCATTGCGATTCTTCATTAATGTTTTATTTAACCCTGCCCTCTAGCATAGTTGTGTTTTTATGGTTGACAGTGGTGTCCGGTTTCGTTGTAGTTTGCATTAACATTCATGTGCCGATGGTTGGTTCGTACCGATGCCAGCCAAAGATAAAGTCCCCGTCAACGAGCAGTTTGCTCCGATACCAACCCGATTATATCTTACGATACAATCGGACTCAAATCGCCCGTGTAAACACCCTCGTAATACAGACTGGTGATGTCAATCTGTGTCTACAGCTATGGCGTAGAATTGGAACGGGTTCAATTTTATAACAATCTGGTGTCATTGTTAAGCCAATACCCAGTCAATGACGGGACTCGTCGTGACCATTTTAATAGCATTCAAGCAGGAATTGGCGCGAGTTATTATGTTCATACTTGTAGTGCCTGAAAAGGGCAACATTGAGTCGCATAGT
>OZ023216.1:6569793-6627293 GCA_963995525.1 Escarpia spicata
CAGTACACTAATCTTCCGATTGTGGCGCTGCCGGGATCATTTGCATAGGATTTAGACATGCGCACTTCATTAGTTCTTGATTTCATGTGATAAGCACCACCCACTTTTAAACGGCGGCGAAATTGACGTGCTTTGACGGCTGCGAAAGCGATATTCTCGACGTCGGCGTGACGTTACAATAACGTATGCCAACCAACAGACACAAAAGTCAAATTAGTTGCGTTGGTTGGTTGATATACGTGATTGTGGCGTCACGCCTAGAATGTCAGTTTCGCTAATAGCATAAACTCATAAATTGGCGCCTCAATCCGATAGATGCGTGAACTGTGTTAACAAACCAGCATCGTTGGCCAGTGTCTAAAACATCGGAAACGGCATGGTTGTAGGTCAGCTTATAGGTTATTTTAGGAATAAATATCAGGAAATTGCATGTTAGAATAACAGCGTTAGCTTTCACACGATATCGAGATCGTTGGGATCGGACGAACAATAAGGGTACTAGCAACATTTGATTTTTAGCGTTTTCGGACGTGTTTTGAGTTGTACATTTTTCGCTCGCTTGTATATTTTGGTATTATGTAAGTCTTCCTAATTCCTCATCCATCACTCTTCTTGTTCACGTTGTTTATCGTTTCTTCTATATTCGTTGTCCTCTTCCTTTTAAAGAAGTTCTTTACTTTTAGAAAATATTATGTTCTTTATTGTTTGTCTCTTCCTCCTGTTTTGTAACTATCTCTCTCTCTCTCTCTCTCTCTCTCTCTCTCTCTCCTCTCTCTCTCTCTCTCTCTCTCTCTCTCTCTCTCTCTCTCTCTCTCTCTCTCTCTCTCTCCTCTCTCTCTCTCTCTCTCTCTCTCTCTCTCCCTCTCTCTCTCTCTCTCTCTCTCTCTCTCTCTCTCTCTCTCTCTCTCTCTCTCTCTCTCTCTCTCTCTCTCTCTCTCTCTCTCTCTCTCTCTCTCTCTCTCTCTCTCTCTCCCTCTCTCTCTCTCTCTCTCTCTCTCTCTCTCTCTCTCTCTCTCTCTCTCTCTCTCTCTCTCTCTCTGTCTCTCTCTCTCTCTCTCTCTCTCTCTCTCTCTCCCGCCCCCTCCCCCCTCTCCTCTCTCTCTCTCTCTCCCTCTCTCTCCTCTCTCTCTCTCTCTCTCTCTCTCTCTCTCTCTCTCTCTCTCTCTCTCTCTCTCTCTCTCTCTCTCTCAATATTATTATCTTCGTTTTGAAAGTGCAGCTTCTTTGTTTTCCGCCGCAATGTGTAATGCAGTGATGTCGATCATTAACACCAGACGGCGCCGCTCTCCATCCAGAGACGGTCCCTAGCAAGATCATGGGACGTCGTCATGCGGGTCGACGCGGGCGTCACGCTCCAGTGCAGCTTCGAGACAACGGTCAGTCACATGCCCGAGTGGAGCAGGGACAACCAGGTGCTGACCTCTGGTAGCAAATATGTCGTCAATTCCGATTCGACACCCACGATCTTAAAAATCCGAAACGCCAGTAAGTGCTATGAGTAATTGCTACATTGTACTTTTATATTATATTGAACTCGAAGTATAGTTTTACGCGTGTTAGTGTTGCTGGATGAAATTTGATTTTAAATAAAAAATTTATTAATTCAGAGAAACAAGTTGAGTCCATCCCGTCCTCTACGAATCTGTTCCACCTCTCCCGGTCTACATTGCTGCAGTGTTCTTCCACTCTGGCCACCTCTGCCTCTCTTTAATATCAGCTCTCCCTCCCTCCCTCCCTCCCTCCCTCCCTCCCTCCCTCTCTCCCTCCCTCCCTCCCTCCCTCCCTCCCTCCCTCTACCTTTATCACGACCTCATCTTTATATAAATCGGTAATTATTTGAAAACGTAACACATCGTGTGATAATGTTTTATGTGTCTAGTTATATTCACCATGTCTTCACCATGTAACTGTTCCCCTCAACGAGATCCCACTAGGATGCTGGTGTGATACTTGCGTATATCTGTCTTGACCAACGCGTCTATATGGGTCAAGTGTGCGCTAATAATGCCGACCATTTATCTTGTTTGCAGAGTGCAACTATCTAACAGTTTGTGCATGTTGTTGATATTTGCAGAAAGAAATGACGTGGGCATTTACAAATGCAGCTTCAAAGATGTCCTCACAAATCACGTGGCTGGTGTGGTCGTGTTTAACATTAGCAGTGAGTACCGCGTTAACGCATGTTATGTTAATACAAAAAGGTGATTTCCCAGCGCATCCACTATGGATAGTGATTTAAATGGAATATTGTGAATGGTTTAGCGGGAAATCAAAACATTTTCAGTGGTTTTCCAAATGTCCATTTTCCGCACGTAGTGAGTTTTTAATTTATAGTATGGAAAACATCTCTGTAGATTTAAATAATGTTTAAACAAACGTGATACTATTGAAATCAGTGAACTCGTAATATTTAGGAAAATAAATTACTTGACGATTGACAATATATATGCTACTTTTATAGCATGTACATAAACAACTTTCAGACCAATAAATCTAAGGATGATTTATTCGTCTGCAAAATTCTAGTGGCATGTAATTTTGATGGAAAATGTTTTGCATCAACCTTCAACCAAAATTAAAACTTAATGTATAACATTGCTAAGTATGGCTTTCTTAAAATCGGGAAATTAGGATGATTTCGAAATTTGCATTGTTCAAATCCGCCCTCTCCATGTGAGAAAACCAATGAGTACGTTCTGAAAAATCATTCTACAGTGAATGACGAGTTCATAGTTTTATGAACAATCACACACGACAGACTCAAACTAAAATCAGTATAACGTATTTGTAAATAACCAGGTATATAATGTCTACTGTAATTATTTATGAGCATAACATATTTGATTTGCTTGCTGTCTGGAAATGTGTCCGTTGCTATTAATAGCACACACAAAACACCGTTATTAAATTACACATTTCGGTATTGGTGAGTGTACAACAGTGATGATTGCATTTTACCATCACAATAATCTCGTTTCCCGAGAGTCAAATGGCTGAGCGGCTTCCATCTGTTTTCTGCAGCGTCACCTTGCGACCGACTGGAGGCGCCCTCGCACGGATCGTTTGATAACTGTCCGTCCGACCCGCAGTACGGCGAGACTTGCACGTTCCGCTGTGACGATGGCTACTCGCTCACGTCGAGCGTGCCGCTAGTCTGTGAGAGGGACGCGGGCAGGACCTATTGGAGGGGACGGACTCCGTCGTGCAAAGGTAGGCCGTTAGAAACACACTGGCTCAACGAACTAGTTGTTGTATGCAAAAACTTGTTGCTGTTAATGCGATGTATTTGCCTAGTATTGTGTGTGTGTGTGTGTGCGTGCGTGCGTGCGTGCGTGCGTGCGTGGTGCGTGCGAGCGAGCGAGCGTGCGTTTTCTACAAATATAACGTATGCTTTATGCAATGTCCAATTCTTAGACGCTACCCTCGAACGTTGCCAGCTGCAAGCAGTCTGACTAAAACAGCTGTAGAAGCAAGGTGCTGCTAACAACCTGAACATTTACTTATCTTTCTCTGTTTGTTATTGTTTCAGTCTTGTCGGACATCGAACCGGAAGTACCGACGAGTCTAAGTCACGTGCTCCTTCGGGTCGGCAGTACGCTGAAATTGCAATGCCGCCATGGGGCGTTCTGGGATCGTAATGGCGTCCGACTAAGAAGTGGCGACAAATTCACCATCGGATCTGACGCACTCATCATCAAACACACAGGTACTGTTACTGTATAACACCACCCGCCCAGAGGGGTTGAGAATCCGTTTTCATCGTCCAGATGACGCTGCCTACACGTTGACGTAAATTTGTGCAATTTTGCGCAACGCAAGTTCCGTAGAAACGTCCCCATCTAATTTCTGGATGGCTTACTTTGCTCAGAACAGTTGCAGAAAACACGCGTAACGTTGCCGGCTAATGATTAACGTCTGTCTAACGTCCGGTACGAACCACAGCACGGATAAAATCAAACAAGGAATTTTGAAAACAAATGTTACTTTTCTCCAAAAGGGCCTTAGATGAAGCCCTGAAAGTTTGGCGTCCGTGAATCAAAGTGTTTAGGAGGACATGCTAACATACATGTACACGTACATGAACACATGTATACACATTCTAGACATGTACACGTACATGAACAACTGCATACACATTCTAGACATGTACATGAACACATGTATGCACATTCTAGCTCGATTATAGTAAGATTCTTGTAGTATCAGTATTCTGGATCAATAATGTAGAGGTTTGAGCATGAATAGTGACCAAACACCTATTTCCACACAGGTCCAAGATGACAACATACATGTCATACCTAAGTGATCGCGCACGACAAATTGTCCCATTCTCCTAGATACATATCGTGCTAGTTACGTCACTTCATCCGGTACTGCGTTCTTGCAAGAACGGCGACAGTGTTGGCACATCAGTGAAACATGTGTGGCTGAATGCAGGGCTTCACTTAAGTGGGTGGCCGTTATTAGCTAATGACTTATATATGTATATTTTTAATGACTTATATATGTATATTTTAATGTTACTTGTAAAACATGTTACGTTCTACATAAACAGGGTTTATGACTTCATCTTTCTCTTATTTAGATACGTCTGATATTGGAATATACGACTGTACAATTCATAGAAACGGCCGCATTCTTGTGCGGGGAATAAAAAAATTCAACGTTACAAGTAAGTAGGAAAACACAAATGCACGCACGAATTCACACACACGCACACACACAACTAATAGTGTCCGTCGTCAGTTTTTTTTCTCAAAATGCTACGTATAAAATATATTTTGAATTCATTTTCCTACACTCACCGACGTGTGATAGACGCGTTGTATGCAATCTCACGAACCATCTTGTGCATTTACCGTGCATGTGTAAGTTTAATTAAGAATTGTAAACAAAATTACAACATTAATAATAAATAGGCCCTTAAGTGTTTCGCATTTCTTGCATTACCATGTTTACCATTTATGAAAAACCAACGTTCATTGGACACACATGAAAGTACAAACACAAAATGCAAGTTAATTTTCATATGTTCTAATGTCATCGTCGCGTGTACTGGAGAACGTTTGTGACGTGGGTCGTGATGTCATCGTTGCATGTATTTGAGAACGTTTGTGACGTGAGCCGTGATGTCATCGTTGCATACTGGAGAACGTTTGTGGCGTGAGTCGTAATGTCATCGTTGCGTGTACTGGAGAACGTTTGTGACTGAGTCGTGATGACACCGTTGCATGTACTGGAGAACGTTTGTGACGTGATCGTGATGTCATCGTTGTGTGTACTGGAGAACGTTTGTGACGTGGGTCGTGATGTCATCGTTGCATGTACTGAAAGAATGTTTGTGACGTGGGTCGTGATGTTATCGTTGCATGTACTGGAGAACGTTTGTGACGTGGGTCGTCTTTGCAGCGGTCGCCTGCTCTCGACTAATTCCGCCCTCTCATGGCTCCGTCCATAACTGCTCCGACGACCAAGTCTTCGGGGAGACGTGCAGCTTCCGGTGTAACTATGGTTACCGACTCATTGGAAGTAGATCGCGCACGTGCGAATTGGCACACAGCCAGACGCAGGTCTATTGGACGGGCGACACGCCGACCTGTCGAGGTGGGTCAAGGTCGTAGAAAAGACTCAATGTTCTGACCATACGAAGGAATATCCTTGGAAGACTACCACAATACTCACGACAACGTTGCGTGGGTGGTCCAACAGTTTTCTAGGCGCACGCGTGTAACAAAGTTGGAGCAGTGTGTAGAATGAAGTAGTTTTAATGAGAAAATAATAGTTTGACATTTGGCTGAATCCGCTGTGCAGTGGGTGGGTTAATACCCACAGCGATCCATGCTTGATTAGGATGACGTAAGCAAAACTTTATTGACAGTACAATCTACGTTAGTGATGGTTGGCAATTGAGTATTGTTAACAAGATTTAAAAACAAGAATGTTATCCAGAGTACTAATACAACGGATGACAAGTGGGCAAGGAATCATTTTGCGTATTGATAGTCGAAAGTTTGGTTATGTATATTTTATCCCGGTTCGTAGAGAGTGTTTTGGGCATTAGATACATATATGAGGCGACATGAGCCATTTTGTTCGCTAACATGCCATTTTCCAGGGCCGTCAACTGTATTTTCAGGGAGAAACATTCCTCGAAAGTGGATTCCACGTAAAATATTCATTTGATTCATTTAGCATGTTCACGGAAGTAGAATAGTGATCTGACCCCACTTGCTGTTGCAGCTGTCAAGGGCATGACGTCATGGCAAGCCGACGACAACGGGATAAGTCGAGGCTGTCTCGTCGTGACGTCCCGTCTCTACATCGTCGGCACGATACTCACTGTTACGCTACTGTCACGACTTGTCTGATGACAAGCTTGTACATATAACACGAACAAACGATTTGATGTGCCGGCAGATGGCGCACCACTTAGTGCCTTGTGAACGATGACGTCACGCCCTTTACTTTTCCATTGTTGTCGACGGCTGTATTTACGAAAGACAGAGCACCAGTGCAGTTATCAAGCGACCGTCGTGTATTCTTACGCTCCAAAAAACAGTTTCTGAATATTTATTTTCGGCTGCTTTCAAGTGGCTTCGATCCAAGCGAATTCGGGGATATGTCGAGGACTTGTCCTATCAAACGAGTAGGTAATTCCAGCATATTACTAGTTGCAGTGATTCATCGACAAAGTGCAGTGTCAGTGGTGTTATTTAATTGAAGACTGAATGTTTATAATGTAAAATTCATTATTTATGGATACCAGGGTACTTTGATTAGTTAATACAAAAAAGTGAACGCCGAATTATGCGTTTATGATAGTGTGCCACGTGCGTCGACGTATTTGCGTGGGGCATAATAGTATAGAAGGCGTGGTCGCATGTGCGCGCTTTCGTGTATTTCCCGTCCGGCGTGTTCGAATGTCAGTAGTTGTGGTTTTACGAATGTTTTACGAATGTGTGCAGTGGTAGAGCCTCCAATACGTGCGTACATGTTTCCGTATTATTAGTAGAGCACACGCACTGTGTGAAGACGCGCGCATGTGGATGCGTGTGATAATGCTGGCGTCGTCTCCTTATAAGACCAGACAACGTGAAGCCGCGTAGTCTGTGACATGTACACACTCTTTATGCAACCTTATTTATAATTATAATATTTATTTTGTTTTGTATTCGCGTTTACCAAAGCATTGCTGCTGTACGCGCGGTTGAGACGGGCACTGCGTTGATACTTTGTTTCACTGCCTTGTTTCGTACGTGCCATTGCGTTGTTTTGTACGTGCCACTGCATTGTTTTGTACGGGTTACTGCGTTGTTTCGTACATGTCACTGCGTTGTTTCGTACGTGTCACTGCATTGTTTTGTACGTGTCACTGCGTTGTTTCGTACGTGTCACCCCTTTCTTCCATACGTGTCACCGCTTTGTTTCGTACGTGCCTCTGTGTTGTTTTGTACGTGCCACTGCGTTGTTTTGTACGGGTTACTGCGTTGTTTCGTACATGTCACTGCGTTGTTTCGTACGTGTCACTGCGTAATTTTGTGCATGTCACTGCGTTGTTTTGTACGTGCCACTGCGTTGTTTCGTACGTGTCACCGCTTTGTCATATATGTGTCACCGCGTTGTTTCATACGTGTCACTGCGTTGTTTTGTACGTGTCACCGCTTTGTTTCATACGTGTCACCGTTTTGTTCCATACGTGTCACTGCGTTGTACCGTACGTGTCACTGCGTTGTTTCGTAAGTGTCTGGATACTTAATTTGTCCCATCCCTAATGAACCAAATGTATTTACTACCTGGTGTTAGTTTTGTTCATGGGGTTGTTAAAACACTAAAACTCTTCATACATTGTGCAAAGCGAGTGACGGTAGCGACTGGATGCAATATAATTTAGGTGCGCGCAAATAAGGTCCAGTGTTATTGTGTTCCAGAAGGCGTAAAATGAATATACTATGTGTGTCAAAGGAATACTAACATGGTGTTCACTTAAATAATGTATATATATATATATTATATTATATTTTATTACACATGTTTACTGATTGTAGGTCGCGCACGGCAATGTTATGTTCGCGATTAGATATGAAGAAAACCCGGCATAATGACGTTTTTTTATATAAAAAATAATGCTAAACTTTTTGTTTAGACACTTATTTCAATAGTAAAATTCTATTCAGGCGTGTTTCAATCGGATGAGCAAATTGCAACTAATGCTTCGTTGTGGCAGTCATGTTACGGCGAGTTCTCGTTGTTAGTCTCCGCTGTAGGTATACTTTGTTTGGGAACGTATTGGCACTGGCAACAGCTGAATGTGTCGTTCTCGTGTTCCGCCGATGTGCCTATCTGTAAATACCAATATAATGGAACTCATTAGTGAAGTACACTACTTGTACATTTTTAGACGTTATGTAAAACAATTGTGTTTTTAATGGAACTTACTGAACAGACACATTTGCACCATGAAAGTTCTCCAATTGTCTGGGTGCACGATATGTTGCTTATAATGATGGAAACATATCTACTCGTATATACGTCACACAAATGTTATACTGTAATAATATAATCGGCGAAATATAAAACTTGTGGCTAATCTAAATACGTTTATAGGCTACTGGTGATTTCCTGGATAACACTTGACGACGTCAGCCAAATATACGGTGGTTTGCAGAGAATACTAGGATTTTTATAGACTAACTACAGCTTTTCGTGCTAGCCTAAGTTCTGCTGCCGAACACGATGCATGGCACATGGAATAACGTTAACGACATCAATGTCACATGTGTATATCTTGTATAATAACATGTTGTTTTAAAATTCGCCAATGTGAAACATAATAAATAATGTCTTGTTTTTCTCACGTCGTATATCATTTCATTCATAACGTTTCGTTGTTTTCTCATTATTTATAATTTGATAATATGTGAGACCGAAACAGGCGGACGACGGGACGCGTTATTTTCACGCGGATGCATAAATTCCAATCTCGCCATGTAGCAATTCGATTCGAATCCTCACAGGATTCGGATAGGAAATTCCTAGCAATGACGTCAGTACAGAGTTATTTCCCATTGAATGATACAATCGATTGTTCTTTGCTGAAATCCTTGATTACATTAGAAGGTTTGTAACGCAACATCGAAATTTGAATAAATTAACTGGTTGTTGCTGGTCCCTGTATGATTACGTTATGCAGCAAGTTTAAATAGTATAATATACGTAAACTATTATATGCAAACAATATACAGTTCTTAAATCTGCAAAACGATGTCAGGTCGTTGACCATAAAATGCCCTACAGTGCTATATATCAAAGTGAGAGATACTACGAATGACGGAGAAATGACATGTGCGGTCAGAACATTATTCTAACTGTTGTAGAACATTGTATTATTTTAAATGGACGTAGTCTGTTCGTCTACCCGCAATTAGCGGGCGTAGACATTTCTAACTGGATAACTGGAAGTCTGCTGTGTTGACCGTTGAAAAGTGAGCATCGTTGAACTGCAAAGGGTATAGCAGTTAACTCAGCCCGACTCGGCCGTATTGCCAATTACCCTTGTCTGAAAATGCGCCGGTTTGGCGCGTCCTCGATTATGCAGCGCAATACGGGACAAATCACGTGATTGGACGATCATTATGGTTTTGGCCCAAGCAACGGTATGTTATTCTGTTTTACATCTGTAGAGTTATTAATGATATATGATATGAGGTTCTTAATGATTATAATAAATAATTATATATATATATATTCTATATATATATATATATACATTTTGTATTCTATATATATATGTATATATAGAATACAAAATGTATACACTCGTATAGGCTGAATGTAAGTAGATTGCATGGTGATCAGGTAGCAGTTGCAAAGCCACGTGACATCATTTAACAGATGACAACGCTAAATGAAAAAAGAGGAGAGGCAGGAGTAGCCACTGGAAACAAACTTGTGTTTTCTTGTTCAAGTTACCACAGCACGGAACATAACAGGAGATCAGATTGCATGAGGAAACACTCAGAATTATCGGGTGCGTTAAATCCCGAAATTATGCGATCGTTGAAGCTAAGGAAACAAGCTGCGACATCATCACAGATGTTAGCACTGAAAGAAAACTAATCGGATCTGCTGGCAGGCTACATGTGGCGCGATATCCCGATCCATCACCAATACTACCGTCTTCCTGATATAGTTCTGCGTGTAGCTAAATTGGCGAAATTATTCCTGAATCTAGAGAAAGGCAACTTAGCTTCACAGTAAGGAAGGTCACTGGACAAAATGACCACATAAGATGTTATTGAAGGTAATTTGGATGTGATAGCCATAATGGTATATATATATATATATATACATGTAGTCTTCTATTTACATGGTTAACATTGCTTCGTTCAATACGCAACATTGTTGATATTATAATAACAAATTTTTCTGTGTTCTGTTGTTAAAGAAAGTTAATTGGAAAGATTGCAACATGACATAGCATGTACAGTTAATCATGTGTTAATTGTTCCGTTCTTTTGCATTAATGAATCGATTTTTTTTAATGTGTGACACTTTATGGAAACTTAGTAGACAGCGACTTGGATGAAGACACGGAAGAAAATGACGAAACATCCGAGACAAGCCACGCTGAAGGAGACTTATGATGGGATGACACAGACCAAATAGACTCAGTTCCAAACACATCGTGCTCTTTTACTAGTTCTAAAGATCAATCAATATTTAATTTTGAAAACAAAACACCTAACCAAAAATCATGCGAATTTGTGATATATCAATAATGAATTGTTCCGTTGTTAAAGAAAATTAATTAGTTATTAGTTTTATACTATTTTTTTGTTTTATGATATATTGAACGTTTTATCTCAATGTTAGTTCGTGTACTGCGCTTTGAGTATTTTAATGGAAATTGGGCTTGGTAATAAATATATATTATTATTATCTATTAGAACAGTTGAAACAATCAAGCATGTGTTAAACATACTGTCGCGTTCTTTTGCATTAATTAATCGTAACTTTATTTATATGTGTGACATTTTATTGGCATTTGGTAGACGGCGACTTGGAAGACGACGTGGAAAAAGATAACGAAACATCCGAGATAGCCACGCTGAACGTGACTTACCATATCAATCATGAGATATCGGAAAGCAAATAGACTTATTTTTAAAACATAGAGGATGCTCTCTTAGTGTTGAGAAAGATCATTCAATATTTGAATTTGAAACAATTACAACTCTAATGATAACATTTATGGCATTTTCGTCATAGTATTCAACATTGTTCAGTTATTAATTGTGATTTCCTGCAGTCACTTAACATGGACTGTGAAGCAATTAACTCAATTTCGTTGAGATATATTGTAGATCCATTAGCATTTAGGTATACCCCAATTGGGTTAATTGAAACTGTACATTGGTTCTAGAAATGAAAAGAACAAGGAAAAGAAAAGCTTGGAGCAGAGAACAATTGCGGCTGTTGCTAGCTTGAACAAAGTACTGCACTTTCGTCTTCCTGGAAAATCCGAAATTGCGAACTTGCAACGTCAACATCCAGTTATGCAAACACGAAGCTGGAAGAACATCAAAGATTATCTTAGGAATAATCGTTCGTAGCTTTTGAAGCTGTAGGGTAACCATTGTTTGAATTGTCGCAAATTTTTTTTATTGTATTAATATTAATGTTTGCTAAACTGGTGTTGCGAGTCGTAAGCATTACCCGACATTCGCTGCCGCGACTCAATTTTCGAATCGGTTCAACAATTGTAACAAGTTCAACAATGTACACTTACAGCATTACAGTTGAAACTCTTCAATGCAGTCAGTAAAAACGCCAAAAAGCTGAGGTTTCATTTTGTGGAGAAAAATTAGCCTTCCTAAATTCATTTAAAACTATATACTACATTGAATACTGGGTCTAATTTATGAAGGTCATCTGCACATGTTGTTGTTCATTTATAAATCCATCTACACACATAATAGTTCGGTTATATGAACACCACTTCAATTTAAATTGACATATGATCTAGTTTGCATAAATATAATCTGCTTGCTGCTTTCGTTGATATTTTCAATACTACGCATGACTACATAGAAGTAGATATCGTTTTAACGAAAATGACAAAAATTCAATCAGTATGTGTTTCTATTGTATTCTGATAGTTTTGAATGTCTACTTTAGATAACCGTTCACTTTTATAGCAATTACATACTTTTATTCATGTTATATAAGTTATATAAGTATGTGTTGCCTAAAATATATTTTTTTCAGAAGTAAATCCGAAAAGTAAAATAATTGTTTAATACATTTAATGTTTTCTGCCACTTGTGTGATACAGTGCATAGTGAAGATGGTTGTGCAAAAATTGTCAAATTATTGTTTAATAAAAAGGCATTGATTCTCAATTTGCCAATATTTGTTCAAAATGGAAAACATTTTGTTTTGGAAACGGTGGTATGACAAAAGACAGTTCAATATTATTTTATTGAGTAACACCCAATCTACAGTTTGGGCAGAACAAATTACAAATAAAAATATTATTCTCAACATTATAACGTCAATTGTGTAGAGTTGTGTAGAGTAGGAAGAAACTAATTAAGCCGCTAATCGAAAGTTGAAAGGTTGTAAGTCCTGCGCCATTTGTGCTGTTTGGCGACGTCCTAAGTCGTCCTTACACTATCCCTTGAATGACAAAATGAACTTCCGCAGTAAAAAAAATCATGTGGCGACGTCCTCGGTTAGAGACTTAGATAACATGTGTGTCCTCGGTTGTAAGTCGTCGATCGTATGGTTCAGATCGTGCTGTGTTTATGTGGGTGTTCTCGGTTAGATAATGTGTGTCCTCAGTTGTAAGTCCTCGATCGTATAACGAAGAACGGTTGATGTGTTACCGAGTGTGTTACCAGAGTGTCCTTGGTTAGACAGCAAAGCGTCAACAGTTTTATTTTTCGTTAAAATGAATTAAAATATGTTTTCTTAGATTCATGTAATTAGTTACTGTGTACGGAAGGCATGTGTGTGTGTGTGTGTGTGTGTGTGTGTGTGTGTGTGTGTGTGTGTGTGTGTGTGTGTGTGTGTGTGTGTGTGTGTGTGTGTGTGTGTGTGTGTGTGTGTGTGTGTGTGTGTGTGTGGTTGTGTGTGTGTGTGTGTGTGTGTGGTTGTGTGTGTGTGTGTGTGTGTGTGTGTGTGTGTGTGTGTGGTTGTGTGTGTGTGTGTCTGTGTGTGTATGTGTGTGTGTGTGTGTGTGTGTGTGTGTGTGTGTGTGTGTGTGTGTGTGTGTGTGTGTGTGTGTGTGTGTGTGGTTGCGTGTGTATGTCTGTCTGTGTGTGTGTCTGTGTGTGTGTGTGTGTGTGCGTGCGTCCGTGTGTGTGTGTGCGTGTGTGTGTGTAAAGTAGACAGAAGCAGATTGAAATAACAAAGATCACATTGTCATATTGTTTTTTATATTTCCCACACATTTAATATTACTTTTAACGAATGCAGTTTAATTTGTAAATATATATATTTAAAAAAAGATTTACACGGGGAACATTCTACCGTTTTAACATGTTTTATAGCCTATCGTAATATCGGTATTATTATTTAATTATTTATTTGAACTAATTATGATGTTAAGCTAGTTTATATTTTAATGCTTGTACACACCTGTGAACGGGGCAGCCATCCCGGATTTGACGGTGTCAAAATAAAGTTTTATTATTGAGTGAATGAGTGAGGAAATGCACATTAATCGTCTCATAACATTTACATTTCCATCCGCCATTAATGGAACCATATGTCTGCCCCCCTCGAGAAATTCCAGCCCCCGCCCCCCGTTCTCGCGTCTATGGTTCATGGTGTGTAACATTATATGTTGACTACGTTTGTCATACATTATGGCCCATAGTGATAGGCAACTGTATCTGGCAATGCGTTAACCAACATTTTATCTGGACACGATACTGTTCAATTAACTTTCTGTTAACCTAACGTCCAAGATCTAGCGGTATGTATTCCGCAATTAAAGATATCAGATATCTCTACACGAACCATTTGTGGTACGTGCCATGTCTAGTATAAAGCCTTACGCCACTCTATTCACGTAATAATAGTAATAGTGTCGTGTCACAATGACACTTGCGATTGCTGACACACATAAAATGAACAATACTACTGATAAAACAATTTGTTTTGACAATAGTTTGAAAGTCAAACAAATCATAAATTAACATCCTAAATATTAGATGCCCCTCAAGCATGGTTGAATTTAAGCAGTACGTGTAGGCTCAAGGTGAATTTTAGAAAACGGTGCGATCTCACGGTTACTTTCAGCATCGTCCAATGACCAAGTTGGGATTAAGTCAGGGCCGGATATATTTCCGTCATGGAATGAGTCGCACCAATACCTTTAGATTTAAAACTGACCCGAAGTAACAGCTACTGACGTAAAGAAGCAGAAAATCGCGATCCCAAACTATTTACGACACATCTTGATCGTGATTGTTATTTGCTAAGTTACCAGGGCCGGATGCAGAGCGTAGTCTAGGGGGAGGTAAAAAAACGTCCACTGGTAGCCGACGCAAATTAATATTCATTGGTCTGAGCCGGATTTTCAGCACAATTCCGCTGTCTCGTTGTCGAATAATGACAGCAGAAGATGAGGGGGGCTGTTGAAATGTTATCGCCGCAGCAACTTCAGCTTACTGTAAGTTTGTAACCTAAAAGGTTAACAAATACAAATGGCGTTGTGCCATGAAGTTGTTGTGCAGATGAGATGTGGCTGTGTCGTCCTTCTAATTCTAATTATTTACGTCGTAAGGAACCACTGTTGGCTATGGTTTACGACGGGGTGGGTGCGTATGGTGTTATTGAGTGTTTGAGCCGCAGGATAGGAGACTGAAATCGTTTATAGTCTCAGCGTGGACCTGCGACTCGTTTAGTTTATTCCAGTCTACTATTGTCTTTACAAAGTATGAGTTTTTGAATTGGTCGGTGTGGGATGCAGGTACTATATAGCACCTGGTGTTATTGGTTGTTAGGTGTTGTACAAAGTTTGAGGATACGTGATCTGGAAAATGTTTGGGTTGGATGCGTCTTTTATTTATTTTTTGGGGCCGAAAGTATATGTTTCTGCGGGGATGGCTGGGATGGATCCCTCAGCTATTTTGTACATGTATTTGAGTCGTAGATCCCGACGTCTCCTTGTAGGGTATTGAGTTTTAGGTCTATTAATATGTTTGTCATTGATCCTTCAAGTCTGGAGTGGTAGTCGCCGGTAATGAAGCGAGCAGCACGTGTGTTGTATACGTTCTAGTTTATCTATGTCCCCCTGATGGTATGGGTCCCACACTATGGCTCCGTACTCTAAAGCAGCGCGCACAAGGGCAATATATGCGGTCCGTTTGTTGTTTATAGGACAGTGTCGTATGTTACGTCTTAGGAAACCAAATGTTGAGTTTGCTTTTTTAGTTGTTGTTGCGATGTGGGAGTGCCATTTAATGTCGTCGGAGATAGAGATACCAAGATAGGGATTGCAGGTTACACGTTCTAGGGTGATGTTATTTAAGGTGTAGAAAGTCAGTTTTATGTTTTACACTGAGGATGTAGCATTTGTTTGTATTGAAGTTCATACCCCAGTCTTTTGCCCATGTTTGGAGTTGTTTTAGGTCGTGTTGTAGTGCAATGTGATCGTCGAGTGTTTTGATTTCTCTATATAGTAGGCAGTCATCTGCAAATAGGCGGACTTTAGATTTTACTGGTGCTGGTAGGTCGTTTATATGACAGTGGAATAGTAGGGAGGCAAGTACAGTGCCTTGTGGGACGCCGGATTTGACGGGTACTTCTCTCGAGGTTTCGCCGTCTAGAACAACTTTCATAGATCTGTCAGTGAGGAAATTTTCTAGCCACTTGAACGTGGTTCCGGTTATGCCATAGTGGGATAGTTTATGGAGGAGTTTTGTGTGGGGGACTGTCGTCTTATCCATAGAAACTACAAGTATGTAGACATTAGCTGGTTACAGCGGTCAACACTGAAACTGGATTATATTTATCTCGATCGTTTTACTCCCTCTAATGACGTGTAGATCTACAATGTCATTAATACTCATTATCGGGATTACGATCGTGATCCGACCCTGCCGGGATCGCGATAATGTCATGCCCTGTAACAGGGGTGAACCTTAAGTAACAGTCATAAAATCTCGTTGTCCCTATTCTGACAGCCTTTCGCTGAGTGTGTATGCACCGGCGAATCAAAGATCAGTCGTCGGGGGCAAACACTTCTGAACTTGAAGCTAGATGGCGCACTTTTTGCACTGGCGACAACGTTTTCATTGGGGACGGATCAGTAGTTTTAGGTGTCGGCAGTTTTGAGATGGTATAATTTTGGTAGAAGGCGTGTGGTGGTAACTGTCACAGTTGGGGTTGTCGCAACTGTCACTGTTGATAGTTGTCTCAACTGTCACCATCGGGGGGGGGGGTTGTTGTTGTCGCAACTGTCACGGTGAGTGTACTGGGACTGTTGGGGGTCGTAACTTACGTAAGGGGTAAGTGGGGGTTCTTCTATGTGTGTGTGAGTTTTGATTTGTCTACGGGTTTACATTTCAATTTTATTGCTGTTTGTAATGTAAATATAAATAATGTAACCGACAATGGTGCTTAAAAAACAAACGAAAAAAATTCAATACAGGCGTCTACTTTCAGCTTGGAAAGACAGCTGTTTACATAAACTGAAGAAAATATAATATAACCAAACATTTTTATCAGTGTGACATTGGTGGAACATCGTATGCGACGATGTCACACGCCTGGTATCGCACGCTACAGGTGACTTCTGCATTAATAAACACTGACGCTGAAACAAATGTCAGTATTCTGCATAATGAGAAAGTATGCATGGGAATACATGCATATACACCAAACCTTTAAATTCTCTACGAGAAACTACTTATGTATCATATAGTTTGTATACAATATTGAACATGTGCATGACATAAATACTCTGAAAACAACTGCACAAGTGGGGAACTAACCTCACAAATTTACAAACAAATATTGACAAATTTGGGCATATATACACAGCCCCGGTTATGCTGACGGCACATCATAAAAGTCGGACAGCATAGAGACATGCCATACCAGGCCAACAATATTGTAATACAAAAAACACCGCCTTATTATTCCACCATACTCTTCAATCACAGGTCACATGATGAACACGTGACAATACAGAACGATGCAGACATTCCACCACATACATAAGACTTGGATCAGAGTCACCACACTAAATACTATGAGCACTTAACTGAAGAATCAGTGAAGAGATAAAGTGGTAAGGCAAAGCCTCTTATATCAATATAACAGGGAACATTTTCAATGGATTGGATTAGTACCACATCTCTGTAACCAGTGTTTCACAGACTATGCAACGTAAACGAGATTCGGTTTGGAATAATGTACGTTGTAGGCTAAATGTAAAAGAAATGTCGAAAACGGCACACATTCATTATCAAAGAATTTCATTTTCAAGAAAAAAGTTATATTTTCTTGTGCCATAAATCACATTAATTTATACAATCGCAGTAACACAATATCAATATATAACAGCACAGCAGTCAATACAAATAGTGCCTGATTATATTTGGTGCACTGATCCCGACTTGTGTAATTATGTCCCGGCGGTGTAACAAATACTGGCTGTGGCAGATTTTGTAAAATACCAACACAATTGGTCATTACTAACGCAAGTAATTAATTGGGACTAATTTTGTAACAATATGTTATTCCAAACAATGAAATTATACATATTTTAAAAAGTGGACATGATGTGCAAACGTCTGTCCACTTGGTCGAACTGGAAACATTTTCCGTAGCACTGCAAAAACTGCTGCAACCAGACTACGTGAGTGATAATGCAGGTTTGTTTACAAACTTGCTCCTGTATACAGATCAACAAAGATATACACAAAACTGACATATTAGGGCCTAATCTTATACAATATCTAACTACACAAAATGATGTACTAAATAAATACTATGGTTAAATTAAAAATGAATGAAATATAAACAAATTACAAAGACAAAGACGGTGAGTGATGAGACACGACTCGAGACGGGATCAAGGCTTCCGTTGGCGAGACTACAAACAGAAGATAAAATTTTACTCAATGATTTAATTAACTTGTCAACTTTTACTTGTCTTTTAGCTGCGTACACACGTCTGTGTGTACACTTGCATGTACACATCTGTGTATAACATCACTGACATTGATGTGTATAAAACAGATAATGGGCGACGCTAACTATTTGATTTTAAATTATTTATACTAACTTAATATAATGGCACAGTACACGACGGTTTAACGTTGTTGTTCCGTCATAGTTTATGACTCCAAAACTTAAATCACGACCTTCTAAATAAAGATAACCTCGCAGGACTGTGGCATCTGGGATTCGGGCAGTTGAACCCTTTCTGGGCCACAAATACGCATAAGTCGTAGTTTAACGTGGGTTTCTAGCCCCATGGTATGACGTCAGTGTATCGCAGGTTACCCCGGGCTACACGGGTCGGGTTGTCATTAACACATCAGGGTGAGCCGGGTAATGGGACAGACGATATTACCCGAGACGTTATAGTTAATGTACTCACCAGGCCGCGGGCGGGCTCCGTCTCCAAAGACTTCCTCGAGCTGGTGACAGACGTCAGGCGACAGACGACAGCAATCGAGTCTGAGAAATAAGGTAGAAATATGAGAGAGATCGTGATTAGTTACTTTCATCGATTACATGGATTACAAACAACAATTACTGAGACGTCGTTTACATCATCCTTACAACTGTTGGTGTGATTAATTACGAGTCATTAATGCAATACTGGAGACGTAAACAAAGCTAGACTAGTTGAGTCGATGTCAACAGGTTAAGTTTCTCACCTTACTGTCAACTTTGTCATCACCAACATCAACGATCTGACGTGTGTCGTCGACTCGTCCGTGATGTTGTTGTAGTCACGCCTGTAATTAAACGTCCAGTTGTTATTTGTCATCCAAACTTTGGTTATTAATTAAATAAATTAACCGTGTGAAATCGATTAAATAAAAGAATTTAATTAAAACGTGTTGTATAAAATATCATTAATTTTGATTAAAACAATAAACTGATTTGACGTGTTAAACAATTTGTGACTAACTTGACTAAAAGACATTAACAGTGGTGTGACAAGATGTTAGTTTTAGGAATTGGGGTGAATAATATGGGGTAAATAGTCTGCTCTAACACTGGACAAGTTTACTTACCCGAGGATTTACAGTTCTGAACAGCTGCGGGCGACAGTATCCGTCACCGCCTTGAAACCCTCGTCATTTAGTTGACAGTTGAACATCCTGAAACATAAGACATTTGTTTTATTTGTGTCATGACAACAGACGCCGACATCAACGGTGAGTCTGTGACAATGTCGTGTGACGTCCACTGGCGTGATGTGTCCATAGGACATTTTGCCAGTCAAAATACAGATACAGATACGTTGACACGTCGTTGTCCTCACAAATTTGTCTAGACTCTACTTGTCGATTGCTACTATTATTCCAAACTTATAATATCGTAACATTTATTATGTATACTAGATATAGATTTTTAGAAATGTTGTATTACATTGATAACGATATTTGTATTGATTTTACGATGTATAATTAATGATACTCATTTCATAATTTCTAGAACGCTGCTCTTGTTATATTTTAGAATAGTGCTTTTACAATTCTTAAAATTAAACTCATCAATGGTGAAATACTGTGCAAGCGCCACGAGTGCCTCTGCGGCGGATACTGGTGCTATATAAGGTTTCATTATTATTGTTAGTTGTATGTTTACTTGTACTTGCCATAGTGTTTCAAGCCGCCTGAGCTGCTTCAGGCCGTGACAAAACTGTTGGACACTGGTCACATCCCGCCAAGTGTCCACCTCAATGCCACTGTTGGCACCAGCGCTGTAAGTGAAAGACAGAAACACTGGACGAGTGACGACTTGTTCCCTCAATTACACACTTCAAATAACACAACAAACACACAAGTGTCTCATTCACGACTCGCTAATCGCATCAAATCATCTCTACTTTGTGTCAATCAGACATAATCCATGAGTAAATAAGGTGAAAAACTTCCCCGCCGCTGTAAACTGATTGAACAAACTGAGGTCTTTGAATCACTATTCGTGTTAAACTATCATTAGTCGATAGATGAACTTATTTCAAGTCTGATATTGGGTCAAAGACGCAGCCTTGATACATTTTTTTGTCATTTCTCACTCTGCGGCATCTTATTTTAAATACATTGTTAAAGAACGTACTTTAAGAAATGACAGGGGAAAAAAACATGTTCGTCCGTTCACCACACTATATATTTATTCCTGGGGGGCACTACCCTTACACATGTTGATAGGGGTGTGCAGCCGAAGCTCACATACACTAGGGAACGTCTGTATAACGTTGGCCATTGTTCTAGGCAGAACATGTAAAAAACAGATCCTTGAAGTTGACACATCCACAGTACTGCTAGTATAGGCAGTGCACCCCCTGGGATATTTATAAGAATTTAATACCAAAGGACAGTTTGTGTAATATTATTTTGACATTCTACACTCTGCTGTAAAAACGAAGTAAACATATGAGGTATAATATTAATTACAATTTAATGGATTTGAATCGGTCATGCAGTGGGATATTTGAGTCCTTAAATGTCTTAAATGAATGGATGCTTCATAATGAGTTTGGTTTTTGTATATGTAAACTAACTAATAATGACTAATTTAGTTAATAAGTTAGTGTTTGTTGAAATTTTCTTTTAATCATTTTAATCTGGTGTATAGAAAATGTCATAGTCATAGATTTATACATTAGAAAACAATCAACCAAGCAGGTATTAAATATCCACACACAAGTTTCTCACATACAAGGGTCGGTTCTTTGGTATATGTGATGTTTTAAAGATGGATTGCTAGAAATAGGAATGGAGAGTAGAAGTGATATTGGGGTCATTCCGTGTCAAATCTACACATTTTTTGGATATTCTAAAAGTTGGTGTTTCAGCAATTTATTTACATTTTAGCCAGTTATTAAGTGGCCATCGTTTAACAATTAGTCCCTTACATGTAAATTGGTGGCTAAGTCGGTAGCTTGATAAGCAAATATTTTTAGGGTCCTCGGTTCGAATCCAGTAGAGTACTCGAAACTGTTGTTTGTGTTCATTTAGTTTAAGATTAATTTTATTTTGTGTATTAATATTTCGGGCACTATTTCGTAGTTTCATTTCGTTATCGAAAACATACATAATGTATAAACATTATGGGGGATAGACGTGCTAACTCAGCCTAACTGACACTGAGCAGTCAAAAGGCAGCTTCCGAACCAGGCTCTCTTACGGCGAAGTCACGCTGCCGGGCGAGAGTCGGTTAAGCGAGACTAGGCAAATCCTAACAAAACGTCACTGTCAAGAACCGCCAGGTGAAACGGCCTTGCATCAAAATGGAGTACGGCCGTATTACTAAAAATCGTTAAAATCCGTATCGGATACGGGTAATCCTTATCAAATGGCAGGTCTGACGTCCAAGCCACCACTGGGTATAAAGACTTCGTATTTGCCAACCGCACAGTAATGGTTTCTCTCCACAGAAGATACCATATTACATGTCTTTGCTCTGTCGGGTTCTGGACTCGTCTGTTCTATCCTACCTTCAAACTTCAGTACCTCCACCCTATGCCTACCATCAGTCATGTGATTCCTGCTGATGCTGACGCCATTGTAACAATTTCAACACCATCCAATAGGTGATACTCTAAATCAACAAGTATAAAATCTTCATTATAACGACATCACTATACGCCGTAATATTATTCCATTTAAACTTACGTCCGTATCACCATAATCTATTCATATGGAAGGTCCAATCATTTTATAAATATTACACGTTGTGTTCGACAATCCTCCCTGTCTACCCTAACTATAATTATATTTGCTCGGTTCTTTAAAATCTATCCTTAGGCCACCACTCCAGTTCTTTCACAATATTGCGTAACCACTGGATAGCCATCAATGGCCTTAAAGGGCAACCCTAACACGAGTCAACCAACCATAGCTTTACATTGTAACACTAAATGCAGTCTTTCATAGACGCTACCGACCTATGTTAAGTTCTTAAAAATCATAATCTTGACAGTCAAATTACTTCATAAATTGATGACGCTTTAATTGATTAATATACTAGTGCTGCCACCTAGCGGATAACATTTAAAAGGCGGCTTCAAAGCTAGACTCTCTTCCCGGCGAAGCAGCCGGGTCAGAATCCGTTACCGAGACTGTTGCGAGGGGTGAAAAGGTGCTGCCACCTTACGGCGCCTAGGTAATCGAGGCGTCTAGGTAACCTAGGCTAACCCACGTGAATGCTTGGCTTTAAAATGGCGGTAGATCCAAGTTTGTTTTGATTGGTAAACTTAACCTGTTTTTTAAATTAAGTTATACTTTCAGCTATACTGGTGATGTAAAGGGAAATCAAATGGAATACCGATAGTTATAGCAGATCATTCTACAACTGTGCCGAGTGGATACTTGTGAAATTGCCCTGTTTACGAAAGGTACGCCGTGTTAGGAGTAAATTAGGTGTAGGCTGTAGCAGGTTGTAACACGAATTTTTCGAGTCGAGGCCGGTCAGTAAAGCCTAAAGGAGCCTCCAAATAATACGACTTGTAGTGCTACTGGTAGAACTGCGATCTCGTCTTCATTTCTGTTTTACGATAATCTGTCACGTTTCACAATTACGTATCGGATTAACCAGCAACATATTAAGTAGATCGAACCGGTATGACTAAAAGTAAAACTTAGTAAACTAGTAAAAGCCAAAGGCGCACGACCACGCATGACCACGAACGACCACGCACGAGCAAAATGTATGTAGTGTTAGTAACCAAGCGGGCTGTTGGTGACCCGTAGGAGATATGTGTTTGCAGCTCGCCAAATTTCAGATATGTTCTTCACATTGGTCGGAGTAAACAAATTTGCAACTTTTATCATCGCTTGTGGTAACTAGCCGGTTCCATTCGCCAGGTGGCGCTACTGGGCCAAGACTAAATACTTGTCAGGAAGATCGAATAAAATGCCTAAATTGTGTAACTCCTGGGCGAAATACAGACTCAGAATTTTAAATAATGCACATACAAACTATATATATATACCATCAACGGCCAAACTATCCACCAACATATTATATTACGTGGTCGTTCGTCAACTTCGTGGTCGTGCACCTTTTAGTCAAACCTGATCGAACTGCCAGCCACAATATGAATATACACCAAATATTGAAATAAAGTTACAAACCAGGGCCGGGAACCACGCATCACTCTTGACTCTGAGCGATTGGAGTCACTGATGGCTACCATACCCCTTACTCCAGATGCAACTACCATTTATATTCCTTTTTCCCCATTACCATTCGACTCTGGAACTCCCTCCCCCAACATGTTGTTAATGTAAACAGCCTGGACGCATTCAAACATAACATCTAAAAACTTACATCCCAGTCCAATATTCTAGACACGAAGCTCTTGTGCACGTATTTCTGTTTATACACATTAATTATTTTAATCGCGCAATGCATATGTATATAAGCACGGTTCGTGTTCGCCAGCCAACCACCGCCTGTATCCTCGTCACGTTGAGGGTAGTTAGAAATACGGAAGAAGAACGATAGTTTGAACCAAAATTCAGTTATTGATGTGTTGTTGTGATGGAGCAATTTCTTTAGAAATGCACATGTTGTTTGCGTGTGTGAAACATGCTTATATATTTCTCTTTCTAGGGTCTCTGTGGAGCTATGTAACGTATGATGGCAACCTTGGACAGTAGTAGGCCAAGTATCAATGAGGTTGATGTAAATGTCACAACTTCCTTCAACTCCATGGTAAGTTGGTCAGTAAGGTTTATGCCCCTAAATATTAATGTAATTTGTTACTTATATATATAAAGCATGGCTTTGAGTCCTCACACTAAGCCCGACTTACGAGATTGAGGCAGTCAGTACTATTATATTTTATTGCACCTGACATGATTGCAATAATTTTATCATTAAATGAACTGTGCTTGGAACAAAGCCTGAACACTGATTCATAGAAAATTAGAGTCACTCATTAATTTCTATGTACAGGGAACATAGCCGATTCTGAATACAGGAACTTAAGTTCAATGGCACAGAGGGTACAGTGTCGGACTCTCCATTGAGAGGTTCCTGTTTCGAATCCTCTTGCCGTCAATTTGAACCTTTGGTAAGTTAGTTCACTTCACATTGCTCCAATTCATTCAGCGACATGATTACTATGAATGAATACCTAGCAGAAGACAGATTTGTGAACGAATAGTCTTTGTGCAGTAATTGCAGCATGACTGAATGCTTCCCGGAGAGGTCTGGATGATGTTTGTTTGAACAGGTCTGCTGGGAGTCAATTGTAAACCACTTTGTAAAGTCCTAAAGACTGGACACTGCACTATATAAGACCTTACATTTATGGTTCCCTTAAACTGATTGCCATGAAGAATTTCCCTAATACGGGAAGAACAAAACTAAGGAATGTCATTAAATAGCAGTAAAGATACCCTATAAAATGAAAGCAATGTAAGTTTGAAGAAAGCTCATGTTAAAATTGTGTTTCATGTCATGAGAAAACAATAAATTTCTTTGTGGAGCGCAGTAGCGCAGCAGCTAGAGCTTCGGAGTCTCGAATGAGAGAACCCGGGTTCGAATCCTGTGCGGCGCTGTCGAACATTGGGCAAGTTCGTTCTCTCTACGTTGCTCCAGTTCATTCAGCTGTATGAATGAATACCTGGCTATAGATAGTGGTGGATATTCGTGTAATAGTTTAATAGTCTTTGCGCATTAATTGCAACGTGGCTGGATACTTCCTAGAGAAATCGAGATGGTGTTTGATTGAACAGGTCTGCCAGGTAGTAAAGTGTAAAGCACTTTGAGCAGTCCTGTGAACTGGATACTGCACTGTATAAGAACTTACCTTTAAGAACTTACCTTTTATGTTCTTAGAAAATAAACAAGTATAGCCACATTTAGTATTGTTTACATGTTCCAATAGATCAATTTGAGAACTTCAGTTTCATGAGTTAAGTTTGTAAACTGAATAATTTTGGTGTGTGATTGTGACACTCGGTGATGCCACTATATCTATGACAGAACATGACGGGAATGATGCCAGGTGGGAGTGCACCCCCTACTCCGGGCGATATCAGTCTGGTGCGGGGCGACAATCGCATGTTGAAGGCGCGACTACGACAGCTGCAGGATGACCTACAGGCAGAACAAGGTACTACTTCACTTTGTTTTCTTTTACACCTACAGTCCGAGCAAAGTTACTGCTTCAGTTTGTCATCTCCCCCTTGATCTGTTGTGGGGGGTTGACAACACTTGGTCCGTTCTGCTCAGTCTATGATTCATCTCCAACTGTCCCTGTCTTCTGTCATCATGTCCCACAAGTTCAGACTTGCCCTTTTGAGATCTCACTTCACACTGTCTCTTGGTCTTGGACTTCGTCTTTTCTTTGTCTCATCTCTTCTTCTGTTTCCAGGCTCGCTGTATACATCTGTCTTCACTCATACTCTGTACTGGTCGTCTTGCCCGTCTTTACCAACTGTCTATTGTATGCATTCAGAAGTGTTTTGTACATTGGATTGTCATAGGTTGTTCAGAAGTGTTGTATGCATTGGATTGTTACAGGTTGTTCAGAAGTGTTGTGTCACTTGTGTGCATTGGATTGTCACAGGTTGTTCAGAAGTGTTGCGTCCATTAGATTGTCACAGGTTGTTCAGAAGTGTTGCATCCATTAAATTGTCACAGGTTGTTCAGAAATATTGTGTGCATTGGATTGTCACAGATTGTTCAGAAGTATTATGTGCACTGGATTGTCACAGATTGTTCAGAAGTATTGTGTGCATTGGATTGTCACAGATTGTTCAGAAGTTTTTTGTGCATTGGATTGTCACAGGTTGTTCAGAAGTGTTGTGTTTACAGATACAGTGTCCTCTCTGCGCATGCGACTGAACGCTGGTGAGAGAGAGAGACTTGATAACATGGCCAAGACAAGTGATGAGGTAATCCGACCATTCTACGCCATCTCTCACCACATCACTAATGAGTCATCATTCAGAGGATATCACAGAATATTTAGATTATTTGTTTTTTTCAGCACAGGGCTATGCTTACAAGTACTCCTTCTTCATTGAGTTCCTGTAAAAACCTACTGTAAGACTTGATGGGAACTGTACAGTAGGTCAAAGACAAGACATGTAACAACTTGTCACAATGAGGTCAACCCTGAATCGTTATCTCGAGTACAGAACTCAAAAACATTAACACGGTCGTCTGTGTTAAATAAATAATGATCTCTCCCCACGACCATATCCCCCTCATCTTAAAGACTACTGACACATTAGCCACCTTAAGTAGTAGATATATTAACTGTAGCATTTTACTTCAAAGGATCACACTCCATGTAAAATTTCATATTTTAATTAACTAACAATAGTGTTCAGTATATTATATATATGATAGATATAATGAAACATGAATCATGTTCAGTATATTATATCTATGATAGATATAATATACTGAACAGGATTCATGTTCAGTCTATGTGAAAATAAGTTCACATAAGATCAGCATGAATGACGGTAACTACAGCACTCTTACAAAATGTCAACAGAGTTGTTTTGTGGAATGTCTCACAGAAAATTGAATTATAGATTTATTTCTTCTAATAAATAATCTATTACATTGTGCAACAAAGTAGTTTGACTGAATAGAAAGTAATACTTTTTATAACATTTGAATTAATTGATTAAAGTCAGTCTAATGTCCAATACAAACCCTAAAACCGGTAATTTAATTGATCGATTAACGTCCATCTAATGTCCAATTAAAACCCTAAAACTGGTAAGAATCCTGAACCAGCGGCAAACTTTAAAGAATAAAGCCTTGTAGTTTTTTCTTCTAAATGGTCGTAAATGAACCCCGCGAGGTTTGGCGCCCGAGATGCAAGTGTAAAGGAGGAAAAGTTTAATATGCACGCATTTTGTAGCTCGATTATAGTGAAACGTATCCTCCCATAGGTGAGCCGTCTAGACAGCACTGTGGCTCGACTACGGGCACAGTTGGAACGTGGTGAGGCCGTCCGACAAAACCATGAGTTTGAGATGGCCAAACTTAACCGCCAGGTGGCGCAAGAGCGGCGTCGTGCAGCTGAAAGAGAGGCTGGCATGTCCGATGCCAATGATGTGCTCAGACGTATGTATTTTGTTTGGTGGTCATCACCAGGATCCATTTGCGGAAAGCCAATGGAATATGGAATTTTAAATGTTCAGGTTGTCAAAATCTGCCGTTGGTTTAGTAACATTTAAAAAATAGCCGAGTATGAAATGATCAGTGTATTAAATGGTAAGGTTATGAAATGACCTTCTTGTGAAATGGCAAGGTTATGAAATGACCTGAGAGTGAAATTGCCAGGTTATGAAATGTCCTGCATGTGAAATGACATGGGTGTGAAATGGTCATTTTATGATATGACTTGAATGTAAAAATGGCGTAAGGCACAGTTGTAAAATGATCCAGGGTATTACGTGATTTGGGTGTGAAATGGCCAAGTTGTGAAATTCCCCGTTTTTTTTATAATAAGTTCTGAAGTTCTTTCTTGCACTTTGCAGAGAAGATTGTTGAGTTGAGTCACCAGGTGGAGCAGCTGTGTGTCGAGACCGAAGCAATGAAGAGTAGCACGAATCAGGAGCAAGCGCAACTTGGTGACCTCCTAGAGATGAAGGTCAGAGGTCATTCAGTGTTGCCCTCATATCTGAAGGCTTCGCCGTGCCAATATGTCCTCTACATTTCACTTGTTATTAAGACAGGATGTCATTTTGTTTGCTATATATATATGTATATATATAATATATACATATATATATACACACAATTTATATAATTTTATTAATATGCTAACTTTGCAGCATTGTATGTCTATCCCAATTGCTGATGTCCACTTTCCTCTTTCTGTGTTCATCCAATTTCTACCAATTAGCTATGTATTTGAACAAACCCAGTGGTAGTTGTTTAGTGATTCCCCAGGAGGCATTACTGTGTACATTACTATTATGTAAAAATCATAATCTGCAGCAAGCAATGCCATAATTGGTGAGAGCAAAGAAGTAAATGGTCATGGGAACAACTTCGCTGGTCTTGGTTTGTTGCTTCACAGTTGAGTATAAGTCAGGTTAGAGTAACGCACTTCATTTAATACTTTATTTTTTTATTCATTTAATTATTTATATGCAATTTATTGCCCTTCAACATGTTATTTGTTATTTCAGTTTTTTTTCAGTTGATTAAATTTTGTAGCTATCTTTATAAATATCTTGATGTATTCATGTTTTAAGTCATGTGAGGGAAATACCGTACTTGATATTCATCACCATGACAACATATAATTAGGCACTTGTGTATATTTGTATATGTTTACATATTTGGTTCTAGGGACCTTCCTGGAAAGATCACTTGACCTAAATGTGTTTTGCATTGGCAATTATGAGTTGACATATGGGTGACTATTGGGGGTAGTTTTTCTGTTGTCATAGTACTGCAGTAGCAGATATTGTATTATAGCAAAAAAGTTATTATTGTAGTAGTCAGGGGCAGATCCAGAAAACGAGTCTAGGGGGGTACAAAAACCTCCACTGGCAGCCAAACCAAATGGTGTACCGGTAGTAGAAATGTTTTTGCTGCCGCACCGCCGTAACTTCAGCCGCTATCTCGGCTGGATTGGTGACATCGGAAGATGGGGGGAGGGGGTGCTGTTAACAATTTTTTGTCGCTCTGCAGCCATAACTTTACCTTATTATAACCTTTACTGGTGCACATTTCAAACGGTCTAGGGGGACACGGTCACGTGGGCCCATTATAAAAGGTGTGCTGCTAATTTTGTCAGCTATAATTACTAATGATGTACTGTAGGTTATAACTATTAATAGTTAAATCTACTATCGATAGTACACTATCGTCTGTGGTGATGTATTGATAGTTGAACATACCGTTACACTCTACTGAGGCAATATGCTGTGTGTTGTAGGAGAAAGCGTTGTCGAGCTGTCAGGAGGAACAGGATCTCCTGGTGACAGAGAAAGAGAAACTGGAGGTCATAGTTCAACAGCGAGACAAGTATGTCAATTCTATCATCTCGACCAATGGGATTTTTAGGATATGCTTATGAAGTTATTGATTGAAGTATCTTGTTCAGTTATGGAAATATTACACAATTCCACTGTTGTTTAAAAACTTACCTTCAGAACCTTGTTTATCCATCTTAGCTTTGCGGCACATCTATCCATCTGTTGACAACCGTAAGCCCGCAGCACACTAGCCGATTTTTGGTTGGGTGACTCCCAGACCTGTTATGTCTCCCGCTTTTCGCGGGAGACTCCCGCTTTTGGCACCTGTCTCCCGTTCTCCCGCGCCTGAGACAAAATCTCCAGTATATCATTCCTCCTTCCGTTTTTGATTTTTTACCTCCCAAATTTCAAACAATATGCCCCGTTTTTATAGGTAAATATTTCCTTGGTTTTTGTCACAGTGGAAACCTTCTGAATCGCAAATTTATTTTGGTTACTAGTGTTGTTCCATTTTTATTTACCCGACACACCGGAAATGCGGACATTTTAATTGGATGAAAATTATCACGTGGTCTCGAAACAGCGAATCGCATCCGTTCTATGAAAACATTTGAATGTCATTTGACCTATATAAGCAAGCCCGCAATCAGGTGCGACCACTGCTCAGATCGATATGGCGCCACCGTAAGGGAACAAGAAACCAGCTTTGCCTCGACCTCGTTCAAAGAAGAAATACGCAGCGAAATTCTTGGATAAGTTGTAGTGACAGAGGGTTGTCGCATGCATTTTGTCGTATTTTAGTGTTGCCGCAGGAGTGAAATACGATGCCATTCGCCATGCGACAACACATCACAACATGTGAGTCTCGATCGTGCTTCACAGGCAAACGATCGCGTTACATCATTTTTCGTCAACCCCAAAGACCAGGAGATCACCAGGCGTGTCATCGTTGCCGAGACTCTCTTTGCGAATATGGTTGCGGAGCATAACCTGTCGTTTCTGCTCGCGGACCATTTCACGAAAGTCGTGTTCCCTGACAGTGAAACCGCAAAGAAGTTTTCCTGTGGGCGGCAGAAGATGATCATTATTGTGAGAAGCGCTATCGCCCCAGAACGAAACAAGTGTGTCATCAAGCAGTGCCAGACAAGTCGTTTTTTTCCCTGATGACGGACGAAAGCAATGACAGCTCCTCATCGAAAAACCTCATCATCCTAGTGCGGTATTTCGACCGAGACGCAGGCAAGGCTGTGACCAGATTCCTCGATATGCCGACATGCAATATCGGCACAGGTGAATTGATCTTCAACATGATCAGTGAATCACTTGGGTAAGTAGCCGGATTTACTGTAATCTATAGTGAATTTATGTCTTATATAGTGATGCCATTAATGAGACCTATTAAGCTTAGGCCTGTTATAAAGACAAACTTGGATTCACGTTAATATTGATGTTCTTTCTAATTAATTGTGGGTGAGGAATTTTCAGTTTGGGTTTAAAACTGCATTATTAAATGGGTAGGGTTATGTTTATATTATCCCAGATGCCATGAAGTTGCTTTGAAGATTTGTGGTGCTCATTAAAATAATATAACTATTAACGGTTTACAATGTATTAACAACAATATTATGTATTTTATGTCACATCTATTTTCACTAAATTTGTTACTATTTCAATTAACTTGCACACTCTTATGTTTCAGGTCACGGTCCATCCCATGGAAGAACGTCATCGGTTTCTGCTCAGACAATTGCAGTGTCATGAAAGGGAGGCACAACTCTGTGCTGTCCAGGGTGTGTGAGGTGCAGCCAGCAGTGTTTGACATCGGCTGTATGTGTCATCTCGCACACCTGTGTTGTGTCGCTGGAGTTAAGAAGTTAGCTGTCCACGTTGAGGAACTTCTCACTGACATCCACCACCATTTCTTTCAAAGGTAACTTTCCCCTCTTTGAAAGTATCACCAACTATGTCCATAACATGTGCATTGTATACAAGCAACTTGTGGTAACTTTAAAACAGCATATCGTCTGTATTTTCTGCATGTAATGTTAAGAACATTAATGCTACTGCATTTGTTACTGGCAGGTTGGACTATTGCAGTTAGATCGGTTAAAAACTTTACAATATTCTGTCGATGTTGAAAAACTTATCTTTTTTCATCCATTTGTTGACAACTTATCTATTTTGAGATTCAATACCACATTTCAGGTATGGGTAATATGGAAATTTTTCATTTTGGTAAAGTTTATAATGTTTTTCTTTTCAGAAACACAAACCATATTATAATTGCACTTTACAGGGTGATGGAGAGATATGGAGACAGCTGATTCAACTTGCTGTACATTAAATGATGATGTCTTGACATTAATTTTTACTATTTTTCTGCAGGCGGATGAAGCTCGCATTGGTGCGTTGATACCGGAGATGATGAGACTCCTGAGAAAGTTCTTGGGAAAGTTTGTGAGGGTTGCCGTCATCAAGGACTGCAACAATGACCTCACAAAGGTTGACATATGCCTGGACAACCAGCTGACGGATGAATACGTCGCCATCGGAATGAAGGCTCGGGCACTGCTGAACTCTGCCGATGAAAAGAAATTCTTCAGGTATTTAAAAACATAATTAGGTTGAAAATGTATTGCTTAATATGCTGTTTCTTTTCAGGTTTTACTTTTTTTGCACTATACTTAATATGTTAACGTTCTGTTTATAGGAGTGTTCGAGGCTTTTTTGTAGCAGTTGTGGAGAAGATGCTACAGCGCTTCCCGTTCCACGACACAACACTCACGGACATGGCCATTCTGAACCCGAGCAAGGAGATCAGAGAAGGATGCAATGTGTCCTCAGGTAATTATTACCAGAATTATTTGGTACATGCTTACTTAGGTTAAAAATTAAGATAGGAAATGAAGTAATAAGAAATTGCAGAAAACAAGGATAGGTGGATGCATATATTGTATAGAGGAGAGGGTGAAACAGACCGGATGATGTGGCTACATCTTGCAAGGTATCAAGGTGTGTTTGAAAGGACGGAAGTTGATTACATTTCTGATGTGATTACACGTGTATTTTTTGCAAGCTCTTTTAAGATGAATTTGAAATTAATCAATTTTCATTAATTTTTTCAGTGGTCAACCTTGCCAAACGTTTCTCGCTGGTAGAGGATTGTGATCTGGCCACGCTGGAGGACAAGTTCCTGGACTGCCAACTGAGCCCATCCGCTGAGCTACCACCCTTCAATCCAGGCGAAACAAGGATCGACTCCTTCAGGGGGGACATGGCAAGATCAATGACCAGCACAGGGAGCCATCGGTTTGCCACCTTGTGTGCTGTTGTGCTGCCACAGCTGAGTCTCCCAAACAGCCATGCAGACAGCGAGAGGGGGTTTTCTATGGTTAAAAAAATAGAGACAGACTGTAGGTCAGAACTTGTGTCCACAATCTGTGGACTGCAAGCTGAACACTGATTATTCATGTTTTGAATTCCAGCCTTCAGATCAGCTGCTGAAGTCTGCAAAGTCTGCTACATGGGACTATGTGAAGGCCCACCCTTCACATGATAAGGTGTGAGCTGTTTTGCCAATGCACAACCCACATTATGGTGTTATTGTGTAATTTGTTAACTATGCTTAACATTATAAAGTGAGAGCTGTTTTGCAGCCTGATTATGGTATTATTGAGTAATGTTTGAACTGTGTTTAACATTATAATGTGAGAGCTGTTTTGCAGCCAGGTTATGGTATTATTGAGTAATTTTTTAACTGTGTTTAACAGTATAAAGTGATAGCTGTTTTGCAGCCAGGTTATGGTATTATTGACTGTATGACTTTTTGCATAATTTAGAAATACTTACTATTTTATTGCCTATTTGTATTTCATAAATTTTATTTGGCATTTTCAGGTGCTCACTGCTTGTTCTCTCTGTCTGGATTCTTGTTGGTTTCTTTTTACATAATGGATCCTGGTGAATTATATTTAATTTAGATAAATGTTTAAACAGATCTTTCTACCTTCTCTGGGTATTCCTTTCATCACCATGCTACAGTGTATTGTTTGTAGCATTGCATGTTGTGTATATACTGTATAGTGATCTGATGTTGTTCAAATAAAGTATTTTTTTACATTTACTGTGGGTCTTTATATTTTACGTTCAACCGCCATGCGATGGAATCGATATTTAGTAGCTTGATTTTACTCGCGCACAAATCTCCAGCTTTGTCATTTCAGAAACTTAACAGATCTGGTGACTCCAGATTTTTCAACGGGGTTAAATTTGACACCAACATTTTGTCGCGACAAGCTAAGGTGCACAAAGTTAGGCAGTTCAACTGTATATTGGGCTCAAATATTTATAAAATGAATGGATTGAATTTGCAAGTACAAAGACACAGATCAGATGCTATGGCTACTGTCAGTGTTGGCTGTTGCTAATAATAACAATCATGCTAGACTTATCCACTTCCTATGCTGTGACTTTTCTATAGTCCACTGCCCGGAATTCAACATTTTGCTTGACATCGTGGCCATGGCACTGGGAGGCTGCCATGTCTACAATGATGTGTGCGCATGCAGGTTTCCCATTGGTTGCTAGTCGTGTGAGCCGTGACAATTTATCGGTGTCCGCAGTACACTAGCCGACAAGTGAAGATTATTTGTCGGATGTCGAAAAATCGGCTGGTGTACTGCTAATCTATTTTGAGATTAACCAACCTGTTTGTTTTGATGCACCTCTAAACTTGGTTTCCAATTGTATCGGCATTCGCCACTTTAATGTGACGGATCAGTGTGGTTCAGACCAGACTTCACAAAATGAAGGAAAATAAGTATTTTAATTTATTGCCATTTAAAAACAGTCTACTATCAGTTTGAATAATACAATTATGCAAAATGTCAATAGGCCACCTATTTTCTTGTTGGTTTTGGAAAAATAGTGGTTACTTTTAAATGATTTTTTTCTCAAAAGATGAATGCTTTGCTTTGATTCAACCACATATAGCTGGCTCATGACTGACTTACAGGGATCATATTGGTATCATTGTAACACTGAAATGTTGCAATTTTTCCTGATGCTCGTAAATCCACACTGACAAAATGTACCTTAAGGTCTGTACTTTTGTGACGTGTCACATATTTGGTTGTAAATCCTGTCTAATATCCCTCTTTTTCACCTGTTTTCATCTTGTTCCAGCACCATCGTTGAGCTCAATGGGGGGATACAAGAACTAGAAGGTGAGACAACAAGTGTGATCCAGCAACGCCATGATAACAAAGAATATCATACAGCATATGAGAATTATAGTTTTGTAATGTGCGCTTCAGTTTTAGAATATGTAGGTAAGACAGATTTTATTTTTTTCCCAGAGGGTATAGTTTAGGATAGATCTAGGCATTTGAGTGCTTCTTTTCAAGTTAGTATGAGTGTGTTGACATGCCAATATGCCTTTGCCCTTCGCGAACTTTATCACTTTTTGAGAGTGCCAAACCCAAGGAAAACACTTCACCAGATGAAGATCAGTTGTAACTGACTAGATGTAATCCAGTTACACCTTATTACATTAGATACAATTACATTTCATTTTCAAAAACACTTAAACAAATTCAAAATAATTACATAATTTCAAAACCAAAATCAATTATAAATACAGTTGTGTTGCCTGTAATTGATTACAATGATGTAATTTAACCAAACCTTGGTACTGACTGTGTAGAAGATGTATTCAAAAGCTAAGATGGCGAGTGTCTGTTGTGAATATTCCTTCAGTACACATTGCCATCGCGTAGTGCTAAGTTGAACTCGACCCTCATACTAATGTTTGCGTACTGTACACAGGTGAATGGGTGGAAGTGTATTGTTATTACTTGACAGTAATGTTTGCGTACTGTACACAGGTGAATGGGTGGAAGTGTATTGTTATTACTTGACAGTAATGTTTGCGTACTGTACACAGGTGAACGGGCGGAAGTGTACTGTTATTACTTGACAGTAATGTTTGCGTTCTGTACACAGGTGAACGGGTGGAAGTGTATTGTTATTACTTGACAGTAATGTTTGCGTACTGTACACAGGTGAATGGGTGGAAGTGTATTGTTATTACTTGACAGTAATGTTTGCGTACTGTACACAGGTGAATGGGCGGAAGTGTATTGTTATTACTTGACAGTAATGTTTGCGTACTGTATACAGGTGAATGGGTGGAAGTGTATTGTTATTAATTGACAGTAATGTTTGCGTACTGTATACAGGTGAATGGGTGGAAGTGTATTGTTATTACTTGACAGTAATGTTTGTGTTCTGTACACAGGTGAACGGGTGGAAGTGTATTGTTATTACTTGACAGTAATGTTTGCGTACTGTACACAGGTGAACGGGCGGAAGTGTACTGTTATTACTTGACAGTAATGTTTGCGTTCTGTACACAGGTGAACGGGTGGAAGTGTATTGTTATTACTTGACAGTAATGTTTGCGTACTGTACACAGGTGAATGGGTGGAAGTGTATTGTTATTACTTGACAGTAATGTTTGCGTACTGTACACAGGTGAATGGGCGGAAGTGTATTGTTATTACTTGACAGTAATGTTTGCGTACTGTATACAGGTGAATGGGTGGAAGTGTATTGTTATTACTTGACAGTAATGTTTGCGTACTGTACACAGGTGAACGGGCGGAAGTGTACTGTTATTACTTGACAGTAATGTTTGCGTTCTGTACACAGGTGAACGGGTGGAAGTGTATTGTTATTACTTGACAGTAATGTTTGCGTACTGTACACAGGTGAATGGGTGGAAGTGTATTGTTATTACTTGACAGTAATGTTTGCGTACTGTACACAGGTGAATGGGCGGAAGTGTATTGTTATTACTTGACAGTAATGTTTGCGTACTGTATACAGGTGAATGGGTGGAAGTGTATTGTTATTAATTGACAGTAATGTTTGCGTACTGTATACAGGTGAATGGGTGGAAGTGTATTGTTATTACTTGACAGTAATGTTTGTGTTCTGTACACAGGTGAACGGGTGGAAGTGTATTGTTATTACTTGACAGTAATGTTTGTGTACTGTACACAGGTGAACGGGCGGAAGTGTATTGTTATTACTTGACAGTAATGTTTGCGTACTGTTCACAGGTGAATGGGTGAAAGTGTATTGTTATTACTTGACAGCAATGTTTGCGTACTGTACACAGGTGAACGGGTGGAAGTGTATTGTTATTACTTGACAGTAATGTTTGCGTACTGTACACAGGTGAACGGGCGGAAGTGTATTGTTATTACTTGACAGTAATGTTTGCGTGCTGTATACAGGTGAATGGGTAGAAGTGTATTGTTATTACTTGACAGTAATGTTTGCGTACTGTACACAGGTGAATGGGCGGAAGTGTACTGTTATTACTTGACAGTAATGTTTGCGTACACAGGTGAACGGGTGGAAGTGTATTGTTATTACTTGACAGTAATGTTTGCGTACTGTACACAGGTGAACGGGTGGAAGTGTATTGTTATTACTTGACAGTAATGTTTGCGTGCTGTACACAGGTGAATGGGTGGAAGTGTATTGTTATTACTTGACAGTAATGTTTGCGTACAGTACACTGGTGAACGGGCGGAAGTGTACTGTTATTACTTGACAGTAATGTTTGCGTGCTGTACACAGGTGAATGGGTGGAAGTGTATTGTTATTACTTGACAGTAATGTTTGCGTACTGTACACAGGTGAACGGGCGGAAGTGGCGGACGTGTTGCGTAAACAGATGCAGGAGAATGACTTGTTGAAGGAAAGAGAGGATCGGCTGAAGACTGAAATGGAGGTAGGTCTCCTGGCACACTTGTCATTTTATCCTGTTCGTGATGCCCTATGATGCAGACAACAGAACCACTACACAATACTTGTAGCAGTTTGCAACATTTGGTGGTGTCGGGAACTATTTTTGTTTGTTCCATTGAATGTTTTGTTTTTAAGGGATTGCCCTAGCAACATAAAAGTAAAGCCCAAGATGCACAAAAATGTTTTTGTTCGACCCGATGTCAGTGTTATGTTTACTTGGTTTGGTGTCAGTCAGTTAGTATATCCTCGTGTCCAACTAAAATTGAGGTTAGTCGGTGTCAATTTGACAGTCCGTACATGGCCTTGAAAACCTTGAATTGCACCCATTTCAAGGCCTTGATATCCTTGAATTCTGGCTTGCACCCTTTAGGCTCTGTCTCAGGCCTTTGTTCACTGGTAGCCAGTAGCCCTGCTGATCTCAGCCTGAGACCCATGTTCCCTTATCTGCTTATTTTGCATAATCTATGGCCCTGCTGTTGGCTAGAGTTGCCCACTGACCCTGGTAGCCCCAGTTCACCAGTAGCCCCTCTGGCTGGGGAGCACTTTTGCTGCTTATCAGCTTATATAACACAATAGTTGCCCAAGGACTCCTTTTTATGATGCAGGTCTTCCGGTTAATTCAAATTGATCTTCCTTGACCAATCACTTTTATGGGTATGGATGTTACATACTTAGATTTAGCAGGTCATGCATCTATAGATCATGAGGCAGTCAAAGTATTCCACCCAGATCTGTTATTTGTCAGCATTTTGATGTCACTCCATCTTTTGTTGACCGCCTGTAGGTAAGAAGCTGGTGCCTGTTCATTCTCAGTTAAATAGCCTTGAATTTTCCTTCCAATAGCTGCAGTCGGGGTGAGTCAGTGTAATGTACACACTTCAGTTGGGGTGAGTCAGTGTAATGTACACACTTCAGTTGGGGTGAGTCAGTGTAATGTACACACTGCAGTCAGAGCGAGTCAGTGTAATGTACACACTTCAGTCGGGGTGAGTCAGTGTAATGTACACACTGCAGTCAGAGTGAGTCAGTGTAATATACACACTGCAGTCAGAGTGAGTCAGTGTAATGTACACACTGCAGTCAGAGTGAGTCAGTGTAATGTACACACTTCAGTCGGGGTGAGTCAGTGTAATGTACACACTGCAGTCAGAGTGAGTCAGTGTAATGTACACACTGCAGTCAGAGTGAGTCAGTGTAATGTACACACTGCAGTCGGGGTGAGTCAGTGTAATCTACACACTGTAGTCAGAGTGAGTCAGTGTAATGTACACACTTCAGTTGGGGTGAGTCAGTGTAATGTACACACTTCAGTCGGAGTGAGTCAGTGTAATGTACACACTTCAGTTGGGGTGAGTCAGTGTAATGTACACAGTGCAGTCAGAGGGAGTCAGTGTAATGTACACACTTCAGTTGGGGTGAGTCAGTGTAATGTACACACTGCAGTCAGAGCGAGTCAGTGTAATGTACACACTTCAGTCGGGGTGAGTCAGTGTAATGTACACACTGCAGTCAGAGTGAGTCAGTGTAATGTACACACTGCATTCAGAGTGAGTCAGTGTAATGTACACACTGCAGTCAGAGTGAGTCAGTGTAATGTACACACTGCAGTCGGGGTGAGTCAGTGTAATCTACACACTGTAGTCAGAGTCAGTGTAATGTACACACTTCAGTTGGGGTGAGTCAGTGTAATGTACACACTTCAGTCGGAGTGAGTCAGTGTAATGTACACACTTCAGTTGGGGTGAGTCAGTGTAATGTACACACTTCAGTCGGAGTGAGTCAGTGTAATGTACACACTTCAGTTGGGGTGAGTCAGTGTAATGTACACAGTGCAGTCAGAGGGAGTCAGTGTAATGTACACACTTCAGTTGGGGTGAGTCAGTGTAATGTACACACTGCAGTCAGAGTGAGTCAGTGTAATGTACACACTTCAGTCGGGGTGAGTCAGTGTAATGTACACACTGCAGTCAGAGTGAGTCAGTGTAATGTACACACTGCAGTCAGAGTGAGTTAGTGTAATGTACACACTTCAGTTGGGGTGAGTCAGTGTAATGTACACACTTCAGTCGGAGTGAGTCGGTGTAATGTACACACTTCAGTTGGGGTGAGTCAGTGTAATGTACACACTGCAGTCAGAGTGAGTTAGTGTAATGTACACACTTCAGTTGGGGTGAGTCAGTGTAATGTACACACTTCAGTCAGGGTGAGTCAGTGTAATGTACACACTGCAGTCAGAGTGAGTCAGTATAATGTACACACTGAAGTCGGAGTGAGTCAGTGTAATGTACACACTTCAGTCAGGGTGAGTCAGTGTAATGTACACACTGCAGTCGGGGTGAGTCAGTGTAATGTACACACTGCAGTCAGAGTGAGTCAGTGTAATGTACACACTGCAGTCAGAGTGAGTCAGTGTAATGTACACACTGCAGTCAGAGTGAGTCAGTGTAATGTACACACTGCAGTCGGGGTGAGTCAGTGTAATCTACACACTGTAGTCAGAGTCAGTGTAATGTACACACTTCAGTTGGGGTGAGTCAGTGTAATGTACACACTTCAGTCGGAGTGAGTCAGTGTAATGTACACACTTCAGTTGGGGTGAGTCAGTGTAATGTACACACTTCAGTCGGAGTGAGTCAGTGTAATGTACACACTTCAGTTGGGGTGAGTCAGTGTAATGTACACAGTGCAGTCAGAGGGAGTCAGTGTAATGTACACACTTCAGTTGGGGTGAGTCAGTGTAATGTACACACTGCAGTCAGAGTGAGTCAGTGTAATGTACACACTTCAGTCGGGGTGAGTCAGTGTAATGTACACACTGCAGTCAGAGTGAGTCAGTGTAATGTACACACTGCAGTCAGAGTGAGTTAGTGTAATGTACACACTTCAGTTGGGGTGAGTCAGTGTAATGTACACACTTCAGTCGGAGTGAGTCGGTGTAATGTACACACTTCAGTTGGGGTGAGTCAGTGTAATGTACACACTGCAGTCAGAGTGAGTCAGTGTAATGTACACACTTCAGTCAGGGTGAGTCAGTGTAATGTACACACTGCAGTCAGAGTGAGTCAGTATAATGTACACACTGAAGTCGGAGTGAGTCAGTGTAATGTACACACTTCAGTCAGGGTGAGTCAGTGTAATGTACACACTGCAGTCGGGGTGAGTCAGTGTAATGTACACACTGCAGTCAGAGTGAGTCAGTGTAATGTACACACTTCAGTCAGGGTGAGTCAGTGTAATGTACACACTGCAGTCGGGGTGAGTCAGTGTAATGTACACACTGCAGTCAGAGTGAGTCAGTGTAATGTACACACTTCAGTTGGGGTGAGTCAGTGTAATGTACACACTTCAGTCGGTGTGAGTCAGTGTAATGTACACACTTCAGTTGGGGTGAGTCAGTGTAATGTACACACTGCAGTCGGGGTGAGTCAGTGTAATGTACACACTGCAGTCGGGGTGAGTCAGTGTAATGTACACACTTCAGTTGGGGTGAGTCAGTGTAATGTACACACTGCAGTCGGGGTGAGTCAGTGTTATGTACACACTGAAGTCGGGGTGAGTTGGTGTAATGTACACACTGCAATTGAGGTGAGTCAGTGTAATGTACACACTGAAGTCGGAGTGAGTCAGTGTAATGTACACAGTTCAGTCAGGGTGAGTCAGTGTAATGTACACACTGCAGTCAGGGTGAGTCGAGTGTATGAACAGACCAAGCCAGTCTGACTCAGTTTGGTCAAGTGAAAAGTGCCTGTGTATTCTGGGCTAGTTAATTTCACACCAGTGGTTTTGATCGTCATGTTTACAAAATATGTCTTTCTACATGTGTGGTCAAATGTATATTTAAAAGATGGCACTGCATTGTTTATTGTTCATGCTCTGATAGACAGATTCTTCACTTCCGGTTCTTAACTTGTGACTATAGTATGCACATATATGTAAACAAAAATTCCAAGTCTTGTCCTCTTTGCTCAGGTGTCCACTGCAGACAGTTGTAGACAAACTGGCGGAAAGTCATTCAGAACTTTTTAAGAAAGTTTTTGTTATGGACAAATAAATTGGTAGTAAAACTAAAAGCATATATTTTTTGTACTGCATTAATAAGCTTTCAGCGAGCATTATGCCTTGTTGACAGCCCCGTCTGGTGGTGTTGTGGGAACTAATCACTCATGACGGGGTCAGTTCATACCAACAATTACCAGGTGGCACTGTCAAAGAATCGGTGATGGTGAAAGACGTGCAAAACTTGTCTAAAGCCTTGAACTTGGAGATAAACAATACATCTAGGTTGAATGAGTGATTGTATTTTGTCAGACATATATATATTTATATATATATATATTTAGTTACTTCTTGAAGCCATTATCTGTCCTGTAGGGTGCTACAAAACCTTTGTCCTGTAGACTGCATCGTAAAGCTATGTCCTGTAAGATGTTTCAATATGTTTTTCTGGTAGGCAGCTTCAAAACATTTGTTCTATGGCTGCCTCATAGCCTCTGTCCCATTGGCTACTTCAATGCTCTGTTGCATCTTGCAGGCTGCGTCGAAGAGAATCTTGTGTTTGGAGGAGAGCATTGAGGCTGAGAGAGCCGCTCACCTGGAGTCAAAGTTCAACTCAGAGATTGTTCAGGTGAGTTAAATAGTTCCAGTCCGTCTGCAGGTAAACCACAATAGTCACCATTCATTAACGCAGTCTCTGCAACTCAATTATTGAACCAACATTAAATTTGCAATAGGGTAAATGAAGTATATAATATTATATCCGGATGTTACACAATGTGTGTGTGTTCTAGTTCTAGTTGTTTTAGTTGTTTTCGGCAACGTTGTATTAACTGACTAGTCTGTGTATATGTATTGTGGTTACAATGTTATGGTCTTACAAGGTCTCATTCAACTAGTCAGCCTTTTTCAGAACATTATCGTCAAACCGACCTTTCTATGCTGGCACTGAGGGTAGTCACTGCCAGGGTGCATGTCGTCCTCAGTCGGTCTTTTATGTCAAAAATTGTGACGGGACCGACATTAACGTTATCTCTGAGTCACGAGGGATACACAGTCCCCAATGTTGAGAGCCAGGTTTTTACACAAAATATCATGCCTGCCCGGTCCGGGTTTCGAACTCAGAGCGCTGGCATGCCAGGCGGATGTGCTACCACTACACTATCGCACACTCGCTATACTATCGTGCACGTATGTGCGTATGATTTAATAGAGTACTATGTGTCATCTATACTGTCACTATCGTCAGTAATGTCATCCTTACATCGTTACTGTAATGTGTAATTATTCTGTCATGTCACGGGTACTGTCATCACATCATTACTGTAATGTGTAATTATTTCTGTCATTATATCACAGTTACTCTCATCACATCATCATTACTGTAATGTGTAATTATTTCTGTCATTATGTCACAGTTACTGTCCTCACATCATTACTGTAATGTGTAATTATTTCTGTCATTATGTCACAGTTACTGTCGTCACATCATTACTGTAATGTGTAACTATTTCTGTCATTATGCCACAGTTACTGTCCTCACATCATTACTGTAATGTGTAATTATTTCTGTCATGTCACAGTTACTGTCATCACATCATTACTGTAATGTGTAATTATTTCTGTCATTATATCACAGTTACTCTCATCACATCATCATTACTGTAATGTGTAATTATTTCTGTCATTATGTCACAGTTACTCTCCTCACATCATTACTGTAATGTGTAATTATTTCTGTCATTATGTCACAGTTACTGTCGTCACATCATTACTGTAATGTGTAATTATTTCTGTCATTATGTCACAGTTACTGTCGTCACATCATTACTGTAATGTGTAATTATTTCTGTCATTATGTCACAGTTACTGTCCTCACATCATTACTGTAATGTGTAATTATTTCTGTCATTATGTCACAGTTACTGTTGTCACATCATTACTGTAATGTGTAACTATTTCTGTCATTATGTCACAGTTACTGTCATCACATAATTACTGTAATGTGTAACTATTTCTGTCATTATGTCACAGTTACTGTCATCACATCATTACTGTAATGTGTAATTATTTCTGTCATTATGTCACAGTTACTGTCATCACATCACTACTGTAATGTGTAATTATTTCTGTCATTATGTCACAGTTACTGTCATCACATCATTACTGTAATGTGTAATTATTTCTGTCATTATGTCACAGTTACTCTTATCACATCATTACTGTAAAGTGTAATTATTTATATAATTATGTCACAGTTACTGTCATCACATCATTACTGTAAGGTGTAACTATTTCTGTAATTATGTCACAGTTACTCTCATCACATCATTACTGTAATGTGTAACTATTTATGTCATTATGTCACAGTTACTGTCATCACATCATTACTGTAATGTGTAATTATTTCTGTCATTATGTCACAGTTACTCTCATCACATCATTACTGTAAAGTGTAATTATTTCTATAATTATGTCACAGTTACTGTCATCACATCATTACTGTAATGTGTAACTATTTCTGTCATTATGTCACAGTTACTCTCATCACATCATTACTGTAAAGTGTAATTATTTGTATAATTATGTCACAGTTACTGTCATCACATCATTACTGTAATGTGTAACTATTTCTGTAATTATGTCACAGTTACTGTCATCACATCATTACTGTAATGTGTAACTATTTATGTCATTATGTCACAGTTACTCTCATCACATCATTACTGTAATGTGTAATTATTTCTGTCATTATGTCACAGTTACTCTCATCACATCATTACTGTAAAGTGTAATTATTTCTATAATTATGTCACAGTTACTGTCATCACATCATTACTGTAATGTGTAACTATTTCTGTCATTATGTCACAGTTACTCTCATCACATAATTACTGTAAAGTTTAATTATTTCTATAATTATGTCACAGTTACTGTCATCACATCATTACTGTAATGTGTAATTATTTCTGTCATGTCACAGTTACTCTCATCACATCATTACTGTAAAGTGTAATTATTTATATAATTATGTCACAGTTACTGTCATCACATCATTACTGTAATGTGTAACTATTTCTGTAATGATGTCACAGTTACTTTCATCACATCATTACTGTAATGCGTAATTATTTCTGTCATTATGTCACAGTTACTCTCATCACATCATTACTGTAATGTGTAAGTATTTCTGTCATTATGTCACAGTTACTCTCATCACATCATTACTGTAATGTGTAAGTATTTCTGTTATTATGTCACGGATACTGTCATCACATCATTACTGTAATGTGTAATTGGTACTGCCATTCTGTCGTGGGTGCTGTCATTAGACATTACGGTGACTTATTTCGTGACAGTTGCGGATCCGTGACTTGGAGGGAGCTCTGAAGATGGAGCGTACAACGAAGGCAGAGATTGTGGCCAACTCGGAGCAAGTCAACCAGCAGATCAGGTGCGGCAACACTCAAAACTATTGCTGTGTGTTTGGTCATGTTAAAGAAACGTAGTTCGTAATACAGGTGTATATATCATTACAACCTGAAAAAGACATGGTTCATGAGGATTAGTGTTTTAATTTATCTGTAACTCTGTAAGGCAAAGATGTTGTGGCTGCCGATTCATTGTTTTAATATGTTTGTAACTTGGATTTATGTTTTTATTTGCTAATAACTCAGAATCCAGATCCAATCCATATGACTGCTCAAAGTGCTTTTCACTTACATGTTAAATCAAGCACCATTTTGTCTTCTGTGAGAAGCAAAGTTCGTTAACTCTACGTTGCTCCAATTCATTCAGCTGTACGAATGAGTGCATCTCTGTAGACAGTGGTGAATATTTGTGTACGAACAGTCTTCGTGCATTAATTACAGCATGGCTGAATGCTTCCCAGAGAAGTCGAGATTATGTTCAATTGAACATGTCTGCCAGGGAGTAAAGTGTAAAGTGCTGTGAGCAGTCCCGAGGACTGGATACTGCGCTATATAAGAACAGGTCTGTCAGGGAGTAAAGTGTAAAGTGCTGTGAGCAGTCCTGAGGACTGGATACTGTGCTATATAAGAACAGGTCTGTCAGGGAGTAAAGTGTAAAGTGCTGTGAGCAGTCCTGAGGACTGGATACTGTGCTATATAAGAACAGGTCTGCTAGGGAGTAAAGTGTAAAGCGCTGTGAGCAGTCCTGAGGACTGGATACTGCGCTATATAAGAACAGGTCTGTCAGGGAGTAAAGTGTAAAGTGCTGTGAGCAGTCCTGAGGACTGGATACTGCGCTATATAAGAACAGGTCTGTCAGGGAGTAAAGTGTAAAGTGCTGTGAGCAGTCCTGAGGACTGGATACTGCGCTATATAAGAACAGGTCTGTCAGGGAGTAAAGTGTAAAGTGCTGTGAGCAGTCCTGAGGACTGGATACTGCGCTATATAAGAACAGGTCTGTCAGGGAGTAAAGTGTAAAGTGCTGTGAGCAGTCCTGAGGACTGGATACTGCGCTATATAAGAACAGGTCTGTCAGGGAGTAAAGTGTAAAGTGCTGTGAGCAGTCCTGAGGACTGGATACTGCGCTATATAAGAACAGGTCTGTCAGGGAGTAAAGTGTAAAGTGCTGTGAGCAGTCCTGAGGACTGGATACTGCGCTATATAAGAACAGGTCTGTCAGGGAGTAAAGTGTAAAGTGCTGTGAGCAGTCCTGAGGACTGGATACTGCGCTATATAAGAACAGGTCTGTCAGGGAGTAAAGTGTAAAGCGCTGTGAGCAGTCCCGAGGACTGGATACTGCGCTATTTAAGAACTTACCTTTATAATGAATAAACTAAGATAAATGTAGACATCAGTAAGTTACTGTTGTGTCTTGTTGTTACTGCAGGGAGCTACAGCAGGTTTACGATGATGAGAGGAGATGCTCGAAGAAGACAAAAGACCAGATGGAGAAGTGAGTCGGTCGTATGTGTAACACTACACCTTCTGAGGACAGTTTCACTACAACACTGAGCTTATAAGAAATTCCATCTTTAAACAGAATCCACTGTTAGATTTATGGAGCTTTTTAAAAACACAAAAAGCCGCCACCGTATTCACTGAGGACAATATTTCTTTGACACACTGGCGAAAATCAACATAGTGTTTCCTCGTGTTGACAATATAAAAGGTCACTGCTAATGCTCATAAGGATATTATTGAAATGGTCCCCTGTGGTGTTTCCCGCCAATAACATCTTTGTGTTGCATTCAGTCAAACGCTGCTGTTTTTGAGCTCCAGTCAGGCAGTTTCAGATTAAGTACAAGTTTTACAGTTCTCTGCATCGTGTTTTCCAAAACAAAACAATGTTGTGGAAGCAGTTTTGGGATATTATTTGCATAATTGTTGCTGGCGATATTTGCAATTTATTACATTTTGTAGGTTTTGATTATGGTAAACTTGTCCATTTGTGTGCTTCTTTGGCTGTGCATTATCTGTTCTGTAACTGGCGTTATCGGAAAAGTATCATGATTTTCATTGGTTGATACTCAGAATTAAAATACCCATATCTGCAGAATTTTGCCATCGCAACGTAGGCATCTAAATTAACAGTGTTCTTATTTTAATCTTTACTGCCGCAATATGAATTATGTCATCATCATTCAAAGTTTTAAAGTAACAGGATTATCATCATCAATATTTCAGCTGCATATATGAAGTGTTTTGATCCTTATAGCATACAATATAATCATGCCACCTAATGAGTGAAACATATTAATGCAAATTGATGTAATAGCCATTTTGGGTGATAAAAATGCCACACCACGTATTAGTGGGTGTTGGGGGTGGGGGGGGGGGTTTGAACAAAAGCTAAACACATTATGTCCGTGTGGACCTTGAGAACGACTGAGAACATCTCTAACAGAATTCCCAATTTCACTTATAATTGCTGCCACTAGAAGAGACTGCGACTAGAAGAAACTGGCATGTTGTATGAAGATATACTTTCCTGTGTGTTTTACCCCACACATCTGTTGCAGAACTTTGAAACCAATTTTGAGGTGAGTTTGGCACTAGCACATGTTTGGGTTTTAGTGCACTGCGTTTCCTACATCTGTACGGTGTGCGCACAGACGTGAATGTTTGCACACAGACGTGTGTGTGTGTGTGCGCACAGACGTGAATGTTTGCACACAGACGTATGTGTGTGTGCGCACAGACATGAATGTTTGCACACAGACGTGTGTGTGTGTGTGTGTGTGTGTGTGTGTGTGTGTGTGTGTGTGTGTGCACAGACGTGAATGTTTGCACACAGACGTATGTGTGTGTGTGTGCACACAGACGTGAATGTTTGCACACAGACATGTGTGTGTGTGTGCGCGCACAGACGTGAATGTTTGCACACAGACGTGTGTGTGTGCGCACAGACGTGAATGTTTGCACACAGATGTATGTGTGTGTGTGCACAGACGTGAATGTTTGCACACAGACGTATGTGTGTGTGTGTGTGCGCACAGACGTGAATGTTTGCACACAGACATATGTGTGTGTGCGCACAGATGTGAATGTTTGCACACAAACACATGTGTGTGTGTGCCCTTTCAGCATTGCATTCAGTGTTCATGTTCATGCTAACAAACTGTTTGGTTGAGACTTTTGTGCCCAAATCTTCACACATTGTACTCTTTCAGGATCAGTTTCTTTGGCTATGGTGCATTTCACTGTTTTGTGTTTCAGTGTTGACAATACTGGGGGTTGTAGGGTTGACAGTACTGGGGGTTTCACGGTTGACAATTCTGGGTGTTTCAGGGTTAACAATACTGAGTGTTGTAGGGTTGACATGTATGGTAGTATTTCAGTATTGACAATGCATTGTAGTGTTTCAGGGTTAACAATACTGGGTGTTGTAGGGTTGACAATACTGGGTGTTGTAGGGTTGCTAATACTGGGTGTTGTATGGTTGACAGTAGTAAGAGCTGTAGGGTTGACAATGTATTGTAGTATTTCAGGGTTAACAATACTGGGTGTTGTAGGGATGACAGTACTGGATGTTTAGGGTTGACAGTGTATGGTAGTATTTCAGTATTGACAATGTGTAGTGTTTCAGAATTAACAATACTGTATGTTTCATGACTGATAATACTGGGTGTTTCAAGGCTGGCGATACTGGGTGTTTCAGGGTTGACAATACTGGGTGTTGTAGGGTTAACAATACTGGGTGTTTTGGGTTGACAGTACTGGGTGTTTCAGGGCTGACAATACTGTATGTTTCATGGCTGACAATACAGGGTGTTTCAAGGCTGGCAATACTGGGTGTTTCAGGGTTGACAATACTGTGTGTTTCAGGGTTGACAGTACTGGGTGTTTCAGGGTTAACAAAACTGTGTGTTTCAGGGTTGACAATACTGTGTGTTTCAGGGTTGACAATACTGTGTGTTTCGGGGTTGACAATACTGTGTGTTTCAGGGTTGACAATACTATGTGTTTCAGGGTTGACAATACTGTGTGTTTCAGGGCTGAGAAGGAGTATGTGAGCCTGAGTAACCAGCTACAGGCTGAGCTGGAAGACAAGAAGACACTGATTGGGAACCTGTCAGAGCAACTTGACCTTCACCAGCGCAACTTTGATCAACTCAAGCAAGAGCTTAACAAGGTTTGTCTCCAGACATTCCACTAGATGGCGATATGTTTCTGGCAGTGTTCTTGTTAATTCTAATGTATATAAATGAAGGGAGATCTGTTTGTCGTTTGTATTATAAAATTAAGTTGTACAGCACAAACTACATATACTCTGACATACTGACTGCCAAAAATATGTTTTAGTGAAACAAACAACTTTAATTCAACAGTTTAATGGTTACAACAATCACTGATCTGTCAGTCAAATCAAATGGACAGTTCAGGTAATTTCTGGGGCGTGATGATATATCAAATGATGCACACATCCATCTCGTTGGTAATCAAAATGCTGCCACTGTATCACGGAGGATGTATATTCGGTGACACACCAGCAAAAGTGTCCGGGTTGACACATCCTCGTTTTGACAGTTTTCAGTTTGCAAGGAACCAGGAGCGAAATCAATGTTAAACAGCAAAGTGAGGCTTTTGAGCTCTTAAGACTGTGAGTGAAATCGTGACATAGAGAAGGATGTCAAATGACCGCTGTGACCAGTGAAGTGCGTTGTTTGTTGAAGGCGAAGAAGCATCAATCAGCGATAGAGGAGACGTATCATGGCGCAATGCAGGACCTCGATCACCTCCTGCGCACATTCCAACTGACCGATGGCAAAAAGAAAAGTAAGTCAGCTGTCAGCTGTTGTTTTGCCATTGTTTAATAGATGGTACTATTGGAATTGTATAAATCAACATAGGGTTTTCACTATTCTATTCATTTACACTGTCGATATTTTATGACATTTTAAAGATTATTACCCACCCCGAACTGAAATATTTGAATATAAAAAAATAATTAAATATCCTTAGTTTCGATATAGTAACGTGATACAATTAATTTCTAGTGAGATTTATCAGTCCTCATGTAGAGTAATCTTTAGACGTATGATACATGACAAGCTGGCTACTGTGTTTTTGTAACTTTACCTAATTATTCTCATAATGTTAAAAGGCAGTTATCTGTTCTTTTTTATTATATAAATCATGTTACTTTGTATAAATTATATTTTATTCTGACTGCATAAGTGTGTTTTAATGGACCATTTGTTCTTGTTGAAATGTAAGTGTTAGCAGAGGAAACAGTTTGTTTACATGATTAGCATGCCACTTTCGAAAGGCGTGGCGTCACTAGGTTGAATACAGTTAGATAATGTTAACAGTGCCTGTACTGCTTGTTGTGTCAGAGAGGAAGGATCCAGTGGCTGCGGTGTCAGTGAAGCCCCGACCTCCGGCTGCACTTATCTCAGGTCTACGTACTCTACTCACTGACTACAAGCGTTGTCTCAATGATGCCACCACTGAGGTGGGTGAAACACCTATAGCCTCTGTGTGGCTGACATCTCTCTCCAGAGACAAAGTCGTCTACTGGTTCTATTTAGTGGAGTGCAGTGACTAGAGCTGGACTCTCAACCAAGAGAACCCGGGTTTGAATCAAAACGTGCCCAAGTTTGTTCATTTCACATTGCTCCAGTATATTCAGATGTATGAATGAGTACCTGTCTATAGACAGTGGTGGATATTTGTGTACGATGTGATCTAGTGGGCCCTTTTTGGTGGTTCGTATATTTACATTATTTTTCAAAATTCACCCAGGGGTGGTGATCTTGGGGTCACCATTTGAAAAGGGCACTTATCTCCGTCAGTTTTGCATATATGGGGCTGAAATGTTGTATGTGATCTAGTGGGGCTGTTTGTAGATTTAGATTTTTTTTTAAATTTGTCTGGGGAAGTTGGGATCTTGGGAGGTCACATGTATGACTGCCTTTTCCCCCTGGCTACGCCAGGTGACTCAGCTAATTAGACAGTAAGCACTGTGACACGTCAGTTGTGTGGCCTCTATACTCAGCGCACCTGCTGCTGTTTCAGGTGAAACAACTGGCTGCCCAGAAAGACCTGCTGGTCAAAGAGAGTGGTCAGTATCAGAACAAGGCGTCTGACAAAGACAAGATGGCTCAGGTGACCACAATCATCTTTTTGTTGTTATCCTGTTGTGTCCCTTTGAAGGAAGGTTGTTTGTCGGCATGCATGTTCCTAATTTTTTAAATTAATTATAATGTTTTGATATTAGAGTAAATATGTTGATCCAAATCATGTTTTGCAAGCGCAAAACATTGTTACCAATTTTAATTTTGGCCAACAAAAAACCCAGTGAATGATTGCCACTAATGGAACAGACAACAGACCTTTAAAGGGAACATACAGAGATTTTCATTGGTTGATTTAATGGCAAACCAAAATATACAGTGCAGCAGTCTTAATGCAATACAACACTATATTGTTTTATTAAACAATGTGGTTTTTTAATATGACAGGTGACAGTTCCACCAAACACAAACATTACACAAAATTATCTATTTTATTGGGGAGGTGGTTAGCTGCTGTCTCGTTTAGTGCTGTACTTCAGTGTATTCTCCAAAGTGTTTATTTTCCATCCACAGTTCATAAAGGTTGCTGGCTTCGAGAGCACGCTGGCAGTTTTGTTGTTGTGAAGACTGAAGTGCCATCTGGTGACCATGTAGTTACTAAAGTCGCCCACGCATCGATGTAATCCAAAATATCATATAATAGAACGATCCGAAGGTAAACAACATTTATATCTTGGGACTATCATTAATCAAACTGGTTGTGATATCATTGTTATTGCCTGTTGACACCAGATGGCGCAGCAGAGCCTGGCGCAGAAGACGAAAGAGTTGCGTAAGGTTCAGGAGGAGTATCAGCAGGCGACGTCCCACATCCAGCACCTGGAGGCCAAGCTGGCCAGTACACAACAACGTCTCGCCGCCGCCAACGACAAGAAACAACAGCTCGAAGACCAGGTGGCGCCACTTGTCATCTTCTGACCCGTCACATATCAATGTTTCCCAATAGCGACCTCACAAAATCAAACTGATATGTTTGTGCCAAGATTTTGGCTAATAACTTTTGTGTACTTCAGTTTTAATGGCTTAGTTTGTGTGGTATGAAATGTCTTAAACAGATCCATGTACAACATGATATGGCTGCAACCAGCTCATAACTGTGTATTGTATTCACATAATCCACTCAATGTATCAGCTGATCACAAACTGTAGTGATACATTTTAAATCCAATTATTGGAAAAAATAAGTTTAAGTTTTTTAACTTCTGCTTGTGAGATTCTTGGAAATTTGTTGGGTTAATTTCTGTTAATGTTTGTGAGAGTTCAGTTGTTAAAATATATTTTGTTTTCCTTGCAGGCGGAAAAAGTTGCAGACAAGTGTAAGGCCGATGAACAGGTGAGATCTGTGAGGTAATTAAAGGGAAACAAAAGACAATCATTTGGGTTTATACTCCTTCTCGAGTTGATACAAAGAAACCATTTATAATTATAATCAACAATATGATGCCACTCATTTTCTCAGAATGTGTTTTCAACGTGGTAGATTCTGATGAAATCTTATAGTTCCCGACAGTTGATATATTGGGACACGCCCCCGAAGCTTGAAATCAGAGCTGAGCTGTGACACCAGATCTAACGTGTAGATTCCTCAAATTTGCTCGACACGTCTACAAATGTGCTGACTTTTATTTTTTTGGTACTTCCTTCAATTCAGAAGCTGAGTTACATTTTATATGCACGAACATTCCATGTGTCACGCAGGCATAACATTTTTACAAGTTACAGCAACAAAACAAATTTGGCGATGATTTACATTGTAAACAGCTGGGTCTGCTGTACTGGCTTTGGATATAAACATGTCACAGTCTACCAACAACCTACACGACAATGACGCTGTCCACACAATTTAAATTGTGTCATCAACAAGTTTATTCTAGTAAACTGTTGGCATAATGTTCTTGATTGTAGTTGCAGTTTTATTAACTCTTAATGCACTTTACCCAACAAATGGCTTTTCTTTCCTTTTTTGTAAGTGATGTATGTGATTAAGGCTGAGTTATGTGTACCATGTTAACTGTACCATGTTATTAGTGTCATGTTATATGCACCATGTTATCAGTGCCATATCTGTACCATGTTATCAGTGTCATGTTATATGCACCATGTTATCAGTGCCATATCTGTAACATGTTATCAGTGTCATGTTATATGCACCATGTTATCAGTGCCATATCTGTACCATGTTATCAGTGTCATGTTATATGCACCATGTTATAAGTGCCATATCTGTACCATGTTATCAGTGTCATGTTATATGCACCATGTTATCAGTGCCATATATGTACCATGTTATCAGTGTCATGTTATATGCAACATGTTATCAGTGCCATATCCGTACCATGTTATCAGTGTCATATACGTACCATGTTATCAGTGTCATGTTATACGCACCATGTTATTGGTGCCATATCTGTAACACATATCTGCACCGTGTTATTTTTGCCATATTATCTGTGTGTTGTAGTCGAGTGTAGAATTCCTCCTCACTGTCCGCCACCAGCTACTGCAGGCCCACAAGACATCACCCTCCCCCATGTCTCCCTCCTCCCTCACTGTTCCCTCCCCTTCCCATGCTTCCGTAGCCGCCCTGGTCATCAAGGAGCTAGGGGTGGTAGTGGCCGCCCTCCAGGAAGCAGAGGAGAAGGTGAGACCTGGCAGGCCTGATACACTCACACAGGCTGGGCACTGAGATAAAGAGCTCTTAAGGAAGATCCGTCATTGAACAAAATCCGTTGTTAAATTATGGAGCATTTCTTAAATGGAAACAGGCCGCCGTGTCATTGAGGAGACTATTTCGGTGAGACACCAACGAAAGTGTCCTGGTGGGGCAACTGTGTTGACAGTTTCCAATATACAACATAAGGAACAAAACTGATTTTAGAGTGAAAAGTCAGTCTTATGAGCTCATTGAAATGTTAGTGAAACTCTGATCTGCTATAAACTACATCATTTAAAACAAGAATAACTGTTTTTTTTCTTGAGTTACTGTTTGTTTAATATAATTTCAAAGTTAACTGTTGATGAATGTTGTTATACCCCCCACTGACCACACCCTCCAGGCTGGTCGCAACGAAAGGACTCTAGAGAGCCAGGAGGAAGCTCTGCAGCGACTGCAGCGGTGTCACACTGAGCAGCTGCAGAAGTTGGCCGCAGCAGCTGATGCTCGGGCGCAGCAGTGGCAGCAGCAGAAGGCAGAAGTGGAGCAACATTACAGTCAACTTCTGGCAGATGTCACCATCAGGCATAAGGTGAGTTTACATGACGCATTCAGCTTATCCATGTCTGCGCAGTGATCAGTTTTTTTCTGAAGTTTACAAAGAAATTATTCAAAAATCAAAACAACACATTTTAGAAAATGTTCTGGTCATTGCACAGTGTAATGCTTACTGAACATAGATTTGTAACAATTATAATTATATATGTGTTCAATAAAGAATCACAGTTTTTCTAAATTGTGATATCTATATATTAGTATACTAACTTTGGATCATTGTAAGTGCATCTCCTTCAAGGCATCGATGTCCACTCACATCTTTCTAAGGTCAATCGCTTCCTTGGACCATTGGCCTCTGATTTACTAATTGGTGACATATTTAAAGAAAAAGTATTTATTTAGAGTTATTTACCTGTACCTGTTTGCATTATGCATCAAGGCCATTCTCCTATCTGAGAGAATTGAATAGTGATCAAATCTCCAGATGGCGCCATTGTAAACAAGCGTAAGGTAACAAAAGTAATATTCTTTTTTGTACTGCCGCGCACTGTGTAGTGGGATCAAACAAATTCCCGTCACGCGAGAGCGAGAGTTGGCGTGTATATAAATGGATGTTTTAATTTAACTGCATAGTTACGGTTAGAGATTTTGAGAAGTGAAAGTGTTTGATATCATGGCGAGTTCAGCGAAGAGAAAGATCCTAAGTTTGGAGCAGCGTGTCGACGTGCTAAAGAGACTCGACAACAGCCAGTCATGCGGAGCAATTGCGCTTTCGTGCGGCTGTGGAAAGTCACAGATAGCACGTATTCGTTGTGAACGGAATGAGATAACAAGAGAATGGAAGTCGGGTGGTCGGTGCGACTTGAAATACATGAAGCGTTGGAAGACGATCTACGAGGACCTGAACGCGATCGTTTGGCAGTGGTTCTGCACTGCCCGATCGAAAGGTGTGTTTTATTTAAACAGGTGTGTTTTATTTAAAATTTCACTTTGGAGTTTGGTTCTTCGTTAAATCTTGTCCAACTTTTGTAATTTTTTAATAACAATCAAAATTATTATAATTTGTTTACGCATATTAAGATATATATTTAAAATATTTATGTATTTTCAGCACTCGTTGCGATTGTACTCTGTGGATTTAAGTGCATGAGCACACCCGAGTGATAATACAGTGTTATATGGTCGACTGGCTTACGAAAGTCATGTCGTAGTTACTTCTTAAGTTCTTTAGGATGCAGTCTTGACAAAGTCTAAGACTTAACTCTCGCATGTTTATCAAATGGTAAATATTATGAGTAAGTTCTGAAATTATTATTTCATGCACACAACTCATTATTTGTTCAACTGTGTTTTAGGAGAAGGCCGTGATGTTGTCCATGGAGATGGGCCACGATGACTTCAACACCTCGAATGGTTGGCTGTCACGCTGGCAGAGACACTACAACGTCAAGCTGGCAGTGTTGTGTGGGGAGTCTGCCGAGGTGCCCCAGGACGCCGTCGATGACTGGGTGAAGTGTTTACCTGCACTGGTAGTCGGGTAGGACCTGGCAGATATTTTCAACGCAGACGAGACTGGCTTATACTACCGTGCCCTGCCGAACAAGTCGATGGTCATCAAGGGAGACCCTAACAAGGGTATCAAGACTTCAAAAGAGCGATTCACTGTCTTGTTGGCCTGTTCAGCAGCTGGCGAGAAGCTGACACCGCTGGTCATTGGGAAGGCCGCCAACCCGAGGTGTTTCCGCGGCATTGATAAGTCTCTTCTTCCGGTGACATACCGAGCAAACCGGAAGGCGTGGATGACGAGCGTGCTGTTTACAGAGTGGTTGGAACGTCTGAACAGCAAGATGTGATCACAGAAGCGCAAGATGTTGTTGCTTGTTGACAACTGTGGTGCACACCCCGACGTCAAGCTGCTGAACATCAAGCTCGTATTTCAGCCGCCGAATACAACGTCACGCCTGCAGCCCTGTGACGCAGGGATCGCTGAAGGTGCACTATCGGAAACGACTGATGAGACACATCCTTTCCGAGATGGACTCTGCCAACACGGCAATTAAGCTGAATAAGCGAGTTGACGTTATGGACGCCATTGGCTGGCTGTCGTTGGCGTGGTGTAGCATCACTGCCAGCACCATCACCAAGTGTTTTGCTCGGTGTGGCATCGTCGAGGATGTGGTGGACGACGTGGTGGCCGTCACCGATCTGCTGGACGATCCTGGCGATGGCTCGGAACAGCTGCTCTGTGATGTGTCGTGGGAGGCATACGTCACCATGGATGATGCGACCCTCACGACAGATGTTGCTGGTGACGACTGGGAGGCGGCAATTGTCGCCAAGGCAAGGGGAGAGTCACTAGAGGAGGTCGAGGAGAACGATGACAGCAGCGACGACGAGCCAGAGAATCGTTCTCTGATCACCGCAAAGGACGCTTTGGTACAGATGTAAGACATCATCGGTTATGCACTGAGTGCGAATGATGTGACAATGCTGGAGGCGGCATCGACAGTGCGCGACTTGTTACAGGGACACTGTATCAGACAGGCTGCCCTGGCAGAGCAGAAGGCCATCACTGACTTTTTCCAGCCGCAGTGACATGCGATGGTGTGGACGTGGTGTGGACGTGGTGTGGACGTGGTGTGGACGTGGTGTGGACGTGGTGTGGACGTGGTGTGGACGTGGTGGTACGATTGATTTTTGTGGTGGTTGTACTGTTGAATTTTGTGGCAGTGGTGCTGTTGACGTGGTGTTGATATTGATTTTTGTAATTAAAAGTTGTGATTTTTTAAATGTTTTTGTTCCTTATTTACATAGCAATTATAAAACAGTTGCATTAAATTACAGTGTTTACACTATAATATTATATATATATATGTACTGTGTATGCCGTATATATATATATATATATATATACAGCATATGTATATATAAACATCATGTAGTGGCATTTTTCGCACCTATATCCGAAACCCCCACTCCAGAATGTCTGTCCCTCCGATGAGGGGACACGTCCAATGTAGGGACACTTTTGCTTGGATACAGGAGTGTCTGCTGAAGAGGGGGACTACTGCACCATATTTGTTTGGACTGCTGAGAATATAATTACTTTTAGGCGTAATTTTTAGGTGTGTGAATATATACAATAATTAGGGTAGTTTGTGGTTACAGAAGACGCAGGCACTGGCTGACCAGGCGTGGGAGAAAGTGCGAGTGACGGGAACATTGCAGCAAGGACTCGAGTCAGAGTGCATCAGCCTCCACCGACAACTCTCTCAATACCACCACGAACACGACACGCTGCTCGCTGCCTGCTCGTTGCTCTGTGGCGCCATCTACCCAATGTCTTCACGTTGTTCCGCACTTGTGGCACAGCGCAATTTGCTGACAGAGCAATTGCACCTGTTCGACTCATTCAAACATGATGTCGTGATGCTCACCGATGCACTGTCATTACTCGATTCAGATGCACAGATGCCAGCGCCACCTGGCGACACCAAGGCATTGTTGACGAAACGACGAGAGATTGTTGACAAACCAAAACTGGGTCGTCGCGCACTGCTGAATTTCCGGCGGGCTGCCATAGCTATCATGGCTGCCAATCGACTGGCGTTCCTGTGTCACGGTCACTGTCACATGTTTGTGGCGCGCAATGTGGTGCCGGGTGTAGACAGTGCGGTGGTGTGTGCTGGCGGTGTTGACATAACACGCAGGGAGTTCTCAGGTAGAACATGCAATGCTTATTTCTCTTATTTGT